>OX246749.1:8069058-8411558 GCA_945910005.1 Isoperla grammatica
ATGACAGACACAGTGTTGCCAGACAGACATGCAGCAACACTGTTGTCTGTGTAGAGCGTCGTGTTCAAGTGTTCTCTGTGTTTTAGAGTGTGGATGGGGCGAGTACAGAGACACCTACGGCCCCGGCTGCTCCGACACGTGCGGAAACTGCACCGAGACGCGCAGGAACAACACTAAGATATGTCATCACGTGACCGGGGCCTGTTTCACCAACAAGTGTCTAGGCGACCTCATTCCTCCTGTCTGCAAGATTAGCGCAAGTAAGTTCTACCGCGGATCCTCTCACCTGGACACCCACACATATAGCCCCTTACTTGGACACCCACACACATGTAGCCTCTTACCTGGACACCCACACAAACAGCATCTTACCTGGACACCCTCACACATGCGGCCTCTCACGGTTGGTCTGACGGTGCTGTTGGGATAAAAGCTGTTGAAAAACTAGCTAAAAGAGTTAAAAGAGCTTTGCTAATATAAAGGGGTGATTGACATGGCTTTGCTTATTTTTTTCCTGGTAACCACTTTTCCAATAACAAAAATGTAAGTAGTTTTTCGAAACCGAAATTTCCAAGTTACAATCAACCGCATCAATTGGTGATGACAGTTCCTTATCAATACCTTATTAAACCATCAGCAGTTCCAAAACTACTAGCGACTCAAGGGGTGTCCAGCCTGGGCTGGTGACACATATGAGTGTCTGTAGCCTGAGTTGATAGCAGCTCGTATTAAAACCGTATGCATGCGCGCGCATCCGGGTCGAGTCTATTTGCTTGTCTAGGGGCGGCCGGTGGTGAAGAGCAGCTAGCAGGGGTCAGTTTGCCTTCGGCAGCGTTCGAGAACACATCTCTCCCGCGCGCTTACGGCAGAGCTACGGCAGAGCTACCATCCAAACGAGAAGCGAGATGCAATATTAAACTGTTGGTTTTAAGATGACCAAACCTCGCCATTCTAACTTTGTTTATTAAAATCAACCTATTTTTTTCGTTTAAATTCGTATATATATTGTTTTTTTCTGAAAATATCAGCTCACGTAATATAATTAGCGATAGAATATCATTTGGTGTATTTAAAATAACTGAATTTATTTTGTATTGAAAGATGGTTTATTAAATTGGATGACTGTTGACAGCTCGACGGTCTATTATAGAGATTAGATCTTCCACTGTCTCTCTTTTCCGTGCGCGGGCACTGGTGGGGGTAAGAGGGGAAGACATTCCGCATAACTCGGGTGAACGCTTTAGTTGACGGCCACTTTAGCTTCAATAGTTTCTGAAATAGAGCAATGTAAGTTACGCCGTGTTTTGGCGATACCGTTTACGCGCCAAGCGCGACGAGCCCGCGTTTATGCTCAATCACCCAGCTGTATTCAAGGGTGTGTTCTTTAAAAGCATCTGAAGATCGTAGCGAGCACGTTCTGCTACGTCACAGATTGCCAGAGTGCGAAGAAACAAAAGAACATGCTTGAGACAAATACGCGGGAAATCGAATCTATGACCTATGTTCAGATGCCAGATGGGATTGCAGCTGCTGGATACAGTATGTTTTTCGATAAAGACGAGGATGACGAGAAAGATGACAATACCTGTGCAGTGATTGAAAATTATGCGAATGAAATTGTGCCGAATATGAATGTAGGTATACATAACCTTAAAAGTTAGATATACATGAATAAATAAATTTCACTTATCATTGGCAACAAAGTTTAGTTCAATGTGTTTTTGTATATCTTCGAGATTTCCTCATATCAAGCAAATTCCGCACTCGGCAAATTCCATTCCGCTTGCCGGTATAAACAAATGTTACCTTTTAAATACGCGCGCTAGTTGGAGGTGGCCATATTGGTTTCGCTCCGTTGCTCGAAATCTAATCTCGAGCATTGCGAGCACGCTCGGCGAGCGTCCTCGAAATTAAAAGAACGCTACAGAGAGTGTTCGGAGTGAATAAAGGGCCACTTCACACGGGATCTGTATGCTCAGATCCATTAAAAGAACACACCCCAAGACGACTTGGACCGGGATAAGTGGTGTGGTGTTATGTTGCCGACCTCTAGCCAGTGCGGGCGACCTCTAAACTCACTTCCGGGGCAAAGCTGAGGGCGTTTTTCATTGTATTTGCAATGAATTGTTTGTACTGCCCGAGTGCAACCTCAGTTTCTTTGAACATTTTGGGTCCGACCTGCGCGCGATTCGGGTTGGCGCTGTCTGTAGCTGCCTTTAAGGGTGGCTTCCATTTAACATTACAATACAACGAGACAGTTCATTTTTGTTCTCTAAAAGTGCTGTATCATCATTGAAATGTGCGTAGCTTCAACTTGTGTTATGGCTGACGCTATTGTACTTGGAGTTTGCCTCTCACTTTTGTGCTAGCCGGGTAGTCAGGGAGTACAGGCTGGTGAAATGCCAAGATCAACCTGTTTCTTGTTCTCAACGAAGCCCCGAAGTGATGTGCGTTGTGTTGCCTGGCCTGGTAGGAGATCTGCCGACGTCGACGACGACCAGACCCAAGACCGACTTGACCTCCAACGACGTCGTCACCGTCCCCGTCACAATCGGAGCCTTCGTCGTCGCCTTCGTCGTCATGTTGCTGCTGATCCTAGTCCTGGTCAAGAAGCGGAGACAGGAGAGGGTGAGTCACACTGACGGTACTGGAGCCCGGGCCCCTCTGATTGTACGCCCGGGTTCGAGGCTTAGGCGGAGACAGGAGAGGGTGAGTCACACTGACGGTACTGGAGCCCGGGCCCCTCTGATTGTATGCCCGGGTTCGAGGCTCAGGCGGAGACAGGAGAGGGTGAGTCACACTGACGGTACTGGAACCCGGGCCCCTCTGATTGTACGCCCGGGTTCGAGGCTCAGGTGGAGACAGGAGAGGGTGAGTACACTGACGGTACTCGAGCCCGGGTCCCTCTGACTGTACGCCCGGGTTCGAGGCTCAGGCGGAGACAGGAGAGGGTGAGTCACACTGACGGCACTGGAGCCCGGGTCCCTCTGATTGTACGCCCGGGTTCGAGGCTCAGGCGGAGACAGGAGAGGGTGAGTCAACCTGACGGTACTGGAGCCCGGGTCCCTCTGATTGTACGCCCGGGTTCGAGGCTCAGGCGGAGACAGGAGAGGGTGAGTCACACTGACGGTACTGGAGCCCGGGGCCCTCTGATTGTACGCCCGGGTTCGAGGCTCAGGCGGAGACAGGAGAGGGTGAGTCACACTAACGGTACTGGAGCCCGGGTCCCTCTGACTGTACGCCCGGGTTCGAGGCTCAGGCGGAGACAGGAGAGGGTGAGTCACACTGACGGTACTCGAGCCCGGGCCCCTCTGATTGTACGCCCGGGTTCGAGGCTCAGGCGGAGACAGGAGAGGGTGAGTCACACTGACGGTACTCGAGCCCGGGTCCCCTTTAATTGTACACCCGGGTTCGAGGCTAGTACTCACAACCAGGTAACTCAAGCAGGGAACGTGGCTACTTCAAGTACTAATAGTTGTTTGGTCTATCCGCTGTGACGTCAGAGAAACATCTCGGCCAACCAGCGGGCTGCAACTCCGCCAGTCGGCGTGGCTATTTCAAGTACCAGTAGCTGGTTGGCTAATACCTCCTGCGCGGTGACGTCAGAGAACTATCTCGGCCAACCAGCGGGCCGCAACTCCGCCAGTGGGCGTGGCTATCTCAGTACCAGTAGCTGGTTGGCTAATACCTCCTGCGCGGTGACGTCAGAGAATTATCTCGGCCAACCAGCGGGCCGCAACTCCGCCAGTGGGCGTGACTATTTCAAGTACCAGTAGCTGGTTGAGAAAATGAAAGATATTTGGGACTTACACGGAATTGTGAACATAAATATTGAGAGTAGGCAGATATTTCTAAATAGCTGCGTATTGCCGATGAATTTGGGATATGAAACATGGACCAAAGACAAAAAAGAAAACGGAGGTAGTTAAATGTTATATACATAGATTGTTCTCGTTAATAAAGTACAAAGTGGAAAAACAAGATCTCAGAAAACGGAAACGAGCATTGAAGAAGATGGATCGTTCGATGGACATCTTTCAGATACGAAAAGATAGTAAATAATTCAGTTATAGTACAAATAGGAGGGAAACAGAGAATGACAGATAAAGATTGGAAAACATGCAGCAGGTTATTTCAAATATATGAATAGAAGTGGAAACCTAGAAATGAAATGAGTAGCAGACCGAATGAAGTAATGAATGGCGACTAATTACTCTTACTGTTATCATACAAGTGAAGGATATTTGAACTATTGAAACGAGTGTGAATATTTTGTGCGTTTTGTACTTGAAGTTAACATGTCCTTGTCTAGGCCGGGGTAGAGTAAGCCCAGGGTCATCTTCACTCCCCTAAACTCGTTGTAATTTAAACCCAACTAGTAGAACCTCTTTGCTCCAATCCTTCTAAGACGGACGTCTCATGACCTAGTTTGTCGACCGAGTACGTTGTAAACATAACAAATAATTAAAAATCCTGTGTGTTGTAGAAACTGCGCAGCGAGCTTAGGCTGATATTCGAGGGCGGAGTCGTGGACTCGATCAACCCTCGACTGCCGCTGTACGAACAAGCCGAGCTGCTGCCTTACAGCAAGACATGGGAGTTTCCTCGTGATAAGCTCAAGCTAGGTGAGTGTGTAGGCCTAGTCTCTGGTCATATGCACAGTTGCCCACTCAAGGTTGAAGCCCCAAGGACCTTTGCAAGAGCTCTTAAAGCTAGGTGAGTAGCCGAGGCCTAGTCTCTGGTCATTTGCATAGTTGCCCATTCTATGTTGGCGCCGTAAGGACGCCCTGCAAACCCTTAAAGCTAGGTGAGTAGCCTAGGCATAGTCTCTGGTCATTTGCATAGTTGCCCACTCTATGTTAAAGCCCAAAGGACCTCTGCGAGAGCTCAAAATGCTAAATGAGTAGCCTAGGCCTAGTCTCTGGTCATATGCACAGTTGCCCACTATATGTTGGCGCCGTAAGGACGCCCTGCAGAGCCCTTAAAGCTAGGTGAGTAGCCTAGGCCTAGTCTCTGGCTCTGGCAAGCATGCAAACCTTGACTAGACCTTGCTGTTACATGTTACAGGTGAACAGCTGGGGGCCGGGGAGTTTGGAGTAGTCCTAAAGGGTGAAGCTGTGGGTATAAGGCCGGGGGAAGCGGTCACTACAGTAGCGGTCAAGATGGTCAAACGAAATGCCGGACTTACGCACATCAAGTCGTTGGCCTCAGAGCTGAAGATCATGGCGCATCTTGGGAAACATCTGAATGTGGTGAACTTTCTCGGGGCCTGCACCAAGAACCTGGACAAACGTGAGTTGATAGCGATTCATACTGCAATACACACATTCTCCGGCCTACAGCACCATGCATGTTGCAGGGGACCTACTGGTGGTCGTGGAATACTGTCGCCATGGTAACCTACACAAGTATCTGCTGCGACGCCGAGCCGACTTCATAGACCAGATTGACCCCAAGACTGGACAGATTGACCCCCAGGTCGGCGCTGAATTCATTGATGAGTTCCAGGCGAAGCAGAGACTGGCCAGGTAACACCTTGCAGACCCCCATTCTACATGTTGCAGTACAAGGAGCAATCAGTTGCTTAACTACAATCAAAGATTACAAACTACTAGTTTGTAATCTTTGCTACAATGATGTTTAGCAAATGTAAATGCTGAAGTAAATAAAACAAGGGGCGTCTTGAAAGAATATGCAACCAGAAACACAACATATAATCAAGTCAATATCAAGATTTAACGGCGTAACGTAGTAATACCCGCTTGGCTTCTGTTTGTCCAATGATGACTTATGTGTCCCGTGGTATGTTACTACTGTGTTGCAGGCTGGACAACAGTAGAGACATGGCCGTGCGATACCAACTACCTGGCCATGATGGTGGACACTATGACACTACCCCTATACGTGTTATGTGTCACGTGGTATGTTACTACTGTGTTGCAGGCTGGACAACAGTAGAGACATGGCCGTGCGATACCAACTACCTGGCCATGATGGTGGACACTATGACACTACCCCTATACGTGTTATGTGTCACGTGGTATGTTACTACTGTGTTGCAGGCTGGACACCAGTAGAGACATGGCCGTGCGATACCAACTACCTGGCCATGATGGTGGACACTATGACACTACCCCTATACGTGTTATGTGTCACGTGGTATGTTACTACTGTGTTGCAGGCTGGACAACAGTAGAGACATGGCCGTGCGATACCAACTACCTGGCCATGATGGTGGACACTATGACACTACCCCTATACGTGTTATGTGTCACGTGGTATGTTACTACTGTGTTGCAGGCTAGACAACAGTAGAGACATGGCCGTGCGATACCAACTACCTGGCCATGATGGGGGACACTATGACACTACCCCTATACGTGTTATGTGTCACGTGGTATGTTACTACTGTGTTGCAGGCTGGACAACAGTAGAGACATGGCCGTGCGATACCAACTACCTGGCCATGATGGTGGACACCATGACACTACCCCTATACGTGTTATGTGTCACGTGGTATGTTACTACTGTGTTGCAGGCTGGACAACAGTAGAGACATGGCCGTGCGATACCAACTACCTGGCCATGATGGGGGACACTATGACACTACCCCTATACGTGTTATGTGTCACGTGGTATGTTACTACTGTGTTGCAGGCTGGACAACAGTAGAGACATGGCCGTGCGATACCAACTACCTGGCCATGATGGTGGACACTATGACACTACCCCTATACGTGTTATGTGTCACGTGGTATGTTACTACTGTGTTGCAGGCTGGACACCAGTAGAGACATGGCCGTGCGATACCAACTACCTGGCCATGATGGTGGACACTATGACACTACCCCTATACGTGTTATGTGTCACGTGGTATGTTACTACTGTGTTGCAGGCTGGACAACAGTAGAGACATGGCCGTGCGATACCAACTACCTGGCCATGATGGTGGACACTATGACACTACCCCTATACGTGTTATGTGTCACGTGGTATGTTACTACTGTGTTGCAGGCTGGACACCAGTAGAGACATGGCCGTGCGATACCAACTACCTGGCCATGATGGTGGACACTATGACACTACCCCTATACGTGTTATGTGTCACGTGGTATGTTACTACTGTGTTGCAGGCTGGACAACAGTAGAGACATGGCCGTGCGATACCAACTACCTGGCCATGATGGGGGACACTATGACACTACCCCTATACGTGTTATGTGTCACGTGGTATGTTACTACTGTGTTGCAGGCTGGACACCAGTAGAGACATGGCCGTGCGATACCAACTACCTGGCCATGATGGTGGACACTATGACACTACCCCTATACGTGTTATGTGTCACGTGGTATGTTACTACTGTGTTGCAGGCTGGACAACAGTAGAGACATGGCCGTGCGATACCAACTACCTGGCCATGATGGTGGACACTATGACACTACCCCTATACGTGTTATGTGTCACGTGGTATGTTACTACTGTGTTGCAGGCTGGACAACAGTAGAGACATGGCCGTGCGATACCAACTACCTGGCCATGATGGTGGACACTATGACACTACCCCTATACGTGTTATGTGTCACGTGGTATGTTACTACTGTGTTGCAGGCTGGACAACAGTAGAGACATGGCCGTGCGATACCAACTACCTGGCCATGATGGTGGACACTATGACACTACCCCTATACGTGTTATGTGTCACGTGGTATGTTACTACTGTGTTGCAGGCTGGACAACAGTAGAGACATGGCCGTGCGATACCAACTACCTGGCCATGATGGTGGACACTATGACACTACCCCTATACGTGTTATGTGTCACGTGGTATGTTACTACTGTGTTGCAGGCTGGACAACAGTAGAGACATGGCCGTGCGATACCAACTACCTGGCCACGATGGTGGACACTATGACACTACCCCTATACGTGTTATGTGTCACGTGGTATGTTACTACTGTGTTGCAGGCTGGACAACAGTAGAGACATGGCCGTGCGATACCAACTACCTGGCCATGATGGGGGACACTATGACACTACCCTCATACGTGTTATGTGTCACGTGGTATGTTACTACTGTGTTGCAGGCTGGACAACAGTAGAGACATAGCCGTGCGATACCAACTACCTGGCCACGATGGTGGACACTATGACACTACCCCTATACGTGTTATGTGTCACGTGGTATGTTACTACTGTGTTGCAGGCTGGACAACAGTAGAGACATGGCCGTGCGATACCAACTACCTGGCCACGATGGTGGACACTATGACACTACCCCTATACGTGTTATGTGTCACGTGGTATGTTACTACTGTGTTGCAGGCTGGACAACAGTAGAGACATGGCCGTGCGATACCAACTACCTGGCCATGATGGTGGACACTATGACACTACCCTCATACGTGTTATGTGTCACGTGGTATGTTACTACTGTGTTGCAGGCTGGACAACAGTAGAGACATGGCCGTGCGATACCAACTACCTGGCCATGATGGTGGACACTATGACACTACCCCTATACGTGTTATGTGTCACGTGGTATGTTACTACTGTGTTGCAGGCTGGACAACAGTAGAGACATGGCCGTGCGATACCAACTACCTGGCCATGATGGTGGACACTATGACACTACCCCTATACGTGTTATGTGTCACGTGGTATGTTACTACTGTGTTGCAGGCTGGACAACAGTAGAGACATGGCCGTGCGATACCAACTACCTGGCCATGATGGTGGACACTATGACACTACCCCTATACGTGTTATGTGTCACGTGGTATGTTACTACTGTGTTGCAGGCTGGACAACAGTAGAGACATGGCCGTGCGATACCAACTACCTGGCCATGATGGTGGACACTATGACACTACCCCTATACGTGTTATGTGTCACGTGGTATGTTACTACTGTGTTGCAGGCTGGACAACAGTAGAGACATTGCCGTGCGATACCAACTACCTGGCCATGATGGGGGACACTATGACACTACCCCTATACGTGTTATGTGTCACGTGGTATGTTACTACTGTGTTGCAGGCTGGACAACAGTAGAGACATGGCCGTGCGATACCAACTACCTGGCCATGATGGTGGACACTATGACACTACCCCTATACGTGTTATGTGTCACGTGGTATGTTACTACTGTGTTGCAGGCTGGACAACAGTAGAGACATGGCCGTGCGATACCAACTACCTGGCCATGATGGGGGACACTATGACACTACCCTCATACGTGTTATGTGTCACGTGGTATGTTACTACTGTGTTGCAGGCTGGACAACAGTAGAGACATGGCCGTGCGATACCAACTACCTGGCCATGATGGTGGACACTATGACACTACCCTCATACGTGTTATGTGTCACGTGGTATGTTACTACTGTGTTGCAGGCTGGACAACAGTAGAGACATGGCCGTGCGATACCAACTACCTGGCCATGATGGGGGACACTATGACACTACCCCTATACGTGTTATGTGTCACGTGGTATGTTACTACTGTGTTGCAGGCTGGACAACAGTAGAGACATGGCCGTGCGATACCAACTACCTGGCCATGATGGTGGACACTATGACACTACCCCTATACGTGTTATGTGTCACGTGGTATGTTACTACTGTGTTGCAGGCTGGACAACAGTAGAGACATGGCCGTGCGATACCAACTACCTGGCCATGATGGTGGACACTATGACACTACCCTCATACGTGTTATGTGTCACGTGGTATGTTACTACTGTGTTGCAGGCTGGACAACAGTAGAGACATGGCCGTGCGATACCAACTACCTGGCCAAGATGGGGGACACTATGACACTACCCCTATACGTGTTATGTGTCACGTGGTATGTTACTACTGTGTTGCAGGCTGGACAACAGTAGAGACATGGCCGTACGATACCAACTACCTGGCCATGATGGGGGACACTATGACACTACCCCTATACGTGTTATGTGTCACGTGGTATGTTACTACTGTGTTGCAGGCTGGACAACAGTAGAGACATGGCCGTGCGATACCAACTACCTGGCCATGATGGAGGACACTATGACACTACCCCTATACGTGTTATGTGTCACGTGGTATTTTACTACTGTGTTGCAGGCTGGACAACAGTAGAGACATGGCCGTGCGATACCAACTACCTGGCCATGATGGGGGACACTATGACACTACCCCTATACGTGTTATGTGTCACGTGGTATGTTACTACTGTGTTGCAGGCTGGACAACAGTAGAGACATGGCCGTGCGATACCAGCTACCTGGCCACGATGGTGGACACTATGACACTACCCCTATACGTGTTATGTGTCACGTGGTATGTTACTACTGTGTTGCAGGCTGGACAACAGTAGAGACATGGCCGTGCGATACCAACTACCTGGCCATGATGGTGGACACTATGACACTACCCCTATACGTGTTATGTGTCACGTGGTATGTTACTACTGTGTTGCAGGCTGGACAACAGTAGAGACATGGCCGTGCGATACCAACTACCTGGCCATGATGGTGGACACTATGACACTACCCCTATACGTGTTATGTGTCACGTGGTATGTTACTACTGTGTTGCAGGCTGGACAACAGTAGAGACATGGCCGTGCGATACCAACTACCTGGCCATGATGGTGGACACTATGACACTACCCCTATACGTGTTATGTGTCACGTGGTATGTTACTACTGTGTTGCAGGCTGGACAACAGTAGAGACATGGCCGTGCGATACCAACTACCTGGCCATGATGGTGGACACTATGACACTACCCCTATACGTGTTATGTGTCACGTGGTATGTTACTACTGTGTTGCAGGCTGGACAACAGTTGAGACATGGCCGTGCGATACCAACTACCTGGCCATGATGGTGGACACTATGACACTACCCCTATACGTGTTATGTGTCACGTGGTATGTTACTACTGTGTTGCAGGCTGGACAACAGTAGAGACATGGCCGTGCGATACCAACTACCTGGCCATGATGGTGGACACTATGACACTACCCCTATACGTGTTATGTGTCACGTGGTATGTTACTACTGTGTTGCAGGCTGGACACCAGTAGAGACATGGCCGTGCGATACCAACTACCTGGCCATGATGGTGGACACTATGACACTACCCCTATACGTGTTATGTGTCACGTGGTATGTTACTACTGTGTTGCAGGCTGGACAACAGTAGAGACATGGCCGTGCGATACCAACTACCTGGCCATGATGGTGGACACTATGACACTACCCCTATACGTGTTATGTGTCACGTGGTATGTTACTACTGTGTTGCAGGCTGGACAACAGTAGAGACATGGCCGTGCGATACCAACTACCTGGCCATGATGGGGGACACTATGACACTACCCCTATACGTGTTATGTGTCACGTAGTATGTTACTACTGTGTTGCAGGCTGGACAACAGTAGAGACATGGCCGTGCGATACCAACTACCTGGCCATGATGGTGGACACTATGACACTACCCCTATACGTGTTATGTGTCACGTGGTATGTTACTACTGTGTTGCAGGCTGGACAACAATAGAGACATGGCCGTGCGATACCAACTACCTGGCCACGATGGTGGACACTATGACACTACCCCTATACGTGTTATGTGTCACGTGGTATGATACTACTGTGTTGCAGGCTGGACAACAGTAGAGACATGGCCGTGCGATACCAACTACCTGGCCACGATGGTGGACACTATGACACTACCCCTATACGTGTTATGTGTCACGTGGTATGTTACTACTGTGTTGCAGGCTGGACAACAGTAGAGACATGGCCGTGCGATACCAACTACCTGGCCATGATGGTGGACACTATGACACTACCCCTATACGTGTTTTGTGTCACGTGGTATGTTACTACTGTGTTGCAGGCTGGACAACAGTAGAGACATGGCCGTGCGATACCAACTACCTGGCCATGATGGTGGACACTATGACACTACTCCTATACGTGTTATGTGTCACGTGGTATGTTACTACTGTGTTGCAGGCTGGACAACAATAGAGACATGGCCGTGCGATACCAACTACCTGGCCATGATGGTGGACACTATGACACTACCCCTATACGTGTTATGTGTCACGTGGTATGTTACTACTGTGTGGCAGGCTGGACAACAGTAGAGACATGGCCGTGCGATACCAACTACCTGGCCATGATGGGGGACACTATGACACTACCCCTATACGTGTTATGTGTCACGTGGTATGTTACTACTGTGTTGCAGGCTGGACAACAGTAGAGACATGGCCGTGCGATACCAACTACCTGGCCATGATGGGGGACACTATGACACTACCCCTATATGTGTTATGTGTCACGTGGTATGTTACTACTGTGTTTCAGGCTGGACAACAGTAGAGACATGGCCGTGCGATACCAACTACCTGGCCATGATGGTGGACACTATGACACTACCCCTATACGTGTTATGTTTCACGTGGTATGTTACTACTGTGTTGCAGGCTGGACAACAGTAGAGACATGGCCGTGCGATACCAACTACCTGGCCATGATGGGGGACACTATGACACTACCCCTATACGTGTTATGTGTCACGTGGTATGTTACTACTGTGTTGCAGGCTGGACAACAGTAGAGACATGGCCGTGCGATACCAACTACCTGGCCATGATGGGGGACACTATGACACTACCCCTATACGTGTTATGTGTCACGTGGTATGTTACTACTGTGTTGCAGGCTGGACAACAGTAGAGACATGGCCGTGCGATACCAACTACCTGGCCATGATGGTGGACACTATGACACTACCCTCATACGTGTTATGTGTCACGTGGTATGTTACTACTGTGTTGCAGGCTGGACAACAGTAGAGACATGGCCGTGCGATACCAACTACCTGGCCATGATGGGGGACACTATGACACTACCCCTATACGTGTTATGTGTCACGTGGTATGTTACTACTGTGTTGCAGGCTGGACAACAGTAGAGACATGGCCGTGCGATACCAACTACCTGGCCATGATGGTGGACACTATGACACTACCCCTATACGTGTTATGTGTCACGTGGTATGTTACTACTGTGTTGCAGGCTGGACAACAGTAGAGACATGGCCGTGCGATACCAACTACCTGGCCATGATGGTGGACACTATGACACTACCCCTATACGTGTTATGTGTCACGTGGTATGTTACTACTGTGTTGCAGGCTGGACAACAGTAGAGACATGGCCGTGCGATACCAACTACCTGGCCATGATGGTGGACACTATGACACTACCCCTATACGTGTTATGTGTCACGTGGTATGTTACTACTGTGTTGCAGGCTGGACAACAGTAGAGAGATGGCCGTGCGATACCAACTACCTGGCCATGATGGGGGACACTATGACACTACCCCTATACGTGTTATGTGTCACGTGGTATGTTACTAATGTGTTGCAGGCTGGACAACAGTAGAGACATGGCCGTGCGATACCAACTACCTGGCCATGATGGTGGACACTATGACACTACCCCTATACGTGTTATGTGTCACGTGGTATGTTACTACTGTGTTGCAGGCTGGACAACAGTAGAGACATGGCCGTGCGATACCAACTACCTGGCCATGATGGTGGACACTATGACACTACCCCTATACGTGTTATGTGTCACGTGGTATGTTACTACTGTGTTGCAGGCTGGACAACAGTAGAGACATGGCCGTGCGATACCAACTACCTGGCCATGATGGGGGACACTATGACACTACCCCTATACGTGTTATGTGTCACGTGGTATGTTACTACTGTGTTGCAGGCTGGACAACAGTAGAGACATGGCCGTGCGATACCAACTACCTGGCCATGATGGGGGACACTATGACACTACCCCTATACGTGTTATGTGTCACGTGGTATGTTACTACTGTGTTGCAGGCTGGACAACAGTAGAGACATGGCCGTGCGATACCAACTACCTGGCCATGATGGGGGACACTATGACACTACCCCTATACGTGTTATGTGTCACGTGGTATGTTACAACTGTGTTGCAGGCTGGACAACAGTAGAGACATGGCCGTGCGATACCAACTACATGGCCATGATGGTGGACACTATGACACTACCCCTATACGTGTTATGTGTCACGTGGTATGTTACTACTGTGTTGCAGGCTGGACAACAGTAGAGACATGGCCGTGCGATACCAACTACCTGGCCATGATGGTGGACACTATGACACTACCCCTATACGTGTTATGTGTCACGTGGTATGTTACTACTGTGTTGCAGGCTGGACAACAGTAGAGACATGGCCGTGCGATACCAACTACCTGGCCATGATGGTGGACACTATGACACTACCCTCATACGTGTTATGTGTCACGTGGTATGTTACTACTGTGTTGCAGGCTGGACAACAATAGAGACATGGCCGTGCGATACCAACTACCTGGCCATGATGGGGGACACTATGACACTACCCCTATACGTGTTATGTGTCACGTGGTATGTTACTACTGTGTTGCAGGCTGGACAACAGTAGAGACATGGCCGTGCGATACCAACTACCTGGCCATGATGGGGGACACTATGACACTACCCCTATACGTGTTATGTGTCACGTGGTATGTTACTACTGTGTTGCAGGCTGGACAACAGTAGAGACATGGCCGTGCGATACCAACTACCTGGCCATGATGGGGGACACTATGACACTACCCCTATACGTGTTATGTGTCACGTGGTATGTTACTACTGTGTTGCAGGCTGGACAACAGTAGAGACATGGCCGTGCGATACCAACTACCTGGCCATGATGGTGGACACTATGACACTACCCCTATACGTGTTATGTGTCACGTGGTATGTTACTACTGTGTTGCAGGCTGGAAAACAGTAGAGACATGGCCGTGCGATACCAACTACCTGGCCATGATGGTGGACACTATGACACTACCCCTATACGTGTTATGTGTCACGTAGTATGTTACTACTGTGTTGCAGGCTGGACAACAGTAGAGACATGGCCGTGCGATACCAACTACCTGGCCATGATGGTGGACACTATGACACTACCCCTATACGTGTTATGTGTCACGTGGTATGTTACTACTGTGTTGCAGGCTGGACAACAGTAGAGACATGGCCGTGCGATACCAACTACCTGGCCATGATGGGGGACACTATGACACTACCCCTATACGTGTTATGTGTCACGTGGTATGTTACTACTGTGTTGCAGGCTGGACAACAGTAGAGACATGGCCGTGCGATACCAACTACCTGGCCATGATGGTGGACACTATGACACTACCCCTATACGTGTTATGTGTCACGTGGTATGTTACTACTGTGTTGCAGGCTGGACAACAGTAGAGACATGGCCGTGCGATACCAACTACCTGGCCATGATGGTGGACACTATGACACTACCCCTATACGTGTTATGTGTCACGTGGTATGTTACTACTGTGTTGCAGGCTGGACAACAGTAGAGACATGGCCGTGCGATACCAACTACCTGGCCATGATGGTGGACACTATGACACTACCCTCATACGTGTTATGTGTCACGTGGTATGTTACTACTGTGTTGCAGGCTGGACAACAGTAGAGACATGGCCGTGCGATACCAACTACCTGGCCATGATGGTGGACACCATGACACTACCCCTATACGTGTTATGTGTCACGTGGTATGTTACTACTGTGTTGCAGGCTGGACAACAGTAGAGACATGGCCGTGCGATACCAACTACCTGGCCATGATGGTGGACACTATGACACTACCCCTATACGTGTTATGTGTCACGTGGTATGTTACTACTGTGTTGCAGGCTGGACAACAGAAGAGAGACATGGCCGTGCGATACCAACTACCTGGCCATGATGGTGGACACTATGACACTACCCCTATACGTGTTATGTGTCACGTGGTATGTTACTACTGTGTTGCAGGCTGGACAACAGTAGAGACATGGCCGTGCGATACCAACTACCTGGCCATGATGGTGGACACTATGACACTACCCTCATACGTGTTATGTGTCACGTGGTATGTTACTACTGTGTTGCAGGCTGGACAACAGTAGAGACATGGCCGTGCGATACCAACTACCTGGCCATGATGGTGGACACTATGACACTACCCCTATACGTGTTATGTGTCACGTGGTATGTTACTACTGTGTTGCAGGCTGGACAACAGTAGAGACATGGCCGTGCGATACCAACTACCTGGCCATGATGGTGGACACTATGACACTACCCCTATACGTGTTATGTGTCACGTGGTATGTTACTACTGTGTTGCAGGCTGGACAACAGTAGAGACATGGCCGTGCGATACCAACTAGCTGGCCATGATGGTGGACACTATGACACTACCCCTATACGTGTTATGTGTCACGTGGTATGTTACTACTGTGTTGCAGGCTGGACAACAGTAGAGACATGGCCGTGCGATACCAACTACCTGGCCATGATGGTGGACACTATGACACTACCCTCTTACGTGTTATGTGTCACGTGGTATGTTACTACTGTGTTGCAGGCTGGACAACAGTAGAGACATGGCCGTGCGATACCAACTACCTGGCCATGATGGGGGACACTATGACACTACCCTCATACGTGTTATGTGTCACGTGGTATGTTACTACTGTGTTGCAGGCTGGACAACAGTAGAGACATGGCCGTGCGATACCAACTACCTGGCCATGATGGTGGACACTATGACACTACCCCTATACGTGTTATGTGTCACGTGGTATGTTACTACTGTGTTGCAGGCTGGACAACAGTAGAGACATGGCCGTGCGATACCAACTACCTGGCCATGATGGTGGACACTATGACACTACCCCTATACGTGTTATGTGTCACGTGGTATGTTACTACTGTGTTGCAGGCTGGACAACAGTAGAGACATGGCCGTGCGATACCAACTACCTGGCCATGATGGTGGACACTATGACACTACCCTCATACGTGTTATGTGTCACGTGGTATGTTACTACTGTGTTGCAGGCTGGACAACAGTAGAGACATGGCCGTGCGATACCAACTACCTGGCCATGATGGTTGACACTATGACACTACCCTCATACGTGTTATGTGTCACGTGGTATGTTACTACTGTGTTGCAGGCTGGACAACAGTAGAGACATGGCCGTGCGATACCAACTACCTGGCCATGATGAAGGACACTATGACACTACCCCTATACGTGTTATGTGTCACGTGGTATGTTACTACTGTGTTGCAGGCTGGACAACAGTAGAGACATGGCCGTGCGATACCAACTACCTGGCCATGATGGTGGACACTATGACACTACCCTCATACGTGTTATGTGTCACGTGGTATGTTACTACTGTGTTGCAGGCTGGACAACAGTAGAGACATGGCCGTGCGATACCAACTACCTGGCAATGATGGTGGACACTATGACACTACCCCTATACGTGTTATGTGTCACGAGGTATGTTACTACTGTGTTGCAGGCTGGACAACAGTAGAGACATGGCCGTGCGATACCAACTACCTGGCCATGATGGTGGACACTATGACACTACCCCTATACGTGTTATGTGTCACGTGGTATGTTACTACTGTGTTGCAGGCTGGACAACAGTAGAGACATGGCCGTGCGATACCAACTACCTGGCCATGATGGGGGACACTATGACACTACCCCTATACGTGTTATGTGTCACGTGGTATGTTACTACTGTGTTGCAGGCTGGACAACAGTAGAGACATGGCCGTGCGATACCAACTACCTGGCCATGATGGTGGACACTATGACACTACCCCTATACGTGTTATGTGTCACGTGGTATGTTACTACTGTGTTGCAGGCTGGACAACAGTAGAGACATGGCCGTGCGATACCAACTACCTGGCCATGATGGGGGACACTATGACACTACCTCTATACGTGTTATGTGTCACGTGGTATGTTACTACTGTGTTGCAGGCTGGACAACAGTAGAGACATGGCCGTGCGATACCAACTACCTGGCCACGATGGTGGACACTATGACACTACCCTCATACGTGTTATGTGTCACGTGGTATGTTACTACTGTGTTGCAGGCTGGACAACAGTAGAGACATGGCCGTGCGATACCAACTACCTGGCCATGATGGTGGACACTATGACACTACCCCTATACGTGTTATGTGTCACGTGGTATGTTACTACTGTGTTGCAGGCTGGACAACAGTAGAGACATGGCCGTGCGATACCAACTACCTGGCCATGATGGTGGACACTATGACACTACCCCTATACGTGTTATGTGTCACGTGGTATGTTACTACTGTGTTGCAGGCTGGACAACAGTAGAGACATGGCCGTGCGATACCAACTACCTGGCCATGATGGTGGACACTATGACACTACCCCTATACGTGTTATGTGTCACGTGGTATGTTACTACTGTGTTGCAGGCTGGACAACAGTAGAGACATGGCCGTGCGATACCAACTACCTGGCCATGATGGTGGACACTATGACACTACCCCTATACGTGTTATGTGTCACGTGGTATGTTACTACTGTGTTGCAGGCTGGACAACAGTAGAGACATGGCCGTGCGATACCAACTACCTGGCCATGATGGTGGACACTATGACACTACCCCTATACGTGTTATGTGTCACGTGGTATGTTACTACTGTGTTGCAGGCTGGACAACAGTAGAGACATGGCCGTGCGATACCAACTACCTGGCCATGATGGGGGACACTATGACACTACCCCTATACGTGTTATGTGTCACGTGGTATGTTACTACTGTGTTGCAGGCTGGACAACAGTAGAGACATGGCCGTGCGATACCAACTACCTGGCCATGATGGGGGACACTATGACACTACCCCTAGACGTGTTATGTGTCACGTGGTATGTTACTACTGTGTTGCAGGCTGGACACCAGTAGAGACATGGCCGTGCGATACCAACTACCTGGCCATGATGGTGGACACTATGACACTACCCCTATACGTGTTATGTGTCACGTGGTATGTTACTACTGTGTTGCAGGCTGGACAACAGTAGAGACATGGCCGTGCGATACCAACTACCTGGCCATGATGGTGGACACTATGACACTACCCCTATACGTGTTATGTGTCACGTGGTATGTTACTACTGTGTTGCAGGCTGGACAACAGTAGAGACATGGCTGTGCGATACCAACTACCTGGCCATGATGGTGGACACTATGACACTACCCCTATACGTGTTATGTGTCACGTGGTATGTTACTACTGTGTTGCAGGCTGGACAACAGTAGAGACATGGCCGTGCGATACCAACTACCTGGCCATGATGGTGGACACTATGACACTACCCTCATACGTGTTATGTGTCACGTGGTATGTTACTACTGTGTTGCAGGCTGGACAACAGTAGAGACATGGCCGTGCGATACCAACTACCTTGCCATGATGGGGGACACTATGACACTACCCTCATACGTGTTATGTGTCACGTGGTATGTTACTACTGTGTTGCAGGCTGGACAACAGTAGAGACATGGCCGTGCGATACCAACTACCTGGCCATGATGGTGGACACTATGACACTACCCCTATACGTGTTATGTGTAACGTGGTATGTTACTACTTTGTTGCAGGCTGGACAACAGTAGAGACATGGCCGTGCGATACCAACTACCTGGCCATGATGGTGGACACTATGACACTACCCCTATACGTGTTATGTGTCACGTGGTATGTTACTACTGTGTTGCAGGCTGGACAACAGCAGAGACATGGCCGTGCGATACCAACTACCTGGCCATGATGGTGGACACTATGACACTACCCCTATACGTGTTATGTGTCACGTGGTATGTTACTACTGTGTTGCAGGCTGGACAACAGTAGAGACATGGCCGTGCGATACCAACTACCTGGCCATGATGGGGGACACTATGACACTACCCCTATACGTGTTATGTGTCACGTGGTATGTTACTACTGTGTTGCAGGCTGGACAACAGTAGAGACATGGCCGTGCGATACCAACTACCTGGCCACGATGGTGGACACTATGACACTACCCTCATACGTGTTATGTGTCACGTGGTATGTTACTACTGTGTTGCAGGCTGGACAACAGTAGAGACATGGCCGTGCGATACCAACTACCTGGCCATGATGGTGGACACTATGACACTACCCCTATACGTGTTATGTGTCACGTGGTATGTTACTACTGTGTTGCAGGCTGGACAACAGTAGAGACATGGCCGTGCGATACCAACTATCTGGCCATGATGGTGGACACCATGACACTACCCCTATACGTGTTATGTGTCACGTGGTATGTTACTACTGTGTTGCAGGCTGGACAACAGTAGAGACATGGCCGTGCGATACCAACTACCTGGCCATGATGGTTGACACTATGACACTACCCCTATACGTGTTATGTGTCACTTGGTATGTTACTACTGTGTTGCAGGCTGGACAACAGTAGAGACATGGCCGTGCGATACCAACTACCTGGCCATGATGGTGGACACTATGACACTACCCCTATACGTGTTATGTGTCACGTGGTATGTTACTACTGTGTTGCAGGCTGGACAACAGTAGAGACATGGCCGTGCGATACCAACTACCTGGCCATGATGGTGGACACTATGACACTACCCTCATACGTGTTATGTGTCACGTGGTATGTTACTACTGTGTTGCAGGCTGGACAACAGTAGAGACATGGCCGTGCGATACCAACTACCTGGCCACGATGGTGGACACCATGACACTACCCCTATACGTGTTATGTGTCACGTGGTATGTTACTACTGTGTTGCAGGCTGGACAACAGTAGAGACATGGTCGTGCGATACCAACTACCTGGCCATGATGGTGGACACTATGACACTACCCCTATACGTGCTATGTGTCACGTGGTATGTTACTACTGTGTTGCAGGCTGGACAACAGTAGAGACATGGCCGTGCGATACCAACTACCTGGCCACGATGGTGGACACCATGACACTACCCCTATACGTGTTATGTGTCACGTGGTATGTTACTACTGTGTTGCAGGCTGGACAACAGTAGAGACATGGCCGTGCGATACCAACTACCTGGCCATGATGGTGGACACTATGACACTACCCCTATACGTGTTATGTGTCACGTGGTATGTTACTACTGTGTTGCAGGCTGGACAACAGTAGAGACATGGCCGTGCGATACCAACTACCTGGCCATGATGGTGGACACTATGACACTACCCCTATACGTGTTATGTGTCACGTGGTATGTTACTACTGTGTTGCAGGCTGGACAACAGTAGAGACATGGCCGTGCGATACCAACTACCTGGCCATGATGGGGGACACTATGACACTACCCCTATACGTGTTATGTGTCACGTGGTATGTTACTACTGTGTTGCAGGCTGGACAACAGTAGAGACATGGCCGTGCGATACCAACTACCTGGCCATGATGGTGGACACTATGACACTACCCCTATACGTGTTATGTGTCACGTGGTATGTTACTACTGTGTTGCAGGCTGGACAACAGTAGAGACATGGCCGTGCGATACCAACTACCTGGCCATGATGGGGGACACTATGACACTACCCCTATACGTGTTATGTGTCACGTGGTATGTTACTTCTGTGTTGCAGGCTGGACAACAGTAGAGACATGGCCGTGCGATACCAACTACCTGGCCATGATGGTGGACACTATGACACTACCCCTATACGTGTTATGTGTCACGTGGTATGTTACTACTGTGTTGCAGGCTGGACACCAGTAGAGACATGGCCGTGCGATACCAACTACCTGGCCATGATGGTGGACACTATGACACTACCCCTATACGTGTTATGTGTCACGTGGTATGTTACTACTGTGTTGCAGGCTGGACAACAGTAGAGACATGGCCGTGCGATACCAACTACCTGGCCATGATGGGGGACACTATGACACTACCCCTATACGTGTTATGTGTCACGTGGTATGTTACTACTGTGTTGCAGGCTGGACAACAGTAGAGACATGGCCGTGCGATACCAACTACCTGGCCACGATGGGGGACACTATGACACTACCCCTATACGTGTTATGTGTCACGTGGTATGTTACTACTGTGTTGCAGGCTGGACAACAGTAGAGACATGGCCGTGCGATACCAACTACCTGGCCACGATGGGGGACACTATGACACTACCCCTATACGTGTTATGTGTCACGTGGTATGTTACTACTGTGTTGCAGGCTGGACAACAGTAGAGATATGGCCGTGCGATACCAACTACCTGGCCATGATGGGGGACACTATGACACTACCCCTATACGTGTTATGTGTCACGTGGTATGTTACTACTGTGTTGCAAGCTGGACAACAGTAGAGACATGGCCGTGCGATACCAACTACCTGGCCATGATGGTGGACACTATGACACTACCCCTATACGTGTTATGTGTCACGTGGTATGTTACTACTGTGTTGCAGGCTGGACAACAGTAGAGACATGGCCGTGCGATACCAACTACCTGGCCATGATGGTGGACACTATGACACTACCCCTATACGTGTTATGTGTCACGTGGTATGTTACTACTGTGTTGCAGGCTGGACAACAGTAGAGACATGGCCGTGCGATACCAACTACCTGGCCATGATGGGGGACACTATGACACTACCCCTATACGTGTTATGTGTCACGTGGTATGTTACTACTGTGTTGCAGGCTGGACAACAGTAGAGACATGGCCGTGCGATACCAACTACCTGGCCATGATGGTGGACACTATGACACTACCCTCATACGTGTTATGTGTCACGTGGTATGTTACTACTGTGTTGCAGGCTGGACAACAGTAGAGACATGGCCGTGCGATACCAACTACCTGGCCATGATGGTGGACACTATGACACTACCCCTATACGTGTTATGTGTCACGTGGTATGTTACTACTGTGTTGCAGGCTGGACAACAGTAGAGACATGGCCGTGCGATACCAACTACCTGGCCATGATGGGGGACACTATGACACTACCCCTATACGTGTTATGTGTCACGTGGTATGTTACTACTGTGTTGCAGGCTGGACAACAGTAGAGACATGGCCGTGCGATACCAACTACCTGGCCATGATGGTGGACACTATGACACTACCCTTATACGTGTTATGTGTCACGTGGTATGTTACTACTGTGTTGCAGGCTGGACAACAGTAGAGACATGGCCGTGCGATACCAACTACCTGGCCATGATGGTGGACACTATGACACTACCCCTATACGTGTTATGTGTCACGTGGTATGTTACTACTGTGTTGCAGGCTGGACAACAGTAGAGACATGGCCGTGCGATACCAACTACCTGGCCATGATGGTGGACACTATGACACTACCCCTATACGTGTTATGTGTCACGTGGTATGTTACTACTGTGTTGCAGGCTGGACAACAGTAGAGACATGGCCGTGCGATACCAACTACCTGGCCATGATGGGGGACACTATGACACTACCCCTATACGTGTTATGTGTCACGTGGTATGTTACTACTGTGTTGCAGGCTGGACAACAGTAGAGACATGGCCGTACGATACCAACTACCTGGCCATGATGGTGGACACTATGACACTACCCCTATACGTGTTATGTGTCACGTGGTATGTTACTACTGTGTTGCAGGCTGGACAACAGTAGAGACATGGCCTTGCGATACCAACTACCTGGCCATGATGGGGGACACTATGACACTACCCCTATACGTGTTATGTGTCACGTGGTATGTTACTACTGTGTTGCAGGCTGGACAACAGTAGAGACATGGCCGTGCGATACCAACTACCTGGCCATGATGGGGGACACTATGACACTACCCCTATACGTGTTATGTGTCACGTGGTATGTTACTACTGTGTTGCAGGCTGGACAACAGTAGAGACATGGCCGTGCGATACCAACTACCTGGCCATGATGGTGGACACTATTACACTACCCCTATACGTGTTATGTGTCACGTGGTATGTTACTACTGTGTTGCAGGCTGGACACCAGTAGAGACATGGCCGTGCGATACCAACTACCTGGCCATGATGGTGGACACTATGACACTACCCCTATACGTGTTATGTGTCACGTGGTATGTTACTACTGTGTTGCAGGCTGGACAACAGTAGAGACATGGCCGTGCGATACCAACTACCTGGCCATGATGGTGGACACTATGACACTACCCTCATGCGTGTTATGTGTCACGTGGTATGTTACTACTGTGTTGCAGGCTGGACAACAGTAGAGACATGGCCGTGCGATACCAACTACCTGGCCATGATGGGGGACACTATGACACTACCCCTATACGTGTTATGTGTCACGTGGTATGTTACTACTGTGTTGCAGGCTGGACAACAGTAGAGACATGGCCGTGCGATACCAACTACCTGGCCATGATGGTGGACACTATGACACTACCCCTATACGTGTTATGTGTCACGTGGTATGTTACTACTGTGTTGCAGGCTGGACAACAGTAGAGACATGGCCGTGCGATACCAACTACCTGGCCATGATGGGGGACACTATGACACTACCCCTATACGTGTTATGTGTCACGTGGTATGTTACTACTGTGTTGCAGGCTGGACAACAGTAGAGACATGGCCGTGCGATACCAACTACCTGGCCATGATGGTGGACACTATGACACTACCCCTATACGTGTTATGTGTCACGTGGTATGTTACTTCTGTGTTGCAGGCTGGACAACAGTAGAGACATGGCCGTGCGATACCAACTACCTGGCCATGATGGTGGACACTATGACACTACCCCTATACGTGTTATGTGTCACGTGGTATGTTACTACTGTGTTGCAGGCTGGACAACAGTAGAGACATGGCCGTGCGATACCAACTACCTGGCCATGATGGGGGACACTATGACACTACTTCTATACGTGTTATGTGTCACGTGGTATGTTACAACTGTGTTGCAGGCTGGACAACAGTAGAGACATGGCCGTGCGATACCAACTACCTGGCCATGATGGTGGACACTATGACACTACCCCTATACGTGTTATGTGTCACGTGGTATGTTACTACTGTGTTGCAGGCTGGACAACAGTAGAGACATGGCCGTGCGATACCAACTACCTGGCCATGATGGGGGACACTATGACACTACCCCTATACGTGTTATGTGTCACGTGGTATGTTACTACTGTGTTGCAGGCTGGACAACAGTAGAGACATGGCCGTGCGATACCAACTACCTGGCCACGATGGTGGACACTATGACACTACCCCTATACGTGTTATGTGTCACGTGGTATGTTACTACTGTGTTGCAGGCTGGACAACAGTAGAGACATGGCCGTGCGATACCAACTACCTGGCCATGATGAGGGACACTATGACACTACCACTATACGTGTTATGTGTCACGTGGTATGTTACTACTGTGTTGCAGGCTGGACAACAGTAGAGACATGGCCGTGCGATACCAACTACCTGGCCATGATGGGGGACACTATGACACTACCCCTATACGTGTTATGTGTCACGTGGTATGTTACTACTGTGTTGCAGGCTGGACAACAGTAGAGACATGGCCGTGCGATACCAACTACCTGGCCATGACGGTGGACACTATGACACTACCCCTATACGTGTTATGTGTCACGTGGTATGTTACTACTGTGTTGCAGGCTGGACAACAGTAGAGACATGGCCGTGCGATACCAACTACCTGGCCATGATGGGGGACACTATGACACTACCCCTATACGTGTTATGTGTCACGTGGTATGTTACTACTGTGTTGCAGGCTGGACAACAGTAGAGACATGGCCGTGCGATACCAACTACCTGGCCATGATGGTGGACACTATGACACTACCCCTATACGTGTTATGTGTCACGTGGTATGTTACTACTGTGTTGCAGGCTGGACAACAGTAGAGACATGGCCGTGCGATACCAACTACCTGGCCATGATGGGGGACACTATGACACTACCCCTATACGTGTTATGTGTCACGTGGTATGTTACTACTGTGTTGCAGGCTGGACAACAGTAGAGACATGGCCGTGCGATACCAACTACCTGGCCATGATGGGGGACACTATGACACTACCCCTATACGTGTTATGTGTCACGTGGTATGTTACTACTGTGTTGCAGGCTGGACAACAGTAGAGACATGGCCGTGCGATACCAACTACCTGGCCATGATGGGGGACACTATGACACTACCCCTATACGTGTTATGTGTCACGTGGTATGTTACTACTGTGTTTCAGGCTGGACAACAGTAGAGACATGGCCGTGCGATACCAACTACCTGGCCATGATGGTGGACACTATGACACTACCCCTATACGTGTTATGTGTCACGTGGTATGTTACTACTGTGTTGCAGGCTGGACAACAGTAGAGACATGGCCGTGCGATACCAACTACCTGGCCATGATGGGGGACACTATGACACTACCCCTATACGTGTTATGTGTCACGTGGTATGTTACTACTGTGTTGCAGGCTGGACAACAGTAGAGACATGGCCGTGCGATACCAACTACCTGGCCATGATGGGGGACACTATGACACTACCCTCATACGTGTTATGTGTCACGTGGTATGTTACTACTGTGTTGCAGGCTGGACAACAGTAGAGACATGGCCGTGCGATACCAACTACCTGGCCATGATGGTGGACACTATGACACTACCCCTATACGTGTTATGTGTCACGTGGTATGTTACTACTGTGTTGCAGGCTGGACAACAGTAGAGACATGGCCGTGCGATACCAACTACCTGGCCATGATGGTGGACACTATGACACTACCCCTATACGTGTTATGTGTCACGTGGTATGTTACTACTGTGTTGCAGGCTGGACAACAGTAGAGACATGGCCGTGCGATACCAACTACCTGGTCACGATGGGGGACACTATGACACTACCCCTATACGTGTTATGTGTCACGTGGTATGTTACTACTGTGTTGCAGGCTGGACAACAGTAGAGACATGGCCGTGCGATACCAACTACCTGGCCATGATGGTGGACACTATGACACTACCCCTATACGTGTTATGTGTCACGTGGTATGTTACTACTGTGTTGCAGGCTGGACAACAGTAGAGACATGGCCGTGCGATACCAACTACCTGGCCATGATGGGGGACACTATGACACTACCCCTATACGTGTTATGATTCACGTGGTATGTTACTACTGTGTTGCAGGCTGGACAACAGTAGAGACATGGCCGTGCGATACCAACTACCTGGCCATGATGGGGGACACTATGACACTACCCCTATACGTGTTATGTGTCACGTGGTATGTTACTACTGTGTTGCAGGCTGGACAACAGTAGAGACATGGCCGTGCGATACCAACTACCTGGCCATGATGGCGGACACTATGACACTACCCCTATACGTGTTATGTGTCACGTGGTATGTTACTACTGTGTTGCAGGCTGGACAACAGTAGAGACATGGCCGTGCGATACCAACTACCTGGCCATGATGGTGGACACTATGACACTACCCCTATACGTGTTATGTGTCACGTGGTATGTTACTACTGTGTTGCAGGCTGGACAACAGTAGAGACATGGCCGTGCGATACCAACTACCTGGCCATGATGGTGGACACTATGACACTACCCCTATACGTGTTATGTGTCACGTGGTATGTTACTACTGTGTTGCAGGCTGGACAACAGTAGAGACATGGCCGTGCGATACCAACTACCTGGCCATGATGGGGGACACTATGACACTACCCCTATACGTGTTATGTGTCACGTGGTATGTTACTACTGTGTTGCAGGCTGGACAACAGTAGAGACATGGCCGTGCGATACCAACTACCTGGCCATGATGGTGGACACTATGACACTACCCCTATACGTGTTATGTGTCACGTGGTATGTTACTACTGTGTTGCAGGCTGGACAACAGTAGAGACATGGCCGTGCGATACCAACTACCTGGCCATGATGGTGGACACTATGACACTACCCCTATACGTGTTATGTGTCACGTGGTATGTTACTACTGTGTTGCAGGCTGGACAACAGTAGAGACATGGCCGTGCGATACCAACTACCTGGCCATGATGGTGGACACTATGACACTACCCCTATACGTGTTATGTGTCACGTGGTATGTTACTACTGTGTTGCAGGCTGGACAACAGTAGAGACATGGCCGTGCGATACCAACTACCTGGCCATGATGGGGGACACTATGACACTACCCCTATACGTGTTATGTGTCACGTGGTATGTTACTACTGTGTTGCAGGCTGGACAACAGTAGAGACATGGCCGTGCGATACCAACTACCTGGCCATGATGGTGGACACTATGACACTACCCCTATACGTGTTATGTGTCACGTGGTATGTTACTACTGTGTTGCAGGCTGGACAACAGTAGAGACATGGCCGTGCGATACCAACTACCTGGCCATGATGGGGGACACTATGACACTACCCCTATACGTGTTATGTGTCACGTGGTATGTTACTACTGTGTTGCAGGCTGGACAACAGTAGAGACATGGCCGTGCGATACCAACTACCTGGCCATGATGGTGGACACTATGACACTACCCTCATACGTGTTATGTGTCACGTGGTATGTTACTACTGTGTTGCAGGCTGGACAACAGTAGAGACATGGCCGTGCGATACCAACTACCTGGCCATGATGGTGGACACTATGACACTACCCCTATACGTGTTATGTGTCACGTGGTATGTTACTACTGTGTTGCAGGCTGGACACCAGTAGAGACATGGCCGTGCGATACCAACTACCTGGCCATGATGGTGGACACTATGACACTACCCCTATACGTGTTATGTGTCACGTGGTATGTTACTACTGTGTTGCAGGCTGGACAACAGTAGAGACATGGCCGTGCGATACCAACTACCTGGCCATGATGGTGGACACTATGACACTACCCCTATACGTGTTATGTGTCACGTGGTATGTTACTACTGTGTTGCAGGCTGGACAACAGTAGAGACATGGCCGTGCGATACCAACTACCTGGCCATGATGGGGGACACTATGACACTACCCCTATACGTGAGTACTGAGTGTCCTGAATCTTGTATCAAGCGTTTTCGAGCAAATTATTAGTTCTTTTCTTAAATCTTTACGAATCAAAAAGTTATTACTTACCCCCTCCATCATCCCTTTACAACATAACAGTACGCTCTTCATCACACCCTTACTACCACTTTCAAAATCCACTTTCTTCATACCAGAATGTTCTTCATCACACCTTCACACACCTTCAGTTACAGGAGTGAAGAACGCAGCCAAACACACGCTCAGCGATAACAGGGTGACTCCGGCCGGCAACGACTACCAGGTGGTCTTCAGACAGAAGGAGGCCCCGATCTGCACCAAGGACCTGTTTGGCTGGGCCTTCCAGGTGGCCAGGGGGATGGAGTACCTGGCAGGCATGAAGGTGAGGTACTAAAGAGGGCATGTGTTCACAGGACCCACCTCTTGTTTGCTGGAAACAGAAGGACTACATTGACTGGTTGTTAAGGCCGGGGTTGCGGTCTTCGTGTGAAAGGTAGCTGACGCTAGATATGGAAGTGTAGAGTTATCTACCCTGTTGGGCAATAATGTTGGTTGGTAGCAGATAATGTATCTGGGTAATGGATTGAGTGACCAGCCTAATAAAATGACGTTATAGGTTCTGCACGGAGATCTGGCAGCGAGAAACATCCTATTTGCACGTGGTCAAGATCTGTGACTTTGGGCTCTCTAAGACTGTCTACAGCTGCAGTAACTACCTCAACAAGGAGATAGTCTTGACTTGTGTGACGTTGTAGGTTCTGCACGGAGACCTGGCAGCGAGGAACATCCTATTGGCTGATGACCACGTGGTCAAGATCTGTGACTTTGGGCTCTCTAAGACTGTCTACAACTCCAGTAACTACCTGAAGAAGGGGAACGTGAGTTGATTCGATCTGTTACTTTGGCCGTTTGAACCTTAATGTAGGCCAACAGTCACCGTTAAGTTATCTCTTGTTGCAACTTGTGTAATCAAATAGCTTTCAAATCATCGTCTACTAAAGTAACTACGAATTATTTCCGAATACTTTATACCAAGACCAAGTAGGTTGCATGTGTCATATCTTGCGCGTTACAACAAGGTCCGAATGCATCGTCCAGACTCAAGCCTTCCTTAACTCAGCCTCTCCTCAGCCTCGCTTACTATGTCGCTAATTACAGAACAGCATTGCCATGCGGACGGCTCTGTGATTTGTGGCTAGGTGAGGCTGAAGAGAGGCTTAGTTGAGTTGGTCTTGAGTGTGAACTATGCATTCGAGCCTTATTTTTTAGTGGGGAGGGGGAAGGGTGGGGGGGAGGGGGGCCACGAAAATAAAGTCTCAACAATTTTTTAAAGGAAAAGTATCCTGTACCGTAGTTAAATCATTTAGCAGCTATTTGCTGTTGTTTGATTAGTGCGCAACTTTTTAAACAACGCAACATTCGCCACTTTCCTCCCATAAGATCCCTTCTTACGTATCTACCAGGGTCAGAAGTCACCACGGCTGGACTAATGGTTGATTGACATACAATATATTTACTAAACAACCAACACAACATTGGATCAGGAAAGTATTAGTATGTTGGTTTTTGCAGCAGTGGGAGCCCAGAATTTCATCTAACTAGTGGTTTTTCTGGGTAGTTGTACACTTGAGGTAAAGTACGGGGACTGGGGCGAATCCCCAGCAGATAGTGCAAAAAAATCTCACAAAATTATCTTCTCACTTGAGCCCGGACAATGACTTTAGATTGATTAATTATTCATACAGGAGAATTTTTATGAACTGATATTATTAAGGGATGTCCGTGAAATAAGGTTACCAATGATTTTTCACACTGAAAACATATTTATTTGGTATGAATTGTACATTTTTTAAAGCTTTGACTTTTTCCTATTTTTCGACATATTCCCCGTTGAGGTCAATGCATTTTTGCATACGGTGTACCATCTTTTGTATGCCCGAGTCGTAGAACTCTCCCGCCGCGCCGCGAAGGTAGCTTAAAACCTCTTCTTTCAGCTCTTCTCCGGTTTTGAATTGAGTCCCACCCAGGTGTTTCTTCAATTCTGGGAAGAGATGGTAATCACTTGGGGCTATGTCCGGGCTGTAGGGCGGATGATTGACAATTTCCCATCCAAATTTGTTGAGAAGATCGGTTGTTACACGGGCGGTGTGCGGACGAGCGTTGTCGTGATGGAAACGCACTCCCCTCGTGAGCATGCCTCTCCTCTTGTTTTGAATTGCGCGGCGCAGGTTCTTTAGCGTCGCACAGTAACGCTCAGCATTAATTGATGTACCAGCAGGCATGAATCACACAACAATAACCCCTTCCTGTCCCAAAACACACTCGCCATCACTTTGCTGGCAGACAGTGTTTGCTTGAACTTCCGCGGCTTAGGCGACCCTGGATGTTTCCACTGACGGGATTGTTCCTTCGTTTCCGGCGTGGTGTAGTGGACCCAGATGTTGTATGCTTATCCACTTCTCTCCGTTGACTTCACTCAATTGGGAGTGAATATCCACCGACGCAGTGTTTTTGCACACAAACAACGAATCACAGAGCAAGCGAAGCGAGTGGAAGCTCCATCTCTTACGGCTGCTCAGCCACGACTGAGCGTCGCAGACAGTTGGCCGGGGTGGGGATTGGGAGGGGGGGAACCAAGCTACACGCCAGTGTTGCCAGGTCCCACGTAACATCGGTCCTCGCGACTGCAGCGCCTTGGGAACCTTATTTCACGGACAACCGTATAACTGAACTGACCATTTGAATGTTGAAGGGTCGTGAGTAAGGGAAAGTCAGACGTTGAAGTCTTACCTCTAGATCAGGGGTGCCCAACATACGGCCCGCGGGCCGCATGCGGCCCGCCAAGCCATTTTATCTGGCCCACACCTCCCATTTTACATTCTAGTCTCACAACTAAACCCACAAAGAAAATTTCATTTTATTTCAAAGCATATTGTTCTGAAATGTATTTTATGGATATGTGTATAACTATATTCTAGACTTCGCAGCGAAAAATTATCACCATTCTTTGTTTCTACTTCTAGTTTTGTTCTCGTTCAAGCCTAGTTTCTTGGTATCCGAGGAGGGGGTTGGGGGAGGGGGGGTATTATTGTTTTCTGTGGCGACATCCGACTTAAACTTACTGGCAAGGACTCGACTGGCACTGATAACAAATGCTACTGGTTATACAAGTGTCCCCGCAAATATGTTTCACCCTTTTAGTTGTGATCTTGGAAAGGCATCATGACTCGAAGCACAAAAACGAGTGTAATAAAATGAAGGATTAATTCGAATTGAAAAATTAAATCTTGTTTCGCAGCAAAGCATGTTCAAAAAGAAGTTAAATGAAAATCAAGCGTTTGTCCGCGCTAGTTTTTGTGTTGCACAGTGCACACTTACTAGCATCAGGGGGAACACCATTTGCTGACGGGGAATTTGATATAGGTATAGAATAACCAGACTATATACGTGTATATATAGTTAAGTTGATGTGGCCCGCCAACATTGAACAATTATGCTATGTGGCCCACTTCTAAATTAAGTTGGGCACCCCTGCTCTAGATGTATCGACCTGGGGTCGGTCAATCATGGAGGGCTGTGGTGATCGCCCTCCCTCTATGTATCCGCTATTGCTACTGTCTCTTCAATGTTATTACAATTTTATTTTTTAACGCAATTAAAGTGTTATGCACTGTGATTTTGGATTTAGATTGAAATTGAAAAACAATCGTCTGACGTTTTTGTAAACGTAGATAGCTCCAAAATATATAAGATGTGTGCCAGGGGTTCTTCAGACCCTGAGTGTTGGGGGCGGGGGTCAGAGAGAGTGAGGGGGGCGTCAGTTGTTCCCTTCACGCCCCCCTTGTTACGCGCCAGGGCTCATTAGAAAGTAATAATAGTTGCACTGCCAAGTAGCTAATCTATGTCTCCTACGAGAGCGCCAGGCTGATATGCTGCTTGTCCGTGATGTTCAGGAGCGGCTGCCTCTCAAGTGGATGGCTATAGAGTCAATACGCGACCGAGTCTTCTCGACACAGTCCGACGTCTGGTCCTACGGCATCGTACTGTGGGAGTTGTTCTCCCTGGCACAGACCCCCTACCCCGGTAAGTCTCCACACAGTGTGGTCCTACGGCATCGTACTGTGGGAGTTGTTCTCTCTAGCCCAGACCCCCTACCCCGGTAAGTCTCCACACAGTCTGGTCCTACGGCATCGTACTGTGGGAGTTGTTCTCTCTGCACAGACCCTCTACCCCGGTAAGTCTCCACACAGTCTGGTCCTACGGCATCGTACTGTGGGAGTTGTTCTCCCTGGCACAGACCCCCTACCCCGGTAAGTCTCCACACAGTCTGGTCCTACGGCATCGTACTGTGGGAGTTGTTCTCTCTGGCCCAGACCCCCTACCCCGGTAAGTCTTAGCCAAGTTCATTGATGACCTCCGTCGTCTAGTCAATGTCTTCTGATTGGTCAGCGGGGTGGGGCGGGGGGGGGGGGGGATTAGGTACTAGAGTTAGGTCCAGTCCTACAATGTCCCAATAACTATTTAGGCTGTTTGTCTAATAGCTTGTTGTCTCCATCGCAACCACCAATCAAAACCCTTGAAATCCTCCAAATAGCGTTATTGTTACAAATAACTTTCTTATTAGAAGATGTGGAGGTGTGGAGGCTTACTAATATGAGCTTGTGTTCCTTGCCAGGTGTGGAGGCTTACTAATATGTGCGTGTGTGCCTTGCCAGGTGTAGAGGCTTACTAATATGAGCGTGTGTTCCTTGCCAGGTGTGGAGGCTTACTAATATGTGCGTGTGTTCCTTGCCAGGTGTGAAGGCTTACTAATATGTGCGTGTGTTCCTTGCCAGGTGTGGAGGCTTACTAATATGTGCGTGTGTTCCTTGCCAGGTATGGAGCCTTACTAATATGAGCGTGTGTTCCTTGCCAGGTGTGGAGCCTTACTAATATGTGCGTGTGTTCCTTGCCAGGTGTGGAGGCTTACTAATATGTGCGTGTGTTCCTTGCCAGGTGTGGAGGCTTACTAATATGTGCGTGTGTTCCTTGCCAGGTATGGAGCCTTACTAATATGAGCGTGTGTTCCTTGCCAGGTGTGGAGGCTTACTAATATGTGCGTGTGTTCCTTGCCAGGTGTGAAGGCTTACTAATATGTGCGTGTGTTCCTTGCCAGGTGTGGAGGCTTACTAATATGTGCGTGTGTTCCTTGCCAGGTATGGAGCCTTACTAATATGAGCGTGTGTTCCTTGCCAGGTGTGGAGGCTTACTAATATGTGCGTGTGTTCCTTGCCAGGTGTGAAGGCTTACTAATATGTGCGTGTGTTCCTTGCCAGGTGTGGAGTCTTACTAATATGTGCGTGTGTTCCTTGCCAGGTATGGAGCCTTACTAATATGAGCGTGTGTTCCTTGCCAGGTGTGGAGTCTTACTAATATGTGCGTGTGTTCCTTGCCAGGTGTGGAGGCTAACTAATATGTGTGTGTGTGCCTTGCCATTGTGGAGGCTTACTAATATGAGCGTGTGTTCCTTGCCAGGTGTGGAGGCTTACTAATATGTGCGTGTGTTCCTTGCCAGGTGTGGAGGCTTACTAATATGTGCGTGTGTTCCTTGCCAGGTGTGGAGGCTTACTAATATGTGCGTGGTTTCCTTGCCAGGTGTGGAGGATTATTAATATGTGCGTGTGTTCCTTGCCAGGTGTGGAGTCTTACGACGAACTCTATAGGAAACTGCTGCGTGGCTACAGGATGGCCAAACCAGACTACGGTACTGCAACCATGTAAGTACTAGGAAAACGCTCCGCGTTGCTAGATGAACAATTTTATCAAAACATCAAACAATATGAATTCCCGTTATAAGAAAACTAAATATTTTTTTACAAAATATGGGTTATAGTTAAAATTCCAAAACTTGTATCCGGTGTCGACCTTGTTAGCGTGGACATAAATAGTATAAACATTTTACGGGATTTGTTTCAATAATTTTTTTTTTGTAGGTTGGCATTTTTTCGAATTTTGTTGGTTATGTAACAGCATCGAGTTTAGTGTTCCTGGGTGTTGACCGAAAATTTCAGCTAAATCCGTTAAGCCGTTTGACCTGTTCGCGACGGTCACAATTTGGTGCACACACGAACAGACGAACAGACAAAGTGCCGATCTAGTTGTATGGAGAGATTCGCTATTGCTCATTTAATCACCTTGGTGGTGGTTTATGCTCCAGTCGCAAAATATCCACACTAATCCATACAAGATGTGAGGAACTCCACTGATATTGTTTGATGTGTGGGCTTAATCATCATAGGTCTTCTCTGTGCGCCCTCCGAGAAGGTCATATCCGTTAACACCCTCGTCCCACTTGTGTTTGTGTTCTCTTATAATGATGCCTATGATGTAAACTGTTGCGAACGAGGCAAAAAAAAGAGGGGGAATGAGGGGGAAAATGGACTAGTCAAGACAGGAGGTGAGGAAAGGACCAATTTCACTGTCTTACCTTGCTTAGTTTCCGGTAGCTCGAAGATGTTGGTTGCTGAGGGGCCGTGGTGGACGAAGATGAGTGAAGTTTAGTCGCGGTTGAGGTATGATTGAAAATTAACACAAAACACACGTAGGCACAGTTAATAAGTAGAGTAACGTGTAGAAATACAAATACAAAAGTAACACTGTGAAAATGGCGAAGTTAACACTTTTGCCTCGTCTCGAATACGAGGGCAACGAAACACGAAAAGTGTGGAGACACGCAGACTTGCCGATGTGCAGTCCGTGAGCGATCAACGACGAGAGAGATCAAGACAAGACCGGGCAACAGCTCCCTGACAGTGAATCGGGGGTTGAAGGTGGGGAGCTAGGAGAAGATACTGAAAATGGGGGAAACGGAAATGTATTTGAATACTTGGCGCGAACATAAACTACCCATGTTTTAGTCACGACGTGATGCTGCGGTGTTGGGACGCGGAGCCGGATGTCCGCCCTTCATTCACTGACCTCGTGGACCTAGTAGGGAACATGCTGGAGGCCAGCGTCCGTGCGGTGAGTGGCCTACCGTGTAGGGTCCTTTTGTCACTAGTTCCGTCATCTACCTGCTATACTTTATACATGTTGAACTACCGCTAGTATATGTTGTAGCCCAGGTGTTGTAGGAACTATTCTAACGTGTTGACACTAGTATGAAATGTAGCCCAGGTGTTGTAGGAACTATTCTAACGTGTTGACACTAGTATGAAATGTAGCCCAGGTGTTGTAGGAACTATTCTAACGTGTTGACACTAGTATGAAATGTAGCCCAGGTGTTGTAGGAACTATTCTAACGTGTTGACACTAGTATGAAATGTAGCCCAGGTGTTGTAGGAACTATTCTAACGTGTTGACACTAGTATGAAATGTAGCCCAGGTGTTGTAGGAACTATTCTAACGTGTTGACACTAGTATGAAATGTAGCCCAGGTGTTGTAGGAACTATTCTAACGTGTTGACACTAGTATGAAATGTAGCCCAGGTGTTGTAGGAACTATTCTAACGTGTTGACACTAGTATAAAATGTAGTCCAGGTGTTGTAGGAACTATTCTAACGTGTTGACACTAGTATAAAATGTAGTCCAGGTGTGGTAGGAACTATTCTAACGTGTTGACACTAGTATGAAGTGTAGCCCAGGTGTTGTAGGTACTATTGTAACGTGTTGTTTGCAGCATTACGTCGACCTGAATGCGCCGTACCTCACGATGAACAGACTGAGCCAAGCGGACGAAGGGGACTACCCGCTCCTGCTGAGGACTAGCACCGTGGACGCGACGCCAGGAGGGGCGGAAGCAGAGGGGGAGGGGGGAGAGGGAGCCACCAGCAAGATAGCCAAGTTCTTTGAACCCTTCTATATACGCATCTGACCCCCCCTCCCTCATAGACCAGTAGATTGCTGAACAGTATTTTCCAGTGAACATAATTCCACGGCCGTCTTCTTTTGACGTCACTTTCATCGTTTGTTGATTAGTCAATTATTTAGCTGACTATGAAGCATTAAAGGCTGGTCCACACAGATTTTTGAGCGATACGATTTAAGGTTTAACGCGTAGTCGTAAAGTTGGATCATAGGAAACACGTACTGGCGTTCACACAAAGTTTTAGTTTTAAGTCGTTGTTTTCATTGTTGTTTTTAAAACGTCTTAAAACCTTATGCATTATGTCTTCAAAATCTGTGTGAACCAGCCTTAAAACACGGCCTCTACGAAGCAATTTACCTCAACTTGACCTGAACACAGTTAATGTAAGAACTATTGAGTTTGGTATTATTCAACTATGTCGTCAGCTGTAGAACACATAGCCTGAGATAGGGCCTACTATAATATTATGTGAGCACTGCAACTGTTGCTACAACTATTGAGTTTGGTATTATTCAACTATGTCGTCAGCTGTAGAACACATAGCCTGAGATAGAGCCAACTATAATATTATGTGAGCACTGCAACTGTTGCTACAACTATTGAGTTTGGTATTATTCAACTATGTCAGCTGTAGAACACATAGCCTGAGATAGAGCCAACTATAATATTATGTGAGCACTGCAACTGTTGCTACAACTATTGAGTTTGGTATTATTCAACTATGTCAGCTGTAGAACACACAGCCTGAGATAGAGCCAACTATAATATTATGTGAGCACTGCAACTGTTGCTACAACTATTGAGTTTGGTATTATTCAACTATGTCAGCTGTAGAACACATAGCCTGAGATAGAGCCAACTATAATGTTATGTGAACACACTAACTGTTGCTACAACTATTGAGTTTGGTATTATTCAACTATGTCGTCAGCTGTAGAACACATAGCCTGAGATAGAGCCAACTATAATGTTATGTGAACACACTAACTGTTGCTACAACTATTGAGTTTGGTATTATTCAACTATGTCGTCAGCTGTAGAACACATAGCCTGAGATAGAGCCAACTATAATGTTATGTGAACACACTAACTGTTGCTACAACTATTGAGTTTGGTATTATTCAACTATGTCAGCTGTAGAACACACAGCCTGAGATAGAGCCAACTATAATATTATGTGAGCACTGCAACTGTTGCTACAACTATTGAGTTTGGTATTATTCAACTATGTCAGCTGTAGAACACATAGCCTGAGATAGAGCCAACTATAATATTATGTGAGCACTGCAACTGTTGCTACAACTATTGAGTTAGGTATTATTCAACTATGTCGTCAGCTGTAGAACACATAGCCTGAGATAGGGCCAACTATAATATTATGTGAGCACTGCAACTGTTGCTACAACTATTGAGTTTGGTATTATTCAACTATGTCAGCTGTAGAACACACAGCCTGAGATAGAGCCAACTATAATATTATGTGAGCACTGCAACTGTTGCTACAACTATTGAGTTTGGTATTATTCAACTATGTCGTCAGCTGTAGAACACATAGCCTGAGATAGAGCCAACTATAATATTATGTGAGCACACCAACTGTTGCTACAACTATTGAGTTTGGTATTATTCAACTATGTCGTCAGCTGTAGAACACATAGCCTGAGATAGAGCCAACTATAATATTATGTGAGCACTGCAACTGTTGCTACAACTATTGAGTTTGGTATTATTCAACTATGTCGTCAGCTGTAGAACACATAGCCTGAGATAGAGCCAACTATAATATTATGTGAGCACTGCAACTGTTGCTACAACTATTGAGTTTGGTATTATTCAACTATGTCGTCAGCTGTAGAACACATAGCCTGAGATAGAGCCAACTATAATATTATGTGAGCATTGCAACTGTTGCTACAACTATTGAGTTTGGTATTATTCAACTATGTCGTCAGCTGTAGAACACATAGCCTGAGATAGAGCCAACTATAATATTATGTGAGCACTGCAACTGTTGCTACAACTATTGAGTTTGGTATTATTCAACTATGTCGTCAGCTGTAGAACACATAGCCTGAGATAGAGCCAACTATAATATTATGTGAACACACCAACTGTTGCTACAACTATTGAGTTTGGTATTATTCAACTATGTCGTCAGCTGTAGAACACATAGCCTGAGATAGAGCCAACTATAATATTATGTGAGCACTGCAACTGTTGCTACAACTATTGGTTTGGTATTATTCAACTATGTCGTCAGCTGTAGAACACATAGCCTGAGATAGGGCCAACTATAATATTATGTGAGCACTGCAACTGTTGCTACAACTATTGAGTTTGGTATTATTCAACTATGTCGTCAGCTGTAGAACACATAGCCTGAGATAGAGCCAACTATAATATTATGTGAGCACTGCAACTGTTGCTACAACTATTGAGTTTGGTATTATTCAACTATGTCGTCAGCTGTAGAACACATAGCCTGAGATAGGGCCAACTATAATATTATGTGAGCACTGCAACTGTTGCTACAACTATTGAGTTTGGTATTATTCAACTATGTCGTCAGCTGTAGAACACACAGCCTGAGATAGAGCCAACTATAATATTATGTGAGCACTGCAACTGTTGCTACAACTATTGAGTTTGGTATTATTCAACTATGTCGTCAGCTGTAGAACACATAGCCTGAGATAGAGCCAACTATAATATTATGTGAGCACACCAACTGTTGCTACAACTATTGAGTTTGGTATTATTCAACTATGTCGTCAGCTGTAGAACACATAGCCTGAGATAGGGCCAACTATAATATTATGTGAGCACTGCAACTGTTGCTACAACTATTGAGTTTGGTATTATTCAACTATGTCGTCAGCTGTAGAACACACAGCCTGAGATAGAGCCAACTATAATATTATGTGAGCACTGCAACTGTTGCTACAACTATTGAGTTTGGTATTATTCAACTATGTCGTCAGCTGTAGAACACATAGCCTGAGATAGGGCCAACTATAATATTATGTGAGCACTGCAACTGTTGCTACAACTATTGAGTTTGGTATTATTCAACTATGTCGTCAGCTGTAGAACACATAGCCTGAGATAGAGCCAACTATAATATTATGTGAGCACTGCAACTGTTGCTACAACTATTGAGTTTGGTATTATTCAACTATGTCAGCTGTAGAACACACAGCCTGAGATAGAGCCAACTATAATATTATGTGAGCACTGCAACTGTTGCTACAACTATTGAGTTTGGTATTATTCAACTGTGTCGTCAGCTGTAGAACACATAGCCTGAGATAGGGCCAACTATAATATTATGTGAGCACTGCAACTGTTGCTACAACTATTGAGTTTGGTATTATTCAACTATGTCAGCTGAAGAACACATAGCCTGAGATAGAGCCAACTATAATATTATGTGAGCACTGCAACTGTTGCTACAACTATTGAGTTTGGTATTATTCAACTATGTCGTCAGCTGTAGAACACATAGCCTGAGATAGAGCCAACTATAATATTATGTGAGCACTGCAACTGTTGCTACAACTATTGAGTTTGGTATTATTCAACTATGTCAGCTGTAGAACACATAGCCTGAGATAGAGCCAACTATAATATTATGTGAGCACTGCAACTGTTGCTACAACTATTGAGTTTGGTATTATTCAACTATGTCGTCAGCTGTAGAACACATAGCCTGAGATAGAGCCAACTATAATATTATGTGAGCACACCAACTGTTGCTACAACTATTGAGTTAGGTATTATTCAACTATGTCAGCTGTAGAACACATAGCCTGAGATAGGGCCAACTATAATATTATGTGAGCACTGCAACTGTTGCTACAACTATTGAGTTTGGTATTATTCAACTATGTCAGCTGTAGAACACATAGCCTGAGATAGAGCCAACTATAATATTATGTGAGCACACCAACTGTTGCTACAACTATTGAGTTAGGTATTATTCAACTATGTCAGCTGTAGAACACATAGCCTGAGATAGGGCCAACTATAATATTATGTGAGCACTGCAACTGTTGCTACAACTATTGAGTTTGGTATTATTCAACTATGTCAGCTGTAGAACACACAGCCTGAGATAGAGCCAACTATAATATTATGTGAGCACTGCAACTGTTGCTACAACTATTGAGTTTGGTATTATTCAACTATGTCAGCTGTAGAACACACAGCCTGAGATAGAGCCAACTATAATATTATGTGAGCACTGCAGCTGTTGCTTCAACTATTGAGACCTTCTCTTGAATATCATGAATTAAAATAACACCTGTGAACTGTGAGGACAATGTTATTATTATTAATATTTGTTTCCTGTTGTAGAAATTGGGAGGATGATAGAAAAGCCATACACATAGTTTCTATATTACAATACCATTTGCCACTTTTATATTATACAATACAATAATTGTTATTTATCCATGTACTCCTTTTCCTTGTTATACTCACAGTTTTCACTTACATTTGTATGAAATAGCCGTTCACCTTATAGTGTTTAGTAGTAATACTAAATGAATAACAACAAGAACTGTTCTGTACACACTACATTGAAAGTATGTATGTTATGTTTATATGTTATAGTGTTTATTGTGTTGTGCAAATGGTTTTCGAGTTGGACAATACTCAGATTCAGATTCACTTTATTGCATTTTTAAGTTTACATTGCAGAATGTATAAGTATAACTGTATAATTATTTTCTAGTATAGAACATAACTAATATTGTTTTAGTGAAATTAATAAAGGTTATACAAAATATGTACAGTGTAAACTTGTGTTGTTGCTCTCATAAGCTGAAGCTTGAGGGATCAGCAACAAAAAATGATATACCTATTTTGTTTATGGTGGGTTTACACACCGGAATAAGGTTTAAGGTTTAACATTTAATATTTTGTTCTAAGGAAAGTATTTTCCAAACTGATTTACTAGGATCGCTACCATTGGCCGGATTTATAAAAGCTCGTCTCTCATTGGCTGGGCTAAGAATTTTTGGAATAAGGGCTAACAAGTTGGAATAGTTTCAACTTTCGTCCTAGCCCTTAAATCTTAGGAAGTTATGTGAACGCCATGATGCTACTAGCTTGTTTCAACTTTGTTAAACCTTAGACCTTAAACCTTATTACGGTGTGTAAACCGGGCTTTACCGTGAGGAAATAAAGATTTAGTTTTGTCTAGCTAGACTCAAGAGCTAGGAATGTGTATAATGCTATGTCGCTATATACTCATACAAGACATAAATTGTGCCTTTTTATAAAAAATACATAAATGTAATCAAAAATGTTAAATGTAATTATAATCACAATATTGTGATAAGCCAATAAAACTTGAACTTGTACATAAACTCGAATCAATCACCCTAACAAAATAATCAATAACAAAATGTACACAAAATACACAAAATAAATTAGCAGTAATTGAAGAAGTGCACGATATATATTATAGAGATAAAATGAAATCAAATAATATATAGAAATTATAAAGAAATAGAGCGAATTACAACTTTAGATTTTGATCATGGTAGAGCAGAGAGGTTGAGTTTGAGTAACGGTTCTGAACGACGAAAAGGTTAGAAGTAGCGGGCAAGAATAGGCTCAATTGTGTGCCTGTCTGATATGAAGACAGCTTCTCAGTGCAGAGTGATGCGGGGTTTTTATGGGGGGATTATAACTCAAGAGCCGCTTTCGTTTACCTCGCCAGAGTAACCCGTCCGATCAGTAATGTCACGTGACTTTACGTCACCGGGTTAGAGTTTTCAACCCGAGTAAACGAAAGCGTTTCGGAGTAGGGTTTGTTTGCAAATGGATGCCGTGCGCTTGCATAGCTAAACCTAACCTTCAAATTGTTTTGAATTTTTTGTAATGCCTGATGTACTTACTTTCTACGTGAAATTCATTAATAGCCTACTCAAAAACACGGTTTTGCGCCCAAATATCCACATGCATCATCCACAGCCACTTTTAACACCACCATCAAAACTATAACATTTTGAATTTTCCGCCCAAACCTAACTTACCCTGCTCCCGAGACAGGTCACTTTTTTGGTGATCGGGTCAGAAAACCGGGTTACTCTGGCATAGTTGCCGAACGCACCAGAGTAACCTGCTACTGATCGGGTTTGGTTTGCGGACTGACGGATTGCTCTGGCGAGGTAAACGAAAGCGGCTAAGATTGGACTCGAAATCGAAAATCTGTATCACCAGCGCACTGTGGTTTGGTAAGCCCTACATACTGAATGCTCTCAATTGTGCCTTACATTATAATCAGAATGGTTTATATTTCTAATTAATTGAATTATTAACTATCGATTAAATAATCAAATAACTGCACTAATGGTTAAAATATTTAATTCAGTCTGTAGGGCTTACCAAGCCGTGTCCCAAAACTGCGAAGATGTACTCAAGGTATACTAAATTAGCGGACGTGACGTCAGAAGTATACGCCCAAAGCTTGAAGTAGTCGAAAATTTAGTCTGTAGGAGGTAGGAGCCGATAGTGTAGACTTGATCGCTCCAAGTAGACTAACAATGGCTGACAACCGCAATAAAGCTGTTCCAGAGATGTCAATTAAATGTAATACAAATAATATTGCGAACAATTGAACGTATTTGGAGTTCAATTGAACTAATGTTATTACTTCCAAATGTATAAAATCAGTTTCTAACACTTAAGATAAACTTGAGCTAACCATAACCTCTAAGTGTAGAGGTCTCCTGCCTTCTTAACATAAGGAATGTTAGTCACGCAGGCAGTGCCGTAATTTGTTCTAGAACAGATGTCCAAAGCTCAGGTAGGTAGTCTTGAGGAGGCCACTTTAGTTAGTTACAAACATTAGTCTATAGTCTATACTAGCAGCTTTGGGACGCAGCGTCAGTGTGTTCTTGACTCAGATTTTCGATATCGAGTAACATTCTTGAGATATAATTCAAAAATGACAATTGTCTGCGGTTTTTGTCGTAGAGGTACTTAAGATATCACGACTTGAGTTCAACATTTCAATAAAATCTACTTAATTGTTATCTTAAATCATCTGGGAGGCGCGAATGACCTCAGTTAAGGTTTATCTTTCTACCTTAAATTCTTAGCCCAGCCAATGAGAGACGACTTTTCATAAATCCGGCCAATGGTAGCAATTGTAAGTAAAATAGCTAGGAAAATACGTGCTAGGAAAAAACTATGAAATTATAAATCTTAAACAAGTGTGTAACCGACCTTTTTTGAAGCACCCTAAATTTATGAATCAATAAATGAATGCATCAATCAATCAACCAATCGATCTGTATCCCCAGAATGTCACAGGTCGGTAGCGAGACACGAGCCTGTGACGAACACATCTGCAATGTTGCTGAGACAAGTACGCGTAATTCCCTTATCACTATAGAAAAACGTTCTGTGTGACGCGTTGATCAGCGAGCGCGTCCATTTCCACGAACTTTCTGGCGAAACGTTCTCAAAGCTATCGTCATTGTTCAATATGAAAGATATAAGTATCGCAAACGGCCTTGTTGCTCCACCGCCGTTATACTGAAAACATTAATATCTTCATCAATATTAGGTTCAGTCTTTCAATGTCCCAATAACTGATTATTCGTCAAACAGCTTGTTGTCTCCATGGCAACCACCAATCAAAACCCTTGTAATCCTCCTAATAGCTTAATTGCTACAAATAACTTTCCTATTAGGAGATGGTAAGACCGGCCCTAAGAATGTAAATAGTTGTTCAAAGAACAACAATCAACAACAACCAAAACAAAATTGAGGTAAGATAAGAATTGTTATTGTCATAGTTATTATACTTCCTGACATTGTTCAATAAAAGATTGATTCTCCACACATATTTTGGCTTGGCTTTTTCGTTGTCATAGTTACTTCACTACAAATCAGCAATGCAAAAGTAATTTGTTCCTACAATACTTATCAGATCGCGTTTCAATTGGTATATTCGTTACCGAACTACAAATTTACTATAATATGGCTATCTCACATTTTGCTGTCAGTTTTCTTAAGAACATTATTTTCTATTGACTGAATTGTAACCTTTTACCTTCTCGACCGATTTGGCCACAAAAATGACCACCACATCGAGGTGTGAGAATTGTGGATTGTTCAAATTTCAGTTTGATCGGACTTTCCATTCGACCGCTATCGCGAAACATAAAAACCAAACAAAAAACAACGGAATGAGTGCAATAAAAGTACAATGGAGACGCTCCCATAACTATCAAAATTATTATTATTCATATAATAGAAGTCATATAAAACGCGACGCCGGCAAACAAACGGCCGGTTGTGCACACGGGTTTCAATGACACCCACACCTCACAATGCAATAAACAATCTTTGTTACGTTGTGAATCAGATGTTGCACTCGATCTATTGTCTCTTTGTGTGAGGGTAGTTATTATCTGGCATGAACAACACACATGATAATGCAGCTAAAGTACAATTAGACAATAAAAGGCGAGATCTATTGTCCCTTTGTGTGAGGGTAGTTATTATCTGGCATGAACAACACACATGATAATGCAGCTAAAGTACAATTAGACAATAAAAGGCGAGATCTATTGTCCCTTTGTGTGAGGGTAGTTATTATCTGGCATGAACAACACACATGATAATGCAGCTAAAGTACAATTAGACAATAAAAGGCGAGATCTATTACTACTGCGCTCGACAGAATACCGCACAGTGGGACATTGTAATAATAACAACTACATTCCGAATAAGATCTTTGAATCAAAACTCAATGGGAATCATGTTCTCGATATGATATCCAGGTTGTAGCTCACTGCAATTATAGCCGCCTCATGAGACGGGGTCACAGCTGTTCACCTCCAAGGTCAGATCTTTGTGGCACCCGCACGTTCAACAAGTATATATACACACGACGGCTGGGACGCAGACATCTGTAACAAGATGAGGCATAGCGTCTACCTGGTACTCCTAGTGACGTCACTGGCTGGCGTTACTGCGAACGGACCCGCTGTATCGCAGGCTGTAAGTAACACGATGTGGCGCTGTGGTACTCCTAGTGACGTCACTGGCTGGCGCTACTGTGAGCGCTGTATCGCAGGCTGTAAGTAACACGATGTGGTACTCCTAGTGACGTCACTGGCTGGCGCTACTGTGAGCGCTGTATCGCAGGCTGTAAGTAACACGATGTGGTACTCCTAGTGACGTCACTGGCTGGCGCTACTGTGAGCGCTGTATCGCAGGCTGTAAGTAACACGATGTGGTACTCCTAGTGACGTCACTGGCTGGCGCTACTGTGAGCGCTGTATCGCAGGCTGTAAGTAACACGATGTGGCGCTGTAGTGAGGTCGCTTGCAGGACTGGGACGCCAAGCGCAGGCTGTAAGTAACACGGTGTGGCGCTGTAGTGAGGTCGCTTGCAGGACTGGGACGCCAAGCGCAGGCTGTAAGTAACACGATGTGGCGCTGTAGTGAGGTCGCTTGCAGGACTGGGACGCCAAGCGCAGGCTGTAAGTAACACGATGTGGCGCTGTAGTGAGGTCGCTTGCAGGACTGGGACGCCAAGCGCAGGCTGTAAGTAACACGATGTGGCGCTGTAGTGAGGTCGCTTGCAGGACTGGGACGCCAAGCGCAGGCTGTAAGTAACACGGTGTGGCGCTGTAGTGAGGTCGCTTGCAGGACTGGGACGCCAAGCGCAGGCTGTAAGTAACACGATGTGGCGCTGTAGTGAGGTCGCTTGCAGGACTGGGACGCCAAGCGCAGGCTGTAAGTAACACGGTGTGGCGCTGTAGTGAGGTCGCTTGCAGGACTGGGACGCCAAGCACAGGCTGTAAGTAACACGATGTGGCGCTGTAGTGAGGTCGCTTGCAGGACTGGGACGCCAAGCGCAGGCTGTAAGTAACACGATGTGGCGCTGTAGTGAGGTCGCTTGCAGGACTGGGACGCCAAGCGCAGGCTGTAAGTAACACGATGTGGCGCTGTAGTGAGGTCGCTTGCAGGACTGGGACGCCAAGCGCAGGCTGTAAGTAACACGATGTGGCGCTGTAGTGAGGTCGCTTGCAGGACTGGGACGCCAAGCACAGGCTGTAAGTAACACGATGTGGCGCTGTAGTGAGGTCGCTTGCAGGACTGGGACGCCAAGCGCAGGCTGTAAGTAACACGATGTGGCGCTGTAGTGAGGTCGCTTGCAGGACTGGGACGCCAAGCGCAGGCTGTAAGTAACACGATGTGGCGCTGTAGTGAGGTCGCTTGCAGGACTGGGACGCCAAGCGCAGGCTGTAAGTAACACGATGTGGCGCTGTAGTGAGGTCGCTTGCAGGACTGGGACGCCAAGCGCAGGCTGTAAGTAACACGATGTGGCGCTGTAGTGAGGTCGCTTGCAGGACTGGGACGCCAAGCGCAGGCTGTAAGTAACACGATGTGGCGCTGTAGTGAGGTCGCTTGCAGGACTGGGACGCCAAGCGCAGGCTGTAAGTAACACGGTGTGGCGCTGTAGTGAGGTGGCTTGCAGGACTGGGACGCCAAGCGCAGGCTGTAAGTAACACGATGTGGCGCTGTAGTGAGGTCACTTGCAGGACTGCGACGCCAAGCGCAGGCTGTAAGTAACACGATGTGGCGCTGTAGTGAGGTCGCTTGCAGGACTGGGACGCCAAGCGCAGGCTGTAAGTAACACGATGTGGCGCTGTAGTAAGGTCGCTTGCAGGACTGGGAAGCCAAGCGCAGGCTGTGAGTAACACGGTGTGGCGCTGTAGTGAGGTCGCTTGCAGGACTGGGACGCCAAGCGCAGGCTGTAAGTAACACGATGTGGCGCTGTTTGTGAGGTCGCTTGCAGGACTGGGACGCCAAGCGCAGGCTGTAAGTAACACGGTGTGGCGCTGTAGTGAGGTCGCTTGCAGGACTGGGACGCCAAGCGCAGGCTGTAAGTAACACGGTGTGGCGCTGTAGTGAGGTCGCTTGCAGGACTGGGACGCCAAGCGCAGGCTGTAAGTAACACGATGTGGCGCTGTAGTGAGGTCGCTTGCAGGACTGGGACGCCAAGCGCAGGCTGTAAGTAACACGGTGTGGCGCTGTAGTGGGGTCGCTTGCAGGACTGGGACGCCAAGCGCAGGCTGTAAGTAACACGATGTGGCGCTGTAGTGAGGTCGCTTGCAGGACTGGGACGCCAAGCGCAGGCTGTAAGTAACACGATGTGGCGCTGTAGTGAGGTCGCTTGCAGGACTGGGACGCCAAGCGCAGGCTGTAAGTAACACGGTGTGGCGCTGTAGTGAGGTCGCTTGCAGGACTGGGACGCCAAGCGCAGGCTGTAAGTAACACGGTGTGGCGCTGTAGTGAGGTCGCTTGCAGGACTGGGACGCCAAGCGCAGGCTGTAAGTAACACGATGTGGCGCTGTAGTGAGGTCGCTTGCAGGACTGGGACGCCAAGCGCAGGCTGTAAGTAACACGATGTGGCGCTGTAGTGAGGTCGCTTGCAGGACTGGGACGCCAAGCGCAGGCTGTAAGTAACACGGTGTGGCGCTGTAGTGAGGTCGCTTGCAGGACTGGGACGCCAAGCACAGGCTGTAAGTAACACGGTGTGGCGCTGTAGTGAGGTCGCTTGCAGGACTGGGACGCCAAGCGCAGGCTGTAAGTAACACGATGTGGCGCTGTAGTGAGGTCGCTTGCAGGACTGGGACGCCAAGCGCAGGCTGTAAGTAACACGATGTGGCGCTGTAGTGAGGCCGCTTGCAGGACTGGGACGCCAAGCGCAGGCTGTAAGTAACACGATGTGGCGCTGTAGTGAGGTCGCTTGCAGGACTGGGACGCCAAGCGCAGGCTGTAAGTAACACGATGTGGCGCTGTAGTGAGGTCGCTTGCAGGACTGGGACGCCAAGCGCAGGCTGTAAGTAACACGGTGTGGCGCTGTAGTGAGGTCGCTTGCAGGACTGGGACGCCAAGCGCAGGCTGTAAGTAACACGGTGTGGCGCTGTAGTGAGGTCGCTTGCAGGACTGGGACGCCAAGCGCAGGCTGTAAGTAACACGATGTGGCGCTGTAGTGAGGTCGCTTGCAGGACTGGGACGCCAAGCGCAGGCTGTAAGTAACACGATGTGGCGCTGTGGTGAGGTCGCTTGCAGGACTGGGACGCCAAGCGCAGGCTGTAAGTAACACGATGTGGCGCTGTAGTGAGGTCGCTTGCAGGACTGGGACGCCAAGCGCAGGCTGTAAGTAACACGGTGTGGCGCTGTAGTGAGGTCGCTTGCAGGACTGGGACGCCAAGCGCAGGCTGTAAGTAACACGGTGTGGCGCTGTAGTGAGGTCGCTTGCAGGACTGGGACGCCAAGCGCAGGCTGTAAGTAACACGGTGTGGCGCTGTAGTGAGGTCGCTTGCAGGACTGGGACGCCAAGCGCAGGCTGTAAGTAACACGGTGTGGCGCTGTAGTGAGGTCGCTTGCAGGACTGGGACGCCAAGCGCAGGCTGTAAGTAACACGATGTGGCGCTGTAGTGAGGCCGCTTGCAGGACTGGGACGCCAAGCGCAGGCTGTAAGTAACACGATGTGGCGCTGTAGTGAGGTCGCTTGCAGGACTGGGACGCCAAGCGCAGGCTGTAAGTAACACGATGTGGCGCTGTGGTGAGGTCGCTTGCAGGACTGGGACGCCAAGCGCAGGCTGTAAGTAACACGATGTGGCGCTGTAGTGAGGTCGCTTGCAGGACTGGGACGCCAAGCGCAGGCTGTAAGTAACACGATGTGGCGCTGTAGTGAGGTCGCTTGCAGGACTGGGACGCCAAGCGCAGGCTGTAAGTAACACGATGTGGCGCTGTGGTGAGGTCGCTTGCAGGACTGGGACGCCAAGCGCAGGCTGTAAGTAGCACGGTGTGGCGCTGTAGTGAGGTCGCTTGCAGGACTGGGACGCCAAGCGCAGGCTGTAAGTAACACGATGTGGCGCTGTAGTGAGGTCGCTTGCAGGACTGGGACGCCAAGCGCAGGCTGTAAGTAACACGATGTGGCGCTGTAGTGAGGTCGCTTGCAGGACTGGGACGCCAAGCGCAGGCTGTAAGTAACACGATGTGGCGCTGTAGTGAGGTCGCTTGCAGGACTGGGACGCCAAGCGCAGGCTGTAAGTAACACGATGTGGCGCTGTAGTGAGGTCGCTTGCAGGACTGGGACGCCAAGCGCAGGCTGTAAGTAACACGGTGTGGCGCTGTAGTGAGGTCGCTTGCAGGACTGGGACGCCAAGCGCAGGCTGTAAGTAACACGATGTGGCGCTGTAGTGAGGTCGCTTGCAGGACTGGGACGCCAAGCGCAGGCTGTAAGTAACACGATGTGGCGCTGTAGTGAGGCCGCTTGCAGGACTGGGACGCCAAGCGCAGGCTGTAAGTAACACGGTGTGGCGCTGTAGTGAGGTCGCTTGCAGGACTGGGACGCCAAGCGCAGGCTGTAAGTAACACGATGTGGCGCTGTAGTGAGGTCGCTTGCAGGACTGGGACGCCAAGCGCAGGCTGTAAGTAACACGATGTGGCGCTGTAGTGAGGCCGCTTGCAGGACTGGGACGCCAAGCGCAGGCTGTAAGTAACACGATGTGGCGCTGTAGTGAGGCCGCTTGCAGGACTGGGACGCCAAGCGCAGGCTGTAAGTAACACGGTGTGGCGCTGTAGTGAGGTCGCTTGCAGGACTGGGACGCCAAGCGCAGGCTGTAAGTAACACGGTGTGGCGCTGTAGTGAGGTCGCTTGCAGGACTGGGACGCCAAGCGCAGGCTGTAAGTAACACGATGTGGCGCTGTAGTGAGGTCGCTTGCAGGACTGGGACGCCAAGCGCAGGCTGTAAGTAACACGGTGTGGCGCTGTAGTGAGGTCACTTGCAGGACTGGGACGCCAAGCGCAGGCTGTAAGTAACACGATGTGGCGCTGTAGTGAGGTCGCTTGCAGGACTGGGACGCCAAGCGCAGGCTGTGAGTAACACGGTGTGGCGCTGTAGTAAGGTCGCTTGCAGGACTGGGACGCCAAGCGCAGGCTGTAAGTAACACGATGTGGTGCTGTAGTGGGGTCGCTTGCAGGACTGGGACGCCAAGCGCAGGCTGTAAGTAACACGATGTGGCGCTGTAGTGGGGTCGCTAGCAGGACTGGGACGCCAAGCGCAGGCTGTAAGTAACACGATGTGGTGCTGTAGTGAGGTCGCTTGCAGGACTGGGACGCCAAGCGCAGGCTGTAAGTAACACGATGTGGCGCTGTAGTGAGGTCGCTTGCAGGACTGGGACGCCAAGCGCAGGCTGTAAGTAACACGATGTGGCGCTGTAGTGAGGTCGCTTGCAGGACTGGGACGCCAAGCGCAGGCTGTAAGTAACACGATGTGGTGCTGTAGTGGGGTCGCTTGCAGGACTGGGACGCCAAGCGCAGGCTGTAAGTAACACGGTGTGGTACTCCTAGTGACGTCACTTGCAGGAATGGGACGCCAAGCGCACCTACGAGGTCGTCTTCGAGGCGGTGGAAGTACACGGCAGTGACATTGTTGTCGTCAACTATGCGAGAATCGAGAGATTCAATCGAAGCTGCTTCACGTGTAAAGTGTGGAACGCCAACATGACTCTGCTTGAAGATCTCTCGCAAGACATGCTCGTGAGTCACCAACACATTTATTCATTTGTTTGTATAGTCTATTCGAGGAGTCTCCTGAGTTCCACTCTAGGTCACTTGGCCCGGATAATAAACGTGGCAGACCTTGGGTTTCATGTGCTGAGTCCTGTATGGAGTGATCACGTTATTGTCGTCAACCTGAGAGGGACTCTGCTCGTTCTGAGGTTTCAAACTCTTGACTATTTTAGAACACGATTCATTGACTATGCTGGCTTGGCTATAGCTATGGTTTTCCATCGGACATCCAGTGTAGCCGGTTCTACCCCTTATCATCCGTACACACAGATGTACTAGTATCACCCCAGCTATCGGCTTGCGTGACTGTAGTCTCGTATTCCTCCATCTGCTCTAACGGAGCCACCTAGGAGAGCGTTCCAGCGACGTTGAAAGCTGAACTATTGTAAATGTATTCTAGAAGTTTTGTAGAACAACATAAACACATAGCAAACGCAAACTAAGATAATTGATAACTTAGGGCCAGCCTTTAAAGAATAGAATCAAGCCTAGCTCACATCCAATTATTACTGTTGTCTGCACTATCGACAATAGCAAAACTTACATACATATACAGAACCACCAGTTGAATATAAAAAAAAAAAACACTCACGTTGGTCGACGTCGGGTAGGGGTTTGCTGGGGAGGGGGGGGAGGTGACATTGGTCTTGGTTCAGCGATTAGGCGTTGGCTTGGTAAACCGCGGTCACACATACTAGGTTCGAAACCCAGCTTGGGGAAAAATCCGATGCCAATTTATATCTCCATAACCATCCACTCATCGTGCCAACGTCTCGTTGCTCAGACCCAAATACCATAATCAGCACCACCGACCCCTTTATGTTATCATTGTGTATAACACGTTATTATCTCTCTCTGTTGAACACACAGGTGAAAACCACTGCCTACCCAATATACGGCAACAGAGTGAGTCCTATAGGGATCCAACTGCTGACCAATAAAATTTGCAAGTTGATTAAAGAGAAAATCCCTAACGGAATATATGAAGACGTGAGACAGTACAGCAACCTGCCTGAAGCGGAAGGTTGTAACTTTGTTAAGGTAAATATAATATAAATACGTTGCTTGCTTTCGCAAGTGTTGGAAGTAATGGGAAGATTTAAAATAATAATAGTAATCAGACGTATTGTGTTGTTGATTTTGCAAATTTCGTCAAGCATCTAACGTCAGTTAAACATTTAAGTCTGTTTCATTATGAATGTGACCCCCTTTCCCCAAACAATGTGTTACTAAAAGAGATATTATGTGAAGAAAAATTTATAATTGTTACCACCCATTCATTTGTTTCTGTTAACTGCCCCTAGTTGAGAGGGAGAATATATTCGATTTCTTCTTCTTTTAAATATCCAGAGTTAGAACGTTGTCCTTCTCTAACTAGCTGCCAGTAAACTTTCACCCATAGCACATTTTAGGCACTATGCACAATCGTTACTAAACAGAATCCGCCTCTCTTATATTATGAAGTTGGTACTGGCGATAGTTTTGCCCAATCAATAATACTTCTTTCTTCTTCCTTTATTTTCCTTTTGTTTCCAAGCTCCTTCGCTTCTTGTCATGTCTTTTGTTTCCAAGCTCCATCGCTTCTTGTCATGTCTTTTGTTTCCAAGCTCCATCCCTGCCCAGGGACTGCCACCTTATCGTGGTGGGCAGGTTTGCGTGCTTTGTTGATCCCGAGAGCTATGTCGGCGGAAGCGTATGCTTCTGGTAGGGCCACCCAAGCCGGACTGGTCGAGGAGGAGAAGTCAGACGAAGTGCAGTCCACACCCCAATCCCCTTTCCCCCCACTGTCCCATTGACTATTTCTCCTCCCACTTGGCCCTGCCCTCCCTTGCTGGACTCCCGTATGACGACTCACGCGACGTACAATGGATCTGATTCGGATGTGGCTTTATTCTTTTCTTCATTATCATCTTTCTCATCTTCATTATCACCCGCTCATCGTCTCGATTAGCCATCGTTGCATAAATATGAGACGTTAAGCCCCATTAATCAATCAATCCAAGCTCCATCGCTTCTTGTCATGTCTTTTGTTTCCAAGCTCCATCGCTTCTTGTCATGTCTTTTGTTTCAAAGCTTCATCGCTTGGTGTCATGTCCTTTGTTTCCAAGCTCCATCGCTTCTTGTCATGTCCTTTGTTTCAAAGCTCCATCGCTTCTTGTCATGTCTTTTGTTTCCAAGCTCCATCGCTTCTTGTCATGTCCTTTGTTTCCAAGCTCCATCGCTTCTTGTCATGTCCTTTGTTTCAAAGCTCCATCGCTTCTTGTCATGTCTTTTGTTTCCAAGCTCCATCGCTTCTTGTCATGTCTTTTGTTTCAATGCTTCATCGCTTGGTGTCATGTCCTTTGTTTCCAAGCTCCATCGCTTCTTGTCATGTCCTTTGTTTCAAAGCTCCATCGCTTCTTGTCATGTCCTTTGTTTCAAAGCTCCATCGCTTCTTGTCATGTCCTTTGTTTCCAAGCTCCATCGCTTCTTGTCATGTCCTTTGTTTCCAAGCTCCATCGCTTCTTGTCATGTCTTTTGTTTCAAAGCTCCATCGCTTCTTGTCATGTCTTTTGTTTCAAAGCTTCATCGCTTGGTGTCATGTCCTTTGTTTCCAAGCTCCATCGCTTCTTGTCATGTCCTTTGTTTGTTTCCAATGGAAAGTCTTAAATTATCCCTATTGGACCTGTTTACATTATATGGTAGGAATAAGCAAAGTAAAAAATTAAGGTGTCACTTTGCCTCGGCTGGGTCGTAAGTATCAGAATACTGGTGTTGGGGCAACTATAACACGCGAGACTAGCTCGGGAGGTCGCCGGTTCTATTCGGCCACCGACAATCTTGACTGAACGTTTTTCCGAGGTTTTCCTCAATCGTAAATGCGAATGCTGGAATTGAATCCTACTAACATCACTCAGACATTCCTTCCCAACTATCCAAACACCCTAAAATACCTGGTTAATCACTTAAAGAAGGGCACATCAGGTATGCAACCCAAGACAAGCTTAACACATGCTTTTGTCACAGGCGAGGTATTCGTACCCAATCAGCGATCGTTATCTGCGCGCGCTTGTCTCGGGCGGTTCGCTGGTTGGCTACGAGTGCCTCGCCTGGGACGAAAGCATACGTAAGGTGGTCTTGGGTTGCCTAAAGCTGTAGTGTATAAACACTACACTTATTTATTATAGACCCTATAACACGCATTATTACAATACTGTTTTAGATATAGTTTGTCCACCAACATTTGACGTGTTTCGTTTCCCTCAAAAGGACAATGGACCGCGTTTGTTTTCCACACTTCCAACGCAGATAATCTTATTGTACTCCCAATACCGCCTAGCTTCGTGGCACAATAATTGGCTGCAAGGTTGTCAGTGCAAGTTCGAAGCGTTCTATTCATTGGTAACATTGTAAATTATTTTCATTCACAAAGCATTATCCGAGCATTGGGTCATTATTCACAAGGTATTATTGCTTGCTATTGGGGGTGAAAGAGATATTACGGAGAGAGCGAGAGAGTGTGAGAGAGAGATAGAGAGAGATGCGCATTCTTCGCCAAATTCACATCTTGGCAACGCAGGAAGCGGTCGCAAGTGGTCATTTAGGGTGGCTTTTATGTTTACAACTTACAGCCCAGGCCGATGTTGGCAACAACCCGTCTTATCGTACTGGAATAACTATAAGTGAGTGGGATATACTGGACAGGGCCGGGATCAAATATCCAGCTAATGACGACATTTGGGAACAATGACTTGGTAAGAGTTACTGTCGACCAAGTGTTCGATCTCTCTTCCCATTGGTCCTAAATACTTGTTACAGGAACTGATGTGTATGTATTGTACTTTTATTTACAGAACGAGTATTACTTGAAAAACTTGGTGTTTGATACCCAAAAATGGCCGCCCTCAATACCCGAAGGACATTGGGTTGTAAAATTACAACTACTGGATCGTGGCAGAGCATTGATGGAAATAATATTGACACTCCGTAGCCACCACGTCCACGTGTAGGCGAAACAATTGAACATATCGTATCTGGGTGCAAAATGCTTTGTCAAACAGATTACCTTCATAGGCATAACCAAGTTGCAAACATTATACATCAAAAATTAGCCATAACGTATAAACTTATAAACACAACCACTGCGTATTACAAATACAAGCCTGAAAAGGTATTAGATAGTAAAGACTACAAATTATATTATTACGACCGGGCAGTTATAACAGCCCAAACTATACATCACAATAGACCGGATATTTTATTCATTGACAAGAAGAAACAAGAAACGATTTTAATTCATGTTGCTGTCCCTTTATGCCACAATGTAGAGACAACTTGTCGGGAAAAGATAAATCGATATAAGGAGTTATCTATTGAAATAAAAAGGTTGTGGAAGCAGAATAATGTAACTATTGTACCGTTAATTATATCAGCAAATAGTATTGTTCCACGTAAACTCCATGACAGTATTTAACTAATTGGTCTCCAACCGAACATATACATCGAGATGCAAAAAGCAATAATTTTGAACACGTGTAGGATAGTGCGAAAATTTTTGAACTAAGAAGAATGAAGACTTCAAGAAGTTCTCCATCCTGATGGTGGTTTTCGTGGTTTCCACCGTACGAAGAGCGAATGCTGGGATGAGTACAAATCGGCCACGACCGTACATAGCATCCACAGTTCGGTTTGGAAAAAATAATGTGGACAATGATATATTAAGTAGTTCTAAGTAGATTTTGATAAGGTAAACATATGGAAATACTTGACATTTGTGTCCGTAAAACATGTTTATGCCGGTTTTGACCGAGTTTGTATGTATTGCAACAATAAAATAATAATAAAAATAATAATAATAATAATAATAATAATAATAATAGTAATAATAAAAAAAATAATAGTAATAATAATAATAATAATAATAATAAAAATAATAGTAATAATAATAATAATAATAATAATAATAATAATAATAATAATAATAATAAAAATAATAAAAATAATAATAAAAAAACATGGTCACGGTCACGCACTAGTTCTATATGGATGACCTGAAGATGTAGGCCTACGCGTCCAGCCCTGAAGAACTTCAGAGCATGTTCGAACTTGTCAAGAGCTTCAGCGACGCAATCTGTCTGTTTGGAATGTGTACTCGCTAAGTGTGCCGTCTTACACGTGAAGAAAAGCAAGGTTCAAGACCCTCAGGGAGGCCTGCAACTCATGAACGGGCTTGTGATTCAAGATCTGGGCGTTGAAGACAGCTACAAGTATTTGGGTCCTCAACAGCTGCTGGGCATCAGCGACACCGATGCCAGGAAACAGGTTGAGAAGAAGGTCCTCGCCAGGGTGAGCAAGATCTGGGCGTTGAAGACAGCTACAAGTATTTGGGTCTTCAACAGCTGCTGGACATCAGCGACACCGATGCCAGGAAACAGGTTGAGAAGAAGGTCCTCGCCAGGGTGAGCAAGATCTGGGCGTTGAAGACAGCTACAAGTATTTGGGTCTTCAACAGCTGCTGGACATCAGCGACACCGATGCCAGGAAACAGGTTGAGAAGAAGGTCCTCGCCAGGGTGAGCAAGATCTGGGCGTTGAAGACAGCTACAAGTATTTGGGTCTTCAACAGCTGCTGGACATCAGCGACACCGATGCCAGGAAACAGGTTGAGAAGAAGGTCCTCGCCAGGGTGAGCAAGATCTGGGCGTTGAAGACAGCTACAAGTATTTGGGTCTTCAACAGCTGCTGGGCATCAGCGACACCGATGCCAGGAAACAGGTTGAGAAGAAGGTCCTCGCCAGGGTGAGCAAGATCTGGGCGTTGAAGACAGCTACAAGTATTTGGGTCTTCAACAGCTGCTGGACATCAGCGACACCGATGCCAGGAAACAGGTGGAGAAGAAGGTCCTCGCCAGGTTGAGCAAGATCTGGGCGTTGAAGACAGCTACAAGTATTTGGGTCTTCAACAGCTGCTGGGTATCAGCGACACCGATGCCAGGAAACAGGTGGAGAAGAAGGTCCTCGCCAGGGTGGGCAAGATAAGGCGTTGAAGACAGCTTCATCTTTTTCTTATGTGATAGTGTCCAACTCAATACCAGGCATTCAAAAGGTACTCATGAAAATCATAACGGTTTTTAATTCATTCAAAACGGTTTGTATTCAAATGTTCACCTGTGGGTTGTTTAATGAAGAAAGTATGGATGTAATCTCAACCCTCAATCTCTTTCTTTCGTCTTGTAGACCCGTACTCAAATATTGAGCTCACACGTAGTACGTACAAAAAACAAAATGAAAGCCATTCCAAGTGATTTTTTTATTTATCTCCAAAAGCGTGTACGTTTTATGGCAAAATATATTTTGACAAAAATGATTCCTTGTAAAGTTTTACACAAAAATGATATCCTTTATTTATCCTTTATCTTTATCCTTTGTTGAATATTAGTCACGCATAAAGTTTAATTACAATGTTATGTTAATCAGTACTCAAATATACAAATATTGGCTTACGTGAGCTCCTTGATGAAGTAAGAATGGCCTATGGGAGTGGTCTCATAACTTTTATGGTGCCAGTGCCACACTAAAATAGTATGCATTCAAGAGGTACACGTAAAGGCTGGTCCACACAGATTTTTAATACATAATGCATAAGGTTTTAAGACGTTGTTTTTAGGGCTCTGGCTCACATAATTTCGTTTCGTCCATGTAGGCCTAGTAAAGTGAAGTACTTTGTAACATTTTAGATAGTTAGTTAGTTAAAAGTTCAGTTAAAACATCATTGTGATACAATACAAGTTAAATGAAATTCGTAGTATTCATAATAAATGATAATTGCTTTGTTTATATCAATTCCTGCACATCTTACAATTAATTCGTAAGTATTTTTAAAGTAGATGGTCCGTTGACTTGAGATTTTAGTAACTTGTTTTAAGATTTAAGCGTAAATTTGGTTATTGCCCAACTTTATGACAACGAATAACGCATAAAAACGTCTCAAAACTAAAACTTTGTGAGAACGCCCGTACGTGTTTCCTATGATCCAACTTTACGACAACCGGTACATGTTAAATCTTAAATCTTGTGTATTTTATTCTTTTTTATTTTTATTTCATTTTTAATGTCTTCCAACAAACAATCACAAAAAATAACTACAACTGACATTTCGGGAAGCTCTAACTTCCCCCCCCCCCCCTCCCCCCCGCCTCCACTCCTAGCTATCGTAGGCCAAAATACAATCTGCACTTATTTTCTACCCACTCATTTTCAAGAACTGATTTTCAGTGGGGCACATCTACTCCATGCTGGGGCAATGAGAGTGGCGCACTCAGAGCTTAATTTCTAAAATAATAAGTGGGCGGACGTTTGCCAATCTTGTTTTCGGCAGGTGGAAGGGATTGTAACCTAAACAAACATCCTTTCCATCTATGTCGTGTAGTCGTGTAGTGTTGTATGTTAGGTTAGGTTAGGTTACAACCTAACCTAACCTAACCTAACCTAACCTAACCTAACCTAACCTAACCTAACCTAACTTAACCTAACCTAACCTAACATAACCTAACCAAACCTAACCAAACCTAACCTAACCAAACCAAACCTAACCAAACCTAAACTTTCCGGTTTTCGCTTCCGTTTCCGTTTCCGTTTGTTCTCATTCTTGTTTCCATTTCCGTCTCCGTTTCCATTCCCATTTCCGTTCTCGTTTCCGTTTCCGTTTCCGTTTCCGTTTCTGTTTTTTATTCCTGTTCCCATTTCCGTCTCAGTCTCCATTTCCATTCCCATTTCCGTTCCCATTTCCGTTTTCGTTTCCGTTCCCGTTTCCAATTTGTTTCCGTTTTTCCGTTACCGTTTTCGTTTCCGTTTGCGTTTAAACCCAACCCAACCTAACCTAACCTAACCTAACCTAACCTAACCTAACCTAACCTAACCTAACCTAACCCAACCCAACCCAACCAAATCTACATCCACCGATGTCAAGCGCTCATCCAACGCCGTGTTAGTATACTACAACTAGCTAACCTAACCTAACCGTAGCTTACCAAACCTATCTAACCTATCCTAACCTTACTACATAAAAAGCCGCCGTACTTGAGCAAATTGCTCCCTCAAGTTAGTCTCGCAAGTTAGTCCCGGCAGCTACTCCCGCAAGTCACTCACGCAAGTTACTCCCGCAAGTTAGTCTCGCAATTTAGTCCCAGCTGTTACTTCCGCAAGTTAGTCCCGCAAGTTACTCCAGCAATTTACTCCCGCAAGTTAGTCTCGCAATTTAGTCCCGGCAGTTACTCCCGCAAGTTACTCCCGCAAGTTACCCCCGTAAGTAACTCCCGCAAGTTAGTCCCACAAGTTAGTCCCGCAAGTTAGTCCCGCAAGTTACTGGCGCAACTAAGTCCCGGCAGTTACTCCCGCAAGTTACTTCCGCAATTTACTCCCGCAAGTTAGTCTCGCAATTTAGTCCCGGCAGTTACTCCCGCAAGTCACTCCCGCAAGTTACTCCCGCAAGTTAGTCTCGCAATTTAGTCCCAGCTGTTACTTCCGCAAGTTAGTCCCGCAAGTTACTCCAGCAATTTACTCCCGCAAGTTAGTCTCGCAATTTAGTCCCGGCAGTTACTCCCGCAAGTTACTCCCGCAAGTTGCTCCCGCAAGTTAGTCTCGCAAGCTAGTCCCGGCTGTTACTTTCGCAAGTTAGTCCCGCAAGTTAATCTCGCAAGTTACTCCCGCAAGTTAGTCTCGCAAGATAGTCCCGGCAGTTACTCCCGCAAGTTACTCCCGCAAGCTACTCCCGCAAGTTACTCCCGCAAGTTTATTGGTCAAGTTTATCCACCAAGTAACTCCTGACAACACCACCCCCTCAATCAAGCAGGCACATATTTGTCAAGTAGCTGAGAGGGTGGGGAAAAGTCCAGTCGGCACATTAGTACATTGACTACAGACATGCTAAGTATATTCTATTACACAGCAGGAGTGACCAATGAGAGTGGAGCACTCTACTGACCGGAAGGAAAAGGATCCACGGGAGACAGAGCAGTGACGTCACAGCGGGAGTGACCAATGAGAGTGGAGCACTCTACTGACCGGAAGACCGGAAGGAACAGGATCCACGGGAGACAGAGCAGTGACGTCACAGGCAGTGGTGTAGTGGTGCGTATACGGGCGTATACGCCGTATAAAAAGCTCCGGTGTAAAGTGCTCCGGCTAAAAAATTTTCGTATACACACTGGTTTTGGTTATGATACGAGTGATACGCAATGATACGGTCGTTACATGCCTCAAATGACGGACACATTCACGATTGTCAGTTTTTCTCCATTGGTAAAATTGTGCTCTCTGGCACTGGCATTTAATTGGCACAAGGCCTCAAATCCTCTAAGACCACCCCTGAATCTGGGAGTCCCGATATTCAGTTTTAAGTCCCGCGTCCTGCCAATACACCAAGTGGGATACAATTGTCTGGCTTGGTAAAAATATTGCGGTGTCAATAATCAACAGCCAAGTATCAATAGATATACCTATACGGGCCACGGGCGGCGTGTGTGTCGCCAAACCACTTCCTAAGCCCCAAAACGTATTCCTGAACAATTCTCGTCAGTGTTCCAATTATTTTTGGTTATTTTCTGGTTTTGCACTACAAAAACTGCAGTATTTCGGGATTGCATTCAGTACGGTATTGGTATCTAAAACGCTCAAAACACACTCTAAAAAGCCTGTTTTTTTACTCGCCTGCGGCGCCATTGATGGGGGCTCTGCCCCCCAAGCCCCCCATGTTCTTTTGTCTGGAAAGTGGAGAGATGTGTCCCTCCAGCTTCCCACTGAAGCGTATACGTACTGGTAAATTTGGCACTACACCACTGTCACAGCGGGAGTGGCCAATGACCGTTGCTATGACGGCTGCCCAAGTCACCATTTGCATCTACACCACTATATAGATAGATTAAAGTCATTTTCCAAAGTTAAAAAAATCCCATCCCAAGCAAGGAATCGAACTTTGGACCTTCTGCATTGAAAACCCAACCAGAACAATGAACAACACAACGAAATCTTAACGAAAACAACTTGCTCATACGCTACAACACAGCTAAGACGGTGAGCTATACGCATTGAGTTGATGCCAGATTCTCTCACCAGAGGTCAGCCACTTTGAGTTTAAACGCGTATAAGCTGAAACTAAGAGAGTTAGCTTATTCACATGGACGCTTCATAAAACAACACACGAGTCTTCATTTTAGTACAGACTAGGGGACGATATTGAGTCAAGACGTTCTAGTATCAATGTCACATTTATTGGTTATTATAATTACAACTTATAAATAAAATTATTAGAAACATGTTAACTGAAAAGCAGACATTTTGGTAATTTTCCTTTAGTAGCGCAACTACTGAACACGTGACTGTACAACAGACCCCAGTCACATTCCTCAAATACCGACAAACTTGGCGCCATCAAGGAATAATATTACATGGTCGGTTACGAATGCCCGACATTTCGTTTGTTTTATTTAAACTGTGGGAGCGAGCCTTGTGCGTGCACAATTATAATTTTTTAACAAGGAAACCATTTACTGATTGTATTTTAACCTGGTGTCCGAACGATTTAGTTCAGTTTTATTTATATATTAATTATAATTCAGGTCTGATTTCGAAACTTCAGACACCGACCAAATAGTTGTCTCCAGATAGGTTAACACTTGATGGACTAACGCAGTTGAAACAACCGTCTGACGGCTTCGGCATCCGGCCAGTACAATACTTTGAGTACCCTCTGTCTGTACAGCCGCTCTCAAGTGCGAGTCATAGTTGTCTCCAGATAGGCTAACGCTTGTTGGACTAACGCAGTTGAAACAAACGTCTGACGGCTTCGGCATCCGGCCAGTACAATACTTTGAGTACCCTCTGTCTGTACAGCCGCTCTCAAGTACGAGTCATAGTTGTCTCCAGATAGGCTTACACTTGTTGGACTAACGCAGTTGAAACAAACGTCTGACGGCGTCGGCATCCGGCCAGTACAATACTTTGAGTACCCTCTGTCTGTACAGCCGCTCTCAGGTACGAGTCATAGTTGTCTCCAGATAGGCTTACACTTGTTGGACTAACGCAGTTGAAACAAACGTCTGACGGCTTCGGCATCCGGCCAGTACAATACTTTGAGTACCCTCTGTCTGTACCCCCGCTCTCAAGTACGAGTCATAGTTGTCTCCAGATAGGCTTACACTTGTTGGACTAACGCAGTTGAAACAAACGTCTGACGGCTTCGGCATCCGGCCAGTACAATACTTTGAGTACCCTCTGTCTGTACAGCCGCTCTCAGGTACGAGTCATAGTTGTCTCCAGATAGGCTTACACTTGTTGGACTAACGCAGTTGAAACAAACGTCTGACGGCTTCGGCATCCGGCCAGTACAATACTTTGAGTACCCTCTGTCTGTACAGCCGCTCTCAGGTACGAGTCATAGTTGTCTCCAGATAGGCTTACACTTGTTGGACTAACGCAGTTGAAACAAACGTCTGACGGCGTCGGCATCCGGCCAGTACAATACTTTGAGTACCCTCTGTCTGTACAGCCGCTCTCAGGTACGAGTCATAGTTGTCTCCAGATAGGTTAACACTTGTTGGACTAACGCAGTTGAAACAAACGTCTGATGGCTTCGGCATCCGGCCAGTACAATACTTTGAGTACCCTCTGTCTGTACCCCCGCTCTCAGGTACGAGTCATAGTTGTCACCAGATAGGCTTACACTTGTTGGACTAACGCAGTTGAAACAAACGTCTGACGGCTTCGGCATCCGGCCAGTACAATACTTTGAGTACCCTCTGTCTGTACAGCCGCTCTCAGGTACGAGTCATAGTTGTCTCCAGATAGGTTAACACTTGTTGGACTAACGCAGTTGAAACAAACGTCTGATGGCTTCGGCATCCGGCCAGTACAATACTTTGAGTACCCTCTGTCTGTACGCCCGCTCTCAGGTACGAGTCATAGTTGTCTCCAGATAGGCTAACACTTGTTGGACTAACGCAGTTGAAACAAACGTCTGACGGCTTCGGCATCCGGCCAGTACAATACTTTGAGTACCCTCTGTCTGTACAGCCGCTCTCAAGTGCGAGTCATAGTTGTCTCCAGATAGGCTTACACTTGTTGGACTAACGCAGTTGAAACAAACGTCTGACGGCTTCGGCATCCGGCCAGTACAATACTTTGAGTACCCTCTGTCTGTACGCCCGCTCTCAAGTACGAGTCATAGTAGTCTCCAGATAGGCTTACACTTGTTGGACTAACGCAGTTGAAACAAACGTCTGACGGCTTCGGCATCCGGCCAGTACAATACTTTGAGTACCCTCTGTCTGTACCCCCGCTCTCAGGTACGAGTCATAGTTGTCTCCAGATAGGCTTACACTTGTTGGACTAACGCAGTTGAAACAAACGTCTGACGGCGTCGGCATCCGGCCAGTACAATACTTTGAGTACCCTCTGTCTGTACAGCCGCTCTCAGGTACGAGTCATAGTTGTCTCCAGATAGGCTTACACTTGTTGGACTAACGCAGTTGAAACAAACGTCTGACGGCTTCGGCATCCGGCCAGTACAATACTTTGAGTACCCTCTGTCTGTACCCCCGCTCTCAAGTACGAGTCATAGTTGTCTCCAGATAGGCTAACACTTGTTGGACTAACGCAGTTGAAACAAACGTCTGACGGCGTCGGCATCCGGCCAGTACAATACTTTGAGTACCCTCTGTCTGTACAGCCGCTCTCAGGTACGAGTCATAGTTGTCTCCAGATAGGTTAACACTTGATGGACTAACGCAGTTGAAACACACGTCTGACGGCTTCGGCATCCGGCCAGTACAATACTTTGAGTACCCTCTGTCTGTACAGCCGCTCTCAAGTGCGAGTCATAGTTGTCTCCAGATAGGCTTACACTTGTTGGACTAACGCAGTTGAAACAAACGTCTGACGGCTTCGGCATCCGGCCAGTACAATACTTTGAGTACCCTCTGTCTGTACAGCCGCTCTCAAGTACGAGTCATAGTTGTCTCCAGATAGGCTTACACTTGTTGGACTAACGCAGTTGAAACAAACGTCTGACGGCTTCGGCATCCGGCCAGTACAATACTTTGAGTACCCTCTGTCTGTACCCCCGCTCTCAAGTACGAGTCATAGTTGTCTCCAGATAGGCTTACACTTGTTGGACTAACGCAGTTGAAACAAACGTCTGACGGCTTCGGCATCCGGCCAGTACAATACTTTGAGTACCCTCTGTCTGTACCCCCGCTCTCAGGTACGAGTCATAGTTGTCTCCAGATAGGTCAACACTTGATGGACTAACGCAGTTGAAACAACCGTGTGACGGCTTCGGCATCCGGCCAGTACAATACTTTGAGTACCCTCTGTCTGTACAGCCGCTCTCAAGTACGAGTCATAGTTGTCTCCAGATAGGCTTACACTTGTTGGACTAACGCAGTTGAAACAAACGTCTGACGGCTTCGGCATCCGGCCAGTACAATACTTTGAGTACCCTCTGTCTGTACAGCCGCTCTCAAGTACGAGTCATAGTTGTCTCCAGATAGGCTTACACTTGTTGGACTAACGCAGTTGAAACAAACGTCTGACGGCTTCGGCATCCGGCCAGTACAATACTTTGAGTACCCTCTGTCTGTACCCCCGCTCTCAAGTACGAGTCATAGTTGTCTCCAGATAGGCTTACACTTGTTGGACTAACGCAGTTGAAACAAACGTCTGACGGCTTCGGCATCCGGCCAGTACAATACTTTGAGTACCCTCTGTCTGTACCCCCGCTCTCAAGTACGAGTCATAGTTGTCTCCAGATAGGCTTACACTTGTTGGACTAACGCAGTTGAAACAAACGTCTGACGGCTTCGGCATCCGGCCAGTACAATACTTTGAGTACCCTCTGTCTGTACCCCCGCTCTCAGGTACGAGTCATAGTTGTCTCCAGATAGGCTTACACTTGTTGGACTAACGCAGTTGTAACAACGTCTGACGGCTTCGGCATCCGGCCAGTACAATACTTTGAGTACCCTCTGTCTGTACAGCCGCTCTCAAGTACGAGTCATAGTTGTCTCCAGATAGGCTTACACTTGTTGGACTAACGCAGTTGAAACAAACGTCTGACGGCTTCGGCATCCGGCCAGTACAATACTTTGAGTACCCTCTGTCTGTACCCCCGCTCTCAAGTACGAGTCATAGTTGTCTCCAGATAGGCTAACACTTGATGGACTAACGCAGTTGAAACAAACGTCTGACGGCTTCGGCATCCGGCCAGTACAATACTTTGAGTACCCTCTGTCTGTACAGCCGCTCTCAAGTACGAGTCATAGTGGTCTCCAGATAGGTTAACACTTGTTGGACTAACGCAGTTGAAACAAACGTCTGACGGCTTCGGCATCCGGCCAGTACAATACTTTGAGTACCCTCTGTCTGTACAGCCACTCTCAGGTACGAGTCATAGTTGTCTCCAGATAGGTTAACACTTGATGGACTAACGCAGTTGAAACAAACGTCTGACGGATTCGGCATCCGGCCAGTACAATACTTTGAGTACCCTCTGTCTGTACAGCCGCTCTCAGGTACGAGTCATAGTTGTCTCCAGATAGGCTTAAACTTGATGGACTAACGCAGTTGAAACAAACGTCTGACGGCTTCGGCATCCGGCCAGTACAATACTTTGAGTACCCTCTGTCTGTACAGCCGCTCTCAAGTACGAGTCATAGTTGTCTCCAGATAGGCTTACACTTGTTGGACTAACGCAGTTGAAACAAACGTCTGACGGCTTCGGCATCCGGCCAGTACAATACTTTGAGTACCCTCTGTCTGTACGCCCGCTCTCAGGTACGAGTCATAGTTGTCTCCAGATAGGCTAACACTTGTTGGACTAACGCAGTTGAAACAAACGTCTGACGGCTTCGGCATCCGGCCAGTACAATACTTTGAGTACCCTCTGTCTGTACGCCCACTCTCAAGTACGACCACAGGCGTCATTGTTGTCGTAACTATGTAAGTCCAACAGGTAAGAGAGTGTTTTATATCATCTACTCCAGATAGGGTCGGACAAGGCAGCCAAGTTTGTCGCGGGCTTGAGCAACGAGACGGGGTCGACAGGCGAACAATCACGGACTGTTCTCGACGAACAGGATCTCTCCGGTGGTCAGAGTCTGCGCCTCCTGTTCCTTCGTCTCCTTCGGGTCCACGGGAGTGTCCGGCTGGTTCGGAGCCTCGGTCAGAGCCCCCGACAGAAGGGCCTCGACCTTGTGACCCTCCACGCCTAGGTCCTCCCACGGTACCGTCTTGACCTTTACCTCCACACCTGTTGAACGCGCCTCGGCCGCGGGTGCAGCTGCACCGGGGCTCTGCTCTTTGCTCGCCGTGTCAGAGGAACTGAGCTCTTTGCTCACTGTATCGGAGGAACTGAGCTCTTTGCTCGCCGAGTCGGAGGAACTGAGCTCTTTGCTTACAGAGTCGGAGGAACTGAGCTCATTGCTCTCAACGTCGACTTCCTTGGAATCCGAGCCGAGTGAGAGACTCGTAAGACTGACCTCTTCACTCTGCACATCGGTCATCTTGTTTCCAGTCTCTCCGGCCTCGACCTCAGAGACCGGCGGGGTCACGATAGACTCTTCCATGTCTCTCGATCGATGTTCGCTCAGTCTCTCTTTCTCTCTGCTCAAACAATTACCAGTCGGGTTCTGAGCACCTGGAAAACACATGCATGAGATCACGGTAAGCCTATTTTTGTTTTATGAAGTATTCGACAACTATGATCATCACGTCGGGTGGGGGTGGGGGGTGTTTAGAGGTAAGAGACAAAATTTATAAGACGGAAGGGGAGGCAAATGGAAAGAGGAGGACGTGGACGGCCCTTCGCGGACCACCCCTACGACCTGTCTGGCGAGGGTGGCACTAACGGAAGCATACGCTTCCGCCAGCACAGCTCTCGGAATCAGCAAAGCACGCAAACTTGCCAATCACGACAAGGTAGCACTCCCTGCGCAGGATTTTGGGTATTTATTAAATTTACCAACTTTATGTTTTTTTTTAATTTTTTACAAAACTCACTGTTTATGTAACAGTGTTATTGTATACTTCCTATTATGTAAGACACATGCTTCAAATAGTACGAAATTATGTTTTAAAGCTGTTTAAATAAGCTGCTTGGGCTACTACTGCTATGAAAAGATTTGTAGGTAAGATTGATTGATTGATTAATGGAGCTTAACGTCTCGTATTTGTGCAACAATGGCTAATCGAGACGATGGGCGGGTGATAATGAAGATGGGAAGATGATGATGAAGAATAAAGCCCGATCCGAATCACATCCATTGTACGTCGCGTGGGTCGTCATATGGGAGTCCAGCAAGGGAGGGCAGGGCCAAGTGGGAGGAGAAATCTTCAGTGGGACAGTGGAAAGGAAGGGACAGGGTCTCTTTTCGCCGCCTCTGACAACTAGCAGAGTCACTCTGGGCCTATTCTACTAGGGGCCGAGACGGGTCTCTTTTCGTCACCTCTTACGACTAGCAGAGTCACTCTGGGCCTATTCTTTCCCGGGCCCAGTCAGGCTAATAGGTAAGAGATGATGAACTTAATGTTATTCGATGTTCGATTTTATTTATTTAATTTGAAGGAGATGCTATTTATTTAAATTTTATATTATTTTATTTATTATACTCAAAAAATAAATAACACATTCTTCTAAAAGAACAAATAAAAAAAAACACAACCACCATAAAGATGGTAGAATTAAAACACATTGGATTTTCCTCTCTCTCGGTACAGACCTGTCAGTACACTAACGTGGTTTAGCTACACGAGGCTCTATGGTTACCTACCTCACAGGGTTTCTCTATCCAGACGTTCACAAAGCGCCTGTATCTACTTATCCTCGGCAAGAGATCAGTCCGTTGGTGTCGGGCCAGTTGTTCCAACTGGTTTGTTTCTGTTCTTTTCTGTGCAACAATTTCAATTCACTGCCATCGTTAGAGTTGTCCTGACACAAACCACGGTCTACTTGGACTCTGCCTAGCGGCGGTTTGTCGAACTCCTTAGTTATTTTTGGAGTTCGACGAGCCTCCGCTAGGCGGAGATCAAATACGCAAGGCACCGCCTTGCGCTGGAGTGCAGTGCTTGAAGTCTACGAAAGAGTGCGTTAGGCGTCATTTCTTCAAGCAGAAGTTTTTTCAAATCCATCACCTCGTGTCGTACATATTTTCATGTTTCACCACTCCAGCCAGCGTGATGCTTAATCTTCTTGCTGTGACAAAACAACATAACAAATATATTAGGGATAAATAAATGTATTGAACCATGTGGCGCATTCTCGTCTTTAACATTTTACTAATACCAATCGTTTAAAGAAAAAATTATGACAAAAATTCACCGATAAGGTAACACTCTGACATTTTATTGATATTGATATTGATATCTTTATTAGCATCTTTGATTGTAATGTGCTCATACATTTGTACACAATCTGTGGCTGCTGTAGACTACTTAGAATTAACAGATGAGTATATACTTAAGATTTAGGTAGATTAGATTAGGGTAACATATACACTAAAATAACTTAGTAGATAGCATGTTACATAACACATTAAACATAAGACAATTAACAATTGAATAACTTAGTAGATATCATAACATAACACATTAAACATAGGACAATTAACACTAACATATTATATATACTGTTTTAGGATACCCTTCATACCTTCTAGTGACTTAGGGAGAGTCACCATAACTCCTTTTGGGAGGGCATTCCACTCCCTTTTGGCCCTAGCCAGAAAAGAGTATTTAATATGTTTAATATGTTTGTAATATTTTGATAATATATAGTTGTTCCATGGTTTTATATATTGAGAATATTATTAATTTCATATTGAATTGCCGATAACTTTAGCATTATGTACCATAGATGAATGGCATTGACTTAGAAATATTGATCAATTCAATACAAATTCATTCGTCACTATTTTCGATGTCAGACCAACCGTTTGGCCGTAAATGAGCGGCATTCAATGCAATACGTAGTCAAAATTGGGGGCGCCGCCCCCGCCCCCAGTCGCGGATATCGCTCTGGCACCAGAGTGCGCTAAATACTGTGAGACTTCCTGAACACATTGGTGCTAAACTGTTTCCCCGAAAGTGCACGGAATTATAATTTTCGACACTTTGATGCTGGACTAATCGTGATAGCTAGGTCTTCAGGACTCTGAGAAGAATAAAACACGTTAGTATCATCTGAAATAAGAGATAGTAATCAAATAACAGGTCCAACATTTCACTGTCCAACATTATATTTTCTGCCATATCATGCATGATTTGGCCTGCCCAGGGACTGCTACCTTATCGTGGTGGGCTGGTTTGCGTGCTTTGTTGATCCCGAGAGCTATGCCGGCGGAAGCGTATGCTTCTGGTAGGGCCACCCTAGCCGGACTGGTCGAGGAGGAGAAGTCAGACGAAGAGCAGTCCACACCCCAATCCCTTTGCCTCCCCTTTCCCCTTTCCTCACACGCCCTCCTATTTGCCCTTTTCCTCCAAAGAGCCCCCAATTTCATCTTCATTATTACCCACTCATTGTCTTGATTAGCCAAGTTGCAAAAATATAAGAAGTTAAGCCCAAATATCAATCATGCATGATTTGGCATATACTACACCATGGCATGTTCTAATATTTCTAGTAACGAAAAAATATTATTCGACCATGGGTACTATGGTCTGTAAGTACATATGTAACTTAATGTAAAATTATCTTAGAAAACTTGACAATGCTCATATTACGATGCCCGTACCGTACTCGCTACGACATCTCCATGTAATCCAACAGCTGCAATAAAATACAAATACAAATACAAATGTTGAAGATCCCGCGTTGTCACTACCTGTTGCATTCTCTGCAAACACAGATTCAGAGGGCGGTGAGCTTATGCAATGCAGATTAGCCAACTTATGTGGAAAGAAAACTAAAGCCACATGAGTTTTTTTATTATCTCATCTCGGTTTTATTTCTCTATGATCTCATCCACGAAAGATAGGTTATCAATCGGTCATAGTCACTCATTATTCACTTGATTAGCTAAAAGTTACTTGGCCTACATCACAAGTATTGTTGGTGACAGTTGTCATTTTTAGTAACAGTTTGTTTTGTAAGTTACCGATCATGGTGGTCGTGATTTGAAGTACGCTAGGCCCGCTAGGCCTACGTTTTGCTTTCAAAACGTAGGCCTACGTTTTTGCTCCAACCAAATAGGAATGCTAGTTTCGTACCGGACCAGTCCTTGCATTGCTGTGAGTTGTCGAAATTTGGGTATGTAGGGTTAAAGTTCTTTTCCATGTGATTACGATTTATAAGGTATTGACCGTATTGTCGTGTTTCTTGGTTTTGTGGGGAACCAGTTTGGCCTGGGTCCTTCCCTAGGCCTAGGCCTTACCCTAGCCCCTAGGGACTAGGGTAGGATCAATCTTGTACGCCTTCTTGTATGTCCACGCCGACAACCTGTATGGTAGGTCTAGGGCTAGGCTAGGCTAGGCCTAGGCTTAGCTAGGGCCTAGGGCCAGGCTCTGGGTAAAAGCATTTTCGAAAAAGATGTGTGGTGTGTAGGCTACCCAGAATTTACTTGGCTAGGCCTAGGCCTAGCCTAGGGCCTAGGCTTAGGTGGTAGGCCTAGGCCAGGCCTAGCCGAGTAAATTCTGGGTAATACTACATATAAGGTCCTCATGCTGTTTGCAATTTTGCATGCCCGGAAAGTACTTTAAACACTTACCACTAGGGGCGCTTACGCCAACCAGATCCGAGCTTCTCCGATCCCAAAACGTATTTCTCCAACCTCGCCAAGACGATTGGATCCATCTCGTTTTGCGTTCACGAACATGATTGAGTTAACTCTCTGCTCTCTGACCAAAGTTAGTTGGATCCAGACAATATTTTGGCGCCATTATGAATCAACAGCATCGTGAACTGCAAAAGTAGGGTTATGGGGCTAACACGCCAATATTTATTTTCGCAAGGGTCGCAGATTTCTCAAATGTAACAGCTACAAGGCGTGGTTCCTTGGGTTTGGTATTATACCTCATTCAAAAAGTAGTTTGAATCCGCGCCACAAAGTACTCCCCCAACAAATGTCCGTTCGCAAACCATCAAGGATCGAGTCAATCCATCACGTGATTACAATGGATCCAGATGCCTCGCTCGAGTTGTTAGGATGAAGTTGGCGTAAGCACCCTTGATAGATAAATGTTTAAAATATACCCAAACGAGGTTTTGTGTCCTCTACAACATTAAAAAGCGTATCGTTAGACGATGTAACACTGCGTCTGGCTGGAGGGTTGCATTTACGCCATCATACTTTGTCTGCCGCTCTGCAGGCCTACAATGTACAGTCGAAGGCTAGGGAGTGGGTTACATTCTGCTAAACCGGGTAGGGATTTGTCACTTTCAATGGTTGGTAACACTACTTCATGTCACGTAATGGCCGACTATTTTTCTTACGCAGACTCTATTCACGATATTTTATGCACTTTCACACATAATTAAACGATTAACACTACTTTGTACACCATTTCTAATAAATTTATTACAGTAGGCCTAGGCCTACATATGAAGAAATTTCAATTACCATTTTTCTTTTGAGTTTTTAGCGTGAGGACCTAGGGCCTATACACATCAGAATAAAAAAATACCACCAGATTTTTTTTTCAATTTGTAAATTTTGAAAGTGTATAATTTTGCATACAGTTGTTAAATTCCATGTAAAATTGTATACAAATTGTTTACAGGTACCGGAATTGGTATCGGAATCGGTTTTATTGGGATCGATATCGGCTACTTTTTGGGAATCGGTCCATCTCTAGTGGGAAGTAGGCTAATCCATTTCCATTTCTTGAGTTAATATCTTCGTTGCCGGCTAGCCAGGCCTGACACAACCACTTCCTCAGCTTCTTCCTCGATCACGTCCTCTGTTACCAGAGAGCTGTTTGGTAGTTCCCTCCATCTCTCACGGTTTTCCCACAGCAATGTAACAACACAAAATAACAATACAACGAAAGCCTTCTTTCGTTGGTCCAGTAGGTGGCTCGTTGGTCCAGTGGTTAGCATCCCTGCTTCCAATGCAGAAGGTCCCGGGTTCAAATCCCGATTCAGGCAGAAGTTTTTTAACTTCTAATGTGGATTCAATACCATTTCTTCTTGGCTTAGGAATAAGTAAACGGTGACTTTGGAGCCGTACTAGCAACGAAGCACTCAATAAATTCAAAGTTGTTCTGAATCGGCCTTGTTGATTCTGGCATCTGTCCGCAGGTGTTCGCACTGTCCAATCACTGATTCATCTGTTTCATATTTGAAATATCGATCTTTGATTGGTTATCGCTCACTCGTCGATGGTGTTCGAAGCCTACAGGGTTGGTTTAGTCACTTTAAATTAAAGTCCCCCACTGCAAATCAGTTTAATTACCGGTACTGAGTGGGTAGGCTAGACTCTAAATGTGAATTTATTTTTATTTATTTATTTACTGCTTCATACTGTGGTGTCATTTGTCATTAGTTTTCTTACAGCTTACAAGCACCAATGTTACTTTGAAACAGAGCTTTTTAAAGTAACAATATTAATTTGCGTACGATGTAGGATGAAGAGCTAGAGGCATTGGGGCCCCTCCCTCTGAAGGTACCGGTGCTGTGTCAGGGTATAGATCAAGCCGTCACTGGGTGCACCATGTTCATGTGTAGGCCTAATGCTTTCACAACATTCAGAAGAAACCAGAATGAGGTAGCCTACTTCATTTCTTATCAAATATTGTGTTTTACAGGGGGGGGGGGGGGGGGGGAATCGATCCCTTTCTCTTCTAATAACTCCTCAAGTCTACAAAAAAAATATGAAATAACATAGGTATATTTTGTAATAGAACATCATTGTGATCATATCGAAAGTCGTACAACAACTTCGGTATTGCTTCCGTCACGGGTGGGTGAGCGGCAGCCAACCAGCGGCCGTGACTAATTCAAATACCTGCTCGGGTTGGCAGAGACCGTAAACACGTCATTGATTGATGACGAAAGCATTACAGAAGATCATTTTTGAGAAACTTCATGTAAAAAGCTTTCAGCACAAGTACATGTCCCTACTTAGTACTTATTGTGTAAATTAATGCATAGACATGACACGCCTGACCTAGTTACCTGTTGCTAAACAAAGACAATTCTAATGTTGCAGGTGAGGACTCTACCAGCGAAGGGCTGAGCTGTCTTTTTGACCCGCCCCTTCCAGTGGCGTGACCTTCTCACCGTCTACTATGGGACTCTGCTGGAAGGGGTCCAGGCCGCTGCTTGTGCGAACCGGCTTCCTGAAGCCAATGAAGGCGGTTTACATATGTTTTATTTTAAATTTTCAACGAAAGAAAATTTTGGTAAGCCTGCCTTAACGTTTGTACATACCGTGATAGTAGCAACACTGTATCTTTGTGAAGGTGTGATTCGCTACTTTTGTATACAAACAAATATTTAAAGAACGTTCAGTTTGTTTAAATTATTTGTACCTCCACATCTCTTTCTCTAAATATTAGGGCTGCCCAACAATATCGATAATTCGATACGATATCGATAATAGAAAAATAATTCGATATTGATATAGAATTAATATATTGTACGTTTCGCGATATCGATAAAGTGTCAACTATGGAAAAAAAAAGCACTCAATAAATTCAAAGTTGTTCTGAATCGGCCTTGTTGATTCTGACATTTGTCCGCAGTTGTTCGCACTGTCCAATCACCGATTCATATGTTTCGTATTTGAAATATCGATCTTTGATTGGTTATCGCTCACTCGCCGATGGTGTTGGGAGCCTACAGGGTTGGTTTAGTCGCTTTAAAATTAAAGTCTCCCACTGCAAATCAGTTTCATTACTGTGTGGGTAGACTCTAAATGTGAATTTATTTATTCATTTATTTATTTGCATGCCGCCCGCTCGAATAGCCCCTCGGAATACGCCTGCAGTAATCACGTCGAGTAAAAAAAAAAAACATTTCACAATACACAACTGAAGCACGTACATAAAACATGATATTTCAAGTAAAATAAAAAGTAATAGAACAAGTGTTAGCCAGCATGTTCACCAGAATGTTAAACAAAGTACAAACAGTAACGAATGCAAGTCAGTTCGCGTCTGCTCTGTTCCCACCCGAGTCACGTGTTGTGGAAGGGTTGGCTCGCGCCGTACCTGCTGGCTCCATCGAAATCAACCGCAGCAATACTGGCGCGTAAATATAGCCTAGAAACGGACTAAAAAATTACCCGGACCCGAAAAGCGGCTCCGGGTAATATTTGGAGCCAGATACCCGGGGGTACCCGATGTCATCCCTAATTTCTAGTGCATAAATGTCTGTCTTTGTCCAATAATTATTGCAAATAATTTAGAGGTTATTGTTTATTTTTTGTATCCCAGTTAATAATTTAATAGATGATAATTTCGTTGCTGTGAACTTCTGTATTTACAATTCAATTGTGTTTTATTATTGATAATATAAAACAAGAAGCAAAACAAGTGATGTAAAAGTAGAATCGAAACGCTCGTCCAAGTATCTTTTTATAAGTGTGACGGCACGTTTCCCGTGTCAACCAACGACGAACCCTGTGTCTTAATTCCAAAGAATCATGACAGTCGAGAGTGACATTTTTGCAAATATTATAGGGCCAAGGCTGGCGATAGTCATCCCTTCTGGTACCGGTATTTTGTTTTCCTAGACAAGAAATAGTGAAAAAGAAGTTGATTAAAATGATTTTAAGTATTATTGCTACAATTACTACATTCAATAATAATTAGATAGGTTTTAGGTTATGATAGAAAGTTTTGTGGAATCAGATAGCTCGTCCGCCATTTAATTTGACGTCATCACTAATACGATCAATAGATATAGCCTACGTATTTATGCTGTAAGAGTGTGCTGTAGACACATCAAAATCTTGCATGACAATGGTATAGTTGTCCCAAGACTACCTTACATATGCTTCCGTCACAGGCGAGGAACGCGTAGCCAACCAGCAAACCGCCTGAGACAACCCGCGCGCAACAACCGATAGCTGATTGGCTACGACTGCCTCTCTTGTGACGAACGCATGTGTGAGGTAGTCTTGGGGCAACTAGAGTTGCCACCTTGTTCCTAGCTACAGTCAAACCCGTCTAATACGTTTTCAAAGTGCAACCTTAAACTAAACGTCTTACAGGGGAAAACGTATTAAAAAAAATCTCTAAAATTACATTCCACAATGCATACATACCTCACATAAAGACACACGTTAGCGGGAACTATTTCCAAGAAATAATTAGGGAGCTTTTGGTATCTAATGTCAATACAACCCGCATTGTTTGTGATTTCCTTTCAGCACGACTGCCCCCTCCCCCCCCTCCCAGCCCCCGTAACGTGTAACGTGAGCTGCGGGCGCTGGCTGTACGGGAAGCGAGTGGCTCTGCCGCCCGGCGGTTGATGCCTCATCGGCCGCCGGCCAGGAGTCGGTTGCGCCCGCGCTCGTTCTGCAGTCTTGTCACACACAACATCGCTGTTTTGTGGATACATTTGTAATAACCAATACACAGTACACACGTAACTAGCACACAGACGACAGACCGCACACGTTCGACTGCTCCCACTCTCACTAGCACTGAACCATTGTGTATCCAATCCCGTCAATACAATGACTGAACTGACTGAAGGGTAGCTGCTGGCGCCCGCCCGCCTTTGTTGTCTAGAGTAGAGTAGAGTAGAGTAGAGTAATTTATTCACTTGTAGATACATACATCTAGGTCGCTGACCGCTCGGCTAACGGGACCGCAACAAAAACACCCCCTACGGCTGCTACAAACGTGTTTATACGGCGGATCTAAAAGATGTGTCAGTTGACTATTCACGTCTTGACAAAAACGTATCTTGTGGGTAAAATTACAATAAAAACATTGATAATTGTCACTTATTACGCGGGAAAACGTATTTCGCGAGAACGTATTACACAGGCAATTTTAACATTATGCTTATCGATGTATATTTGGGACTTACAATTGTGAGTGTTTTAGAGGGGAAAACGTATTCAAAGGGAACTTAATAGACGGGTTTGACTGTATAATGCAAGCAAATTAAATGTGTTTCTGTTTTTGTTATGTTTACAGTGTAGACGCAATCAGAGAGAGCCCCCTCTATGGCAGGTTGCTCAACCACTCCCGGAAGCAACCTAACCTCCAGGTTCGTGTTCTAGCAATAGACGGGAGAACCTAGAGTTTTCTTCACAGCCATGAAGGACATCCCGGCAGGGGTGGAACTTACGTGGCATTACGGCGAGCGCTCAAGGACACTTGTTCTGCGCTACCGTGGCTAAATGCCTAAACGTAAGTACAGTAAAACCCCTATCGATCGTTTTCCATGGTAGAGTACAAAAAAACGATGGATCGAGGAAAACGGTCAAAACGGGAAATTCAATAAAACGATGTAATAAGCCTAGTTAGGTATATAAAAAAAAAAAAAATTAAAAAAAGGATTTTTCTAGGGTTTTTCATTTGAAATAATTAGTCACACAAGAATATACCAATTTAGTTATTTAATGGTGTTAATAAGTAAGTTAAATATGCACAATGAAGTTAAAATATGTAGGTGAAGTAAGTTAATTCAGACGGCTAAGCCTACCGTACGTTGTACTGTAGGCAACTATAAGCTACAGCTGGCCGCCACATTCGCGATGTGTCAGGCCCGCCTACTCTGCCACTCGGGCACACAGTGCAGACGACAGTGGAGGCCACGCCCTCCAACAGCTGGAGAAGTTAAGAAAGCTAACAAATCACTCTACGCACAGATAACTAATCTCCACGAGTCCACGGTTCGACGCACTCGACTTCATGCCTCAACTCAATAAAACAAAAATACAATCTCTTAGAAAACACGACACTAGAACATCGCAATATTATTAGCAAAACACTCGCGCGTAAATGAAACACAGTGCCATTTTAACTAAACACGGTCGGTGAACTCGGAAAGAGTGAACTGGACTGAACAAAGCCTGCAGCAACAGGTTGAAAGTGGAGGGAGGGGGTTGGCTAGCTGTTGTGAAGGCTCGAGCATTGTACAAACACAATGACTCAACGATGCGACGATGCTTGGGCGCGCTCCGGAGTGTGGGAGGGGGGGGGGGGGGGGGAGGAACCGGTCTATTCATTGGCGGTCTATTTATAGCCAGTCCGCTGTTGCCAGTTCAGTAGCGGGTGGAAGGAGATATCAGTGGTGGAACAGCACAGGCCACACATACTCGCTCGGTTGGTCGAAAACGATCCATTAGGGTAAATTTAACATTGAGAATGGCAACATTTTGAACGATACAGCGAGGAAAACGATCGATTGAGGAACGGTGGATGCGGGAAAATTTAACATTGTTTAAATGGGACTTTTACAAAAACTTTCTAAATATAGCGATCATGGCGGGAAAACGACCGATGCGGGAACGATCCATCGGGGTTTTACTGTACAAGGAATATACAGTAGAGCGTCGATTATACGACTTTTAGGGGACTCTTGAAAAATATCATGAGCGAAAAGGCATATAGGCCTAACAGATCAATAGAGGCCTACAGAAATGGTTTTTATTTTTTCCCAAATTTTGTTTTCAAAATGTAAATTTTGCGCTTTGACTGTGTTATTTTTATAAGGCACGTAACAAGCAAAAAATAAAACAAATATAATCAATTAAGCAATATCACTCAAATAAAGACAAGTCATTCGTGTGTATAAACAGTTCCTATCTATTTTCTTTATATCTTAAATTCTTAAGTGCATTTTTTCGTATACAAACACATTTTTAGCCAATATTTAACACATTTTCGTGGTTAAATAAAGTTCCAAATCGCGTTATTCCGAAATTCGCATAATTAGCATGCTGACACGAGGTCTTGTCCACAATTATAATTTTTAGGGGTATAACTGCAGTTTCGTTTTATTTCGTAATGCGAATTTGACTTGGCTATTGGCTATAAAGCTCACGTTGCCAATGTAAAAAAAAAAACTTAAACATTGCTACGACACTTGTCTCGACTAGCCAGGATACCATGTGTAATGGTGGTGGTGGGGGGGGGGCATTCATACAAATTATGGCGCGTTTACATAACTGACTAGTGACTAACGATTAGCGACTAAGAGCGCGTTCATGAAACTGACTAGCCGCAACAGGCTTCTCTCATTGGCCGACAGTGAGAATACTGCTCTCCGATTGGCTGTGACTAAGGTTTGTCTTGACTTGACTAAGAAGTTGAAGACATCTCAACTCCTTGGTCAAGTCCTTAGTCACAGCCAATCGGAGAGCAGTATTCTCACTGTCGGCCAATGAGAGAAGCCTGTTGCGGCTAGTCAGCTTTATGAACGCGCTCTTAGTCGCTAGTCGTTAGTCACTAGTCAGTTATATAAACGCGCTATTACTTAATTAAGGATAATTAAAAAAAGTGAAGTAAAAAACCAAAAAATTGAAAGGAGGAAGGGTGACCTTCAGGAACTAAGGTCAAACATGACACATAATATTAGGTTAAATGCACTTGTGTATTGTACAAAGACTGAATGAACGTTATTTAAATATTAAATATAATTGTTCGAGGGCTCTTTTGTCGTTTGAAGTTTCTAGGCCTTTAAAGTTGAAACGAATTTAAACGCACACACATGTTATTTATACGTTACGGTTTGATGCAGTTGTTGAAATCGCCGTTGACACTTGACGACAGTAAGACTAGTGGTCCAGGAACAATGGAGCGTCCTACACTGCAACTCGGTACTTGGTTCGAGGATTTGTAGATTGGCGACGATTGACGTTTGATGTTCAAAGTTCTGTAGATTATGCTTGTTGTTGTTGTTGTTGTTGTTGTTGTTGTTGTTGTTGTTGTTGTTGTTGTTGTTGTTGTAATTGTTGTTGTTGTTGTCTATTTGAAGATGTTTTATGTTTTGAGGAGGGTATGCTTGGGCCTAGCCTGCCATCTTTGTTCTCGGAGGGACTGATTGACACGTTTGTACTGTTCAAAACTCTGCGTCCGAGTGGCGACACATCTTCGTTGGCTGTGGCACGTGTGTCCGGAAGGAAGCACGTGTAATGGAAAAATACTGGGGTGCGTTTGCAGGACACTTAGTGAATTCTTCAAGGTTGTTCTTTGATAATGATAGTTTTGGGTCGCCCGCGAGAGCACCGATGTGTACAGCTTTTTTGAAAATAGAACGTTGTCATGTCGAAGGACTGCGTAATTCGAAGAGCACGTGTGAGATATCGCATTCAGTTCGGTGATGAAAGTGTATGTGCATATACAAATAACTTGAGAACTGCAGATTCGTTCATTCCAATGTTCTGGAATGCTGGGCGTAGATTGTGGTACACACAAGTATGAAAGTAGATGAATATAGGCCTAATGACAGAATGAATAAACATATAATAATAATATTAATTACGAAAAAAGTTACTGAATTGGGTGGGTGCACTACAATGTTACTATGTATAATGTATATGGATTGAGCTTATGGTTACACAACATTTTCGATTATTCGATTCTATTATCGATTGATATTTTTAAAATTGATTATCGCGATCAATAATCGATTTTACTGGCCCGATTATCGATAGTGAAATTCATATTGAACGGCAACCCTAGTACCTAAGTAGGCATTTAAAAATTTAAACCAACCAGCTTATAAGGGGTCCTTTAGTCATTACTCACGATCTTGATAATGTTTTCTACTTTTTTGTTTGTCACTTCCCATTCTCGGTCATGCCGGCCCCCTTCGCGACTTGAACCCCCCCCCCCCCCCCCCCCCCCCCGCCAATGTCCTAACTGGATTACCCTTATGATGATGACGGCGGCGTTTATGTGTAATGGATCTGATATTTGGCCGACGTCATATTCAGTACTGTATGTCTTAAAACAAGTAACAAACTAAAACATGGGATTTGTTTCGCAGGATGTGATGAATGGATCGAACACTGGCAGCTCTGGTTGCAACCGGTCGGCCTGGCGGGAGCTCGTAGCTCGGGGGGAGTCCAGAGTACAGACCACCGGGACAGCAGTGTTGCCACGTCGCCTCCTGGCTAGCAGCTCTGGTTGCAACCGGTCGGCCTGGCAGGAGCTCGTAGCTTGGGGGGAGTCCAGAGTACAGACCACAGGGACAGCAGTGTTGCCACGTCACCTCCTCGCTGGCAGCTCTGGTTGCAACCGGTCGGCCTGGCGGGAGCTCGGGGGGAGTCCAGAGTACAGACCACGGGGACAGCAGTGTTGCCACGTCACCTCCCCTCGCTGGCAGCTCTGGTTGCAACCGGTCGGCCTGGCGGGAGCTCGGGGGGAGTCCAGAGTACAGACCACGGGGACAGCAGTGTTGCCACGTCACCTCCCCTCGCTGGCAGCTCTGGTTGCAACCGGTCGGCCTGGCGGGAGCTCGGAGCTCGGGGGGAGTCCAGAGTACAGACCACGGGGACAGCAGTGTTGCCACGTCGCCTCCTCGCTTGCCAGTGAAGGTAGGACACATTACAGCCGCTTTAGAAAGTGATTTTGTACTGGCAGCGTGGCAATCCATGTGTTTGCTCTCTAGGGATGTTGAAAGATATTTTTATCAGTGTCGATATCGCGATATCGTTCTAGAAAAATTAATATCAATATCGATTTTTTCTTCTGCAAGCACGGCCAAAATAGCCTAATAATGCCACGTGAGTAGCAGTTATATAAAATAACGTCGGAACTGCTGTTAAAGAGCCCGGTGCCGGTGGACTATAGTGGCCAGCAGGTCTAGTCGGAACCAAACCGGACGTTTGTTATATAGGGTTTTAGATACATAATTACCCTTGTTATCACGCGTTTTTAATCAAACTCACCTCATATCAAACCTTTATCTTCAGTGAGATTGTTAGGCATACCTTTTTTTGTTGGATCTAATTGTACCGTATGCCAAAACCAGCTCAGCCTTCAATCGTTCTAGTAGTGTTAACCCGGCAAGTGCCAGCCCACTTTGCCCTCTAGTGCCAGGCTTAAAATGTGGATTTACAAGACATTTTATAAAAAATATTTAGAAACTTTATTTATTGTCAGATTTTAATGTTTCATACATCAATTTCTTCGTAAGTTTTCATAGAATTTAATGGATTCAATAAAAAAAGTCTTAAACTAATTTTAAAGTTAAATAAATAAATATAGAAAAATTAAAAAAAAAAAAAATTGTAAAAAAAAATGTTTTTGAAGCAAAAATAAAATAAAAATTACCCGTATACATGGTACATTTTTAGTAACTCAAGCTATTCTACAATATTTCGGAAGTGTACTCAGAAAGTTTCACACCCATTGCTCATAAAATACAAAATTTATAAACAATACAACATAATATATACACACAAATCTAAAAAAAACTCCAATATACCATAACAGTATGTAGTTGAAATCAAGCAGGTGTATCAGGTGCAGGGTTGTCATGAAACTTTACTTTTGTCTAATTATAATGTAAAATTCATCCCTCCTCCCAAAGAAAAATTAACATGTTGGCCTAAAATTTATCATAGGCCTAACGAACAAATAATTTTAAATTTTTTGCTTACTATGAATAAAACTCTTCAATATTTAAGACAGACACTCCATATTTCATGATTATTGAATTAGAAACTGGTGTTTTGCATGTTTGTTATGAATTTTAGATTATATGTACAACAAAGGGAAAGAGCTCAACAACAACCATGTTTATATACTAAAAGTTGAAATTTGCACCTGACGGATGTGGTTGATTTACTGTAAAAAGAATGCAAATTGTTGCAAACTAGTAGGGTAGTCCTACTCTTAGGCCCGGTTTTTCAATGGCGCTTGTAACCTCTAGTTACCTAACATGAGGTTTGGGTAACTCGGCTTCACTAACTAGTAGTTACGTCGTTGTGTTTTTCATCAGCGCTCTGCATGTCTCTAACCAGTAGTTAGCGGAACTTGATCCCTATTGGCTACCGAAAAATATTATCTTTAGATGGCCGCGCCCCAACTTCATCCTTCGTGTATAAGGCGGTGAATTGTTACAGACTGTCAACAGACGCAAAAGTGACATAACTCAAAGCTTTTAGTAATAACTGCGGAGAAGTTTGTTTTTTAAGGTAGATTTTGTGATTGTAATGGAAGATCAGGTTGAAACTAATACCGCCACCATGGGAAATGTCTGTTCCGTGGGTAATCACTTGTATACAAATGTACACTTGGCCATATGTATAGGCCTACCCATAGAGAAATAATAATGTTTACCTGTCAGTGGGATGTTCTAGTAGATGCTCTATTTTTGTTAGGAGTAGTAATACGGTCTCTTTCTTTAATCGGAATCTGACAAAGAAATCGTATTCATCCCAAATCTCGAAGTGACTAGGCCTATGTCTAATAGTTATTGGTCTGCGTGGTCTGTTCAAATAATCGAGATATTGGACTATTTCTAAATCGTCATCATCATCAGAAGATGATGACGAGGAGGAGGACATCAGTGGCATATTAATTCCTGCCATTCTAGCTCTGAAAATTGAACAAAAGCCATATCAAGTGTACGACAGACAGATTCCTACCTCTTTTAAGTTCAATTAGCACACATAAAAAGAAGAGCCAGCCAGATGCACGGTCAACTGTCATGTCGAGTACATGCTTTGTTGCTATGGAATTGTTTTATTACATCATGTTATTTTCCTGAGAAAGTCCATAGCCACCATGAACAAATTTCATACTTAACTTCACTATTCATATAGGCTCTAGCCATACCCTAGTGGGTGCCCTAACCTCTAGACAAAGACAGATTTTGTCTCCAAGCTCAAGGTAAGAAACCCATGGTTACAACATGCAATGCATAAATTACAGCGATATTACGACCGAATCTTCGTAGCCATATAGTTTCATGTATGCAGGCTAATGTGCTGTAGGCCTAGGCCTTCTCCTCCGTATGGCTTCGTATGGCAAGGAATTATAAACACAATGGTATCGCAGTAGGCCTTCCTAGAACCACTAGAACTACATTTCTAGGTTATAGTTAGGCCATCGATCAAATTTAAGCCTCTTGTTACCTACCTATAATCTACCAAAATGATTTTGTCCTTTTGTTGCTGATTGCTGGTATGCAATGTGAATTTTCAAAACAAAATACTCACAGTTGAAGTTTATTGCTGAGAGCAGTGGTAGTATAGTATCGCGTAGTGAGATGTCAGCTGTTATGACCGGGCGCCATGCTCTCACTCCCGCAACCCCTAGTTAGAGCGGTAATCGCCGCTCGAAGCACTGGTTACGGTAACCTTGAGTTAGACCTTGGTAACTCGGGGTTACAGGTAACCGGAGATGGAAAAACTCGTTTACTGTCTAACACGCAGTTAGCTACTAACCACGACACTAACCCGGCATTGAAAAACCGGCCCTTACTAAACTTACTGGCAAAGAAAATATTTTTTTTCTAACATAAATAATAAATCTTGAAAATGAAAACTATTCAATACTAATGAATATGTTCCTACAATCACAATCACAAAATGTTTGCATTTGAGTCTACACTAAAAAGATAAAAGTTGCCCATCACTGTTTACCAGTGGTGTCACACAAGAGAGATGTTTGCTGCTTTGTGAGCATTCATGCTTTGGGTGTTTTATAGCCATGTGGCCGGTGAAAGTGTTTTAGTTCGGGCCAGCACTTTTGGTGAATTCCAACGTTACATCCCGGACACCAGTAGGATGAACGCCCAAGGGTTTTTTCGTGGCTACATACAGCACACTTGCGCTCTTGTCGTCCAGGTAGTTTTTGAAAAAAATGGTTCAGGTTCTGGGATCAATGGCACTGAAGAAATCCGGAGTGGGACGGGCGATGCATCTGCATCACCACCACCACCACCGTAGCACAGACAATCGATGATGGCTTCGATGAAATCGAAACGGTCCAATGTATTTCTCTTGTCTGTATTCGCCACGTAACAGATGTAAGAGTTGAGGATGGCCATATCCAGCAGATTTTGAAAAATCTTGATCCAATATCTGCGCGTAGCATGGGAGGCTGCTACATGATACCCCTTTTGATCCTTCATGTCAACACCTCCCATGCTTTTGTTGTAATTCTGTATCACAACTGGCTTTATTATCTCTTTGCCATTTTTTATTTTGGCCACAGAATTCTCAGCGTGAGCATGTGTGGTAATGAGATGTACTGGCTTTCTGGTTTTCTTTTCCTTGAACTTGCAGGCCAAAACATCTCCTTTCCGGTAGTTCAGAGTCTCTCAAACACCAAGAGGAGACTTGACAAATTCTTGTCAAGCCCCCTGGAATTTGGTCTTATTGTTCCAGTGAGCATAATATCACGAGACAGCAAATCTTCCGCTAAAGGCACTTTAGTATAAAAGTTATCTGTAATCAAGTGGTAACCTTTATACTCTAATCTGCACTCCCTCACAATATGCGTTACCACTTCGTGGGCAAGACCTTTCGGCAGTTTAGCAGCAAAAAAGTCTTTGCCGTTATATAGCTCGCAGTACATGGTGTACCCTGAGGTGCTTTCGCAAAGTTCAAACTTTTTTATCCCGAACCTTGCATGGCGTTTGTTTGGCATATACTGAATATATGCCGTCCGGTTCTTTAGTGCAATTAGACTCTCGTCTAAGGAGACCATTTGCTGAGGCACGTACAATTCTTTCCATTTAGAATTCATATAGTCTATGATTGGACGTACCTTGAACCATGGATCATGGCCCGGTTCCCCATATGGCACGGCTGCAGCATTATCTACTAGATGCAGGAACCTTGTAATACGTTGGAACTCATTCCTAGACATGACTTCTGAGAAGAAAGGCATTCGTTGAGTCCTTCGGGTGTCCCAGTGTTTTTTATTATCTTTTTTTTAATTCAAACCTGTATTCCACAGCACGCCACACCTTCAAACGCTCAAGAGTAAGAGGCTCCCGGCCACTGATGCAACCGACTTGGTGGGTGGTCATCAAGCCACTCTTACATATTATCTAAATGATCTCGGGCATACCGATTTGTTTCTGTTACAATATGTTCGAGTATATCTCTTGAAAACATTTCATGAAAATACTGAATCGGAGGCGAGTTCTTGGGTAAAGCAGTCTTAGGCCCTACGTTACGGGCTGTGAATGGAAGCCCCACTCTTGGAGCCTCGGGGGGTTGAACTAAACTCCAAGGGTTGGCAGGTGGTTGGTTAGCGTTTTGACGTCTTCGCCTTGGAAACCTAGGCAAGGGATCGTCATCCGAACTATCAGAATCTCGGTGTCTGTGGGGAATAGGCCTAGGCATGCGTTGCGTAGGTCTAGGCCTGGGTCTATGTGGTGGGAGTACATTTGTTCTTGCTTCAGGAGAACTATCGGAGTCAGGAATACTTTGGCCTACCTGCCTTTGCAATCTAATGGCCAGTGGAATGTTTGAGTCCTCAGGTGAATCCGATTCATTTTCAATAAAAGGCGTAGGACTAGCCCTAGGCCGTTTTTGGCACAAACTTGGGCCTACATCATTGGGAGTAAGCCTACTACGTAAAGGCGTACTATGTAATGGCCTGCAACTTCTGTCACTTGCTCCAACTTGAGACGTCACGCCCCCTTCAGTAATTGTTACAGTTGGACCTATAAACAAAACATTTGGATGAGAAAGAGCAGATCATTTATGCATTTGCATAATTTGAATTTTACTTAATATATTCAGAACTCGTATTGTCTTATTGCGACATAGGCCTACCAATACTTACCAAGATAGCTAAGCCTACGACTAGGCAAAGGCGTGTCGACCAGGCGATCGTTTGCGTCGTCATTTTCGGCTTCACTAATGATGTCCTCTTCACTCATTACATTACTATATACATCGCTAAAATCACTTGAAGTGGATAAATCGAGCTCCCCTTCGTCTACGTGTTCAAAATCGCTTCCTTCATCAAGTAAATTCCCCAATTCGGAATCATCCAGCCACTTTCGCTTTGACGACGCCATTCTGTCAGTGACAACTTGTTTACGTGCGTTGAGCTCTTTCATTGGTCGATTAGATTACACTTCCCACAGCCATGTAAAGCCAGAAACTTTGTGGAATATAAGCTTGAACTCAAGTAGTACACGAGATCACCGATAGATGTCACTACGTGCCGAGATAACTATAGAAACGCGCTCATTTCAAAAGGTCGACAAAATTGACTCTGGCACACGGGCGGCCATTTTGGAAGTCGATATTATCGACTCCGGCACTTCTCGAGTTAAGGAAGTGAAGTACAGTAAACCACCAGTTACACGATCGTCAAGGGTCTGGCTAATGCCATCGTATAACTCAAAATATCGTACAACTGATTATTGATATTTACAGCCAAAGAACATGCGGCAGCTATAAATCAAATTATGGGAAGTGGTATGTTGTGGTCGGGGGGGGGGGGGGAGGGGTTAGGGGTTAGGCCATAAACTAGTCACATCAGTTAATGATTGAATTTATTGATTATAAGAAACCTCTCTTTATTAATTAGGCTAATAATTTGAGCCTGAGTGGCATCGTCAACAGCATGATAGGTTAAGTAATCCCTTGCGGCTTCAAGGCCAGCTAGCGCCTGGGTGAAAGTGGGGGGAGGGAGTGACTCGTCGTCAGAGTCGATGTCGCTATCAGTCAGTATCAGTATCAGTATCAGTACAGTAGAGCGTCGATCATCTGACTTTCAGGGGACTCTTGAAAAAAATCGCATAAATGGAAAATCGTACACCGGTAACAGAAACACGCTGCCAACGAAAGAAAAAAAAATAAGAATTTTTGAAGTGAGGAAATCCCATATTTATGTGAATATCACATAGTAGTACCTCGTTAATACGAAGTTCAGGAGACCTCAAAATACCAACTTTGAAATATAAAAATTCGAAATACAGCATTCCAACAAAAAACAACAGCGTGCGAGTAATGGTCGGTAACGCATGGCCCCTGTGTGTCTTGCAACCTGCATTACACATCTGTGTTGCGGGCAGCTCGCTAGGCGGGTAGCACGCACGCCCTCAAAGCGAGAACGGAATATGCTATCGGCTGAGCAAGAGAGAGAGAAAGCGCTAGTCGCGGACGCGTGAGTGGAAGCGAGCCGCCTGCTGACAGTTCAGTTTGTCCCTCGCTCCGTAACCTCGATCGTGATTGGCCGGCTGAGGAGGGGCTCGTCTTGCGGCGGTCAATAACCTTGCCCGACTCTTGTGGATATTATCAACCTTGAGGCCAGCTGGCCCATGTAACGAGGCGATACACGGAAAAACGCCGATGCGACTGGATCAATATGGAATGGTTATTTGATTAAAATGTTTCAAGGAAGGTTTATTTATTGCATTACGGTGTACTGAAATAACATGCATATCACCACGTCAATAAAATCATTTTACATAATTACACAATAACCTAAATAGGTAAAGTTAAAAAAAATTCAGAGTAGGTCAATATGAAATCACTGTCATTAATTTTGATGTTGTAGGCCTATTTCCTTTTAAAGTAATCTGACATTTTTGTTTGCACTTTAGCCTGGATGTTAACTTTATAGACAAGATTAGTCAATTTGGATCCTGCCCATGGACTGCTACCTTATCGCGGTGGGCAGGTTTGCGTGCTTTGTTGATCCCGAGAGCTATGCCGGCGGAAGCGTATGCTTCTGGAAGGGCCACCCAAGCCGGACTGGTCGAGGAGGAGAAGTCAGACGAAGTGCAGTCCACACCCCAGTCCCCTTTCCCACCCACTGTCCCATTGAATAATTCTCCTCCCACTTGGCCCTGCCCTCCCTTGCTGGACTCCCGTATGACGACTCACGCGACGTACAATGGATCTGATTCGGATGTGGCTTTATTCTTCATTTTCATCTTTCTCATCTTCATTATCACCCGCTCATCGTCTCGGTTAGCCATCGTTGCATAAATATGAGACGTTAAGCCCCATTCATCAATCAAATCATTAGTCAATTTGGTTATATCAAATGGCTGTCGTCTGGGCTCAGATTATGTGCCATGAAATATGCCTGCAGGCCTTCCAACATGTCCAGTGCCTCAGTGAATTTCGGCACAGCTGTGTCATTTCCACCTTCATCTTCGCTGTCACTCTTCCATGTGTTCAGCCACAAGATTGTGGAATGACTGTATCTCGGACGTGATAACGGAACTGTCAGTGTTGACAAATCCTTCAAATAAGCCCTCTGCCCCCAGGGGCCTCATTCCTGTACATTTGCAAACTAAACCCTGGTGTTAGTCAATAGCCAATCAGGAGTCAGCAATTGAGACGCCGATCGAAGGAAGGCATTGTTGAAAAAACGAGACGAAATAAAAACAATAACAAACAAAAACAGTCCAATAACCTCAAAACGTCGACAAAACACTCAATAAAACTACTTATTTACAGACCTAGGTTGTACATAATGCACTATAAATACACAAAATTGTTTGTAAACTGCAATAAACACAGACAGTAACGTATCCATGAAGTGGACATTCCCAATTAAAGAATAATTGAAATGCGACACTTGTGAAACTATACACACGGGCATCGGCAAAATGGCAGCATTTCCAAGTATTGTTGAGATAACTCTTCTTAACCCTACTATCAGACAGGGTCATATTTGCCCCCGAATTATGCAGGGAAGCCTGGGTAGGTGTTAACCCCGGGGTCATTTTAACATGGGGTTAGCGAGAGTTAAGAAGAGTTAAAAAAATGTACAGGAATGAGGCCCCAGACGGCTCCAGTCATCTGGACCGATATAATTATCGGCCTCTGTCTCGTCCCCCTCCTCCTCTTCCAAGTCGCTATCACCGTCGTCGGCTGTCGTGGGTCTACGGAAGAAGCCAGCCGTCTTGAAGCACCTCGCTATTGTAAGAGCTGTCACGCCATTCCACGAGGCTGCGATGAAGTTCATCTGCCTGGCGTAGTAAAAGAAACAAAACAAATAAATAAGCCTACGTTGATTTTGAAAATGTTTCGAAAACTAATGTCATCCTTGTTGGAATCAAATGGACTGGAGCCTACACTAAAGAAATGACATTACTTTTTCACAACGGTAATAAGAGCGGAATATTCAGATTGAAACTAGAAGCTAGAACACGATTTATATTTGGTGCTTTCTTAATTCTTCCCTATGGCTCGTCGAAATGTACATGACACTGCGAGAGCGCGGTAGGCTGTGGACAGCTCATAAATACATTATCTTACGAGCACGTGGTTTAAACCAGCGGTCTTCAAACTTTTTCGTCAGTGTCCCAATTATTATTCTCGTACGTCGCGGCGTCCCAACACTATTCTTTGTCCCAGTCCCAGAAGTGAGCGCGAGACGTGGCATTTTCATGACAAGAGGGCTCTTTTACTGACCCCTAATTGCTCACAGCGCTGGCGGACGTAGCGCGACGCTTGTCCAGGTAGCCGAGATAATGAGATGTTTACACTACCGGTAAATCTCACCTGTCAAATGTCGCCTATTGTTACAGTGATTGTCACAGTTACATTAGAGATTCAATATTTCCCAAATTTTAACAAAGTTTTAGGATTCTTGAATAAAAACTTAACACATATCTATGATGTACATTGGGGGAAGAAGAAAGGAGACCAACAGCTTACCTGAAAGGTTGTGGGTGGCTGCTTGAGGTGAAGATTAACACAAATATATACACATGATGTCGAACGTTTCGGCCTACGTGGCCTTGGTCACCGACCGTTGAAGAAGACTGGCTACACTAAAACTATTTCTATTTACAAGTACTATCTACACGATATTTACAAGGCGCTGTTGGTTGTGGTGGCGGTGTGGGAGGAGGGAGGGGCCTAGGGGTAGGTGGCCTAGCCCTACCTTAGGTTGAGGTTGGGCTTTTGGCGCGAGTTGGTTACTATTTGATGCGCCAGTTCCCATTGCCTCAGGTGCTCCTCGTTGCAGGAGGGGGGTAATGATCTTACTACCCCGGTGGTGTAGCAGTCATTTAACCCCCTGTTGTGGGTGCCTGCATGTTGGGCCACGGGTTTGAGATCAAGTTTCTGTACAGTGTCCTGCCTATGCCCATTCATTCGAGTACTTAGGGAGTTGGTCGTTAGGCCTATGTACTCGGCCGGGCATAGCTGGCACTGTAGTTGGTAAATCAGGTTGGTTGTGGTGCAGTTGTAGTGTTGCCTGATGGGGTGTGTTTTTCCGGTGGCTCGAGCAGTGAAAGTAGTAGTAGAAGGGTGGATGGCGCAGGTCTTACAGCGTGGTCTGTGGCATGGGTGTGATCCCCGGGGTAGGGGTAGACACAGTTTGCCCACAGCCTGGCCTCAACTCTCGCACTCCACAATGTCCCATCGCGAGTCCTGGTAAACGCCTCATACACAAGGTTCATTACGTCTTCCATTTTAAAGGTGGAGTTGTTGGTAGCCACATAGGCCTACCCTTTCACCTGGCTCCAAACGAGCTCAATGGGATTTAACTCACAGTGACAGGGCGGTAGCCTGAGCACTGTGTGTCCCGCTGCTTGAGCCATCTCGTCTGCCCGATAGGTCTTGAACTGGGGTTTAAGCGGTTTTATAATCTCCATTAGTTCAGCTTTCGTCATCTTCGGGTCGAACGTGATGTTTTTTTTGCGAAGCCGTCTCTGGAGTTGGTCCTTCCTCCATGATGTTACCGGGAATTTCTCAACTTGGACTGTGTGATAAGGCGCGTTGGCTATCACAATGACCGAGTTAGGCTCAAGCTTCGGGAGAATAGTTTGCCACCAAGATTCGAAACTCGGCCCGTCCATTTCCTCGTGGTAATCTCCGTCACTCTTCTTTGCCACGAACACCAGCTCACCGCCCTCCGCGAGACCGTCTTCACTGCCACAGTGGCCGATGACGAGAGGCTTGCCCTTACCGGTCGGGTTCTTTAAGCCAGTGGAGAGGCCTCTTAAAAAAGCGTCTTTACAACTCTTGGCAGTGGTGTCTTGTCACCCACGAGCCAAAGTGAGGCCGGCGTTGACCCACGTCTCGTCTAAGTAATAAATTTTCTTGCCTTGATGACGAGCCTGTTTTACACTTCTTATGTAGCGACGCCGCCAAAGCTGGATTTCCTCCCGCTCTATAAACGCAGATCGCCGATTTTTTTTCCCATACTTAAAACCCAGTTTTTTTACAATTCGCCACACTGTTGATCGCGATAAGTCTGGCAATTGCTGATCATCTTTCACGCCACGACATACACCACGAATTGTTGGAGCCTTATTTTCGCGAAACATGTCGTGTATTTTGATGCGCACTGCGTTTCGCGTAAACTCGTCAGAAGGGTTGTGGTATTCTTTAGCCGTCGAAGCTCTTCTGCTCAGTGGTTTTCTCTTCTTTCGAGGAGTAACAAACACGCCGTTATTTTCACGGTGTTCCTTTTTCAACTGAAAAACCATTTTCGTATTTGTGCTGCACAACAATGCCGTTCGCGTGGCCGTATCCGCAACTGATAACCTCGGTTCCTCTTGTCTCAGCTTCCCGTACACGTCAAGTACCATGGCACGCTCTCTGCTGTTAAGAACGTGCTTCCCACTTCCTGAAGCACGTAACAGGTAACACTCGGGAGAATTGTCGCGGTTGCAAGCCATGACGATGTTGACGAGACAACTGAACGCAGACAAATAATAAATAATTGTCCGTACCCCGATTAATTTGATCAATGGATTTCCCATTTTTCCAGCTGTGGGGAAATACGATTTTGACTTTCTGAGACGTTCAGTATGTTTGTATCGTCCAAACTGTGTGAGTCATTTTGCCCCGTCGTTCTCGTGGAAATACCTTGTCAGTATCCCCAATGGTCCGTATAACATAATAAACGCGGGTGTTCGTCGAGAATCAATGATCGATTTTTAAAATACCTTAAATAAGGTACCGTATGCCTATACACATAGATATTTATATTACGTACGTATTAATAATAGCCTACTTAATAATATGTAACACTGGTTTCTGGTTTGATTATTATTTTTTTTACATACCTTGTTGCGTGCAATAAACCACAATAGCAACGTCATGCACGTATGTAAAAAATAAAATAAATAAATACGTAAATACATAAATACATAAATAACTAAAATAGAAAACAAATCATACTTTCATCTCAAATAGGGTCAAGTGTGGTAAATATGAGACACAAAAGCAAACTTTCATGTGTACAAGCTGCATTTTACATCTAGTTCAATGACAGATGATGTCACATCTTCAGCTCCCCTATCTGAATGAAATGGTGACATTACAATTTAATTAAAATTAATTTAACTATTAAATAACAATTAAAAACACCGTTTTATTTTTTTCTGGCATTTTGGACAAAAATGAGATGGTTATGTTTAAATATGAGACAGTCCATTTGCAGGCTTATATAATGGTTCTAGAGGAATGGTCTGGTAAAAATGAGACAGAGAAGAAAAAAATGATCAGAAATACTTCAAACTTTTTTTGATTACATGGTCAAATTATCTTTTAATGATCAATTTACTACACTGATTAGCACAATTGACATTGATTGACACAAATATTGACACAAAATATGAAAATAAGTTGTCTAATATTGATTAGAAAATATTATCAGACTTACATACTCTTAGGAACATATCTAGCTTCAAATTGAGCCTAGTGCGTCTCGCTAGGCTTAACGAGAGTTACATTTAAATAGGCCTTGTTTTGTACTTTAATAGTTCTGGAACCTCACAAACAAGTCTTCCATTTTTCGGAGTTGGTGGCTTTATAACTTGCATAACGTCTTCAAGTGGACACCATAAGATGTCTGCCTTTTCCCCCCACTTCCAGCCATTGGTTCCTGACATTGTCATAACGCTTACATTAGCGTAATCTTCCTTCATATCTTGAACTAAACCAGGGAACAATTCTCCCTCATATGACACTATAACATAGCTATTTTTAGTAACTGGCAGGTCTTCTTCTGTTTGGGTATAGGCATAAGATTAATAGCGATTCCAGTTTCATTGGTAAGAGGCACTTCAGCATCATCGTTCTCGGAGTCTGAGCTCTGTGGTAAAATTTTCTTTGGGCGTTTATTCGCAGTACGTTTTGTCTTACTGGTAGATTTATTTTTCTTTGATTCGTTCAAATCCTTGATTTGTTGGTTGTATTCTTCACTTGTAATTACTTTAGCTAATAGGTCCAACCTCCTCCGGGGTTGCTGATGCTGCCACTGACTTCTTTATTTTATTCAAGAGGAGTGTTTCAGAAGTCATCTCTATTGAGGAAGGCGGCGTACTCTGATCAATGTCCTGATAAGCAGATGGTACTGGCAGAGTAGACTTACTAGTAGTCGCTTGTGGTGCTGTACTAGTCGACGGTTCAGACTCTCTACTAGGGTCAGGTAAATTGATCACATCTACAATTCCGTCAAACAAGATTTCCTGACCGGATTGGGTTGGCCCGCCTTTTGGCGGGACTATTCAAAATTAACTATACACGCGGGAAAACGATCGTTTGAGAAACGATACATAGAGGTTTTACTGTATAGCATAACTCCAATTTAATTTAAGTTTGATGAAAGTAAGCACGATTTTATTTCTGTTACTCGGGGCACTCCGGTTACTTTCTGGACTGACTGTTGTAAAGAGGTCGATGAGGCTAGCGAGTAGCGCAAATGATGGAATACCGGTGGCGGTGCGGAGTTTTCCTGCCGTGTTGATGACTGGGACTATTGTGGTTTCGAAATCCCCAGTTGACCCCTGGATCCCTTTGCTCCTAGTTTCTGGTGCAGTGGTCTGGCTGCCAACATTGGACATATCTTTGAGTATTGGGTTCCTAAGAAGTAGTGCTTTTGCAGCATCAACATCACTACTGCTCGGTGTAGGCCATGGTGAAGGCGACTGGCTGGGCTCAAAATAACTAGTCGATTTTGTTCTTTGATCCGCATCGGCAACAGAATGAGGGAGTGTTTCCTGAAATTTAAAAGTAATCAATGCAAGGAACATAGCAAATAACTAAAATAGCATTTTTTAAAGTGGTCAAAAGACAATACCGGTAGGCCCAGGCCTACATCTATATAACTCGGTGCGATGCACTTTACACAATGCCTACGTTACTTTTTTGTTGGTTTAGAATTTACAAACCAGCACTGCGATCATGTATCTTGTCAAAAGGAAAAACTACCAATTCTCAAAAACTTTCATTTTGTCGATCGACTACATATTAAGCCTGGGGCAGGAAGTGCCTACTACACAATGTCGATGTCATATGACCTACATGTTATGTCATTAAAAACTAATTAATCATCATTTGAAGCACTCAGAGATAGGTTTCGGAAGTGAGGATATTAGGCCTAGAATCTGCTAGTGGAATGTTTTCTGCACAAGTTTCTTCCGTTAGTACACAGTATGGATCAAAATTATCATCAGAAACACTAGGCGTAAGTGCACTAAAATCAATTGGAAAGAAACTTACTCGTATTTGATTTAAAACGACCGATAGGTCTAGTAGTTACAGAAGAACAAAATGTCAAAACAATGTCAACAGTGTAAAGTCACCTCCAAACTATATCGAAAGTCGAATGCTCAGAACCAGTGAAGTAATGACAACCAACGAAAAAAGAAATTCCCTGTATTATGAAACAAAAACCACCAACAACCTAATATTTGTGACTCGGTAGGCCTACTGGTTATAAGAAAATGTATAATATTATGATTACTTTTGGTGCCTTACATTTTTATTTGTACACTACTGTCAGTAAAAGAACTAGGCCTATGTCTAGGCCTACATTCTTTAGTTCTGTATCCGGATCCCTACTGTCTGACAGTAATCTGTTAAATAGAAGTGACTTTTTTAAGGTATACATATCACAGTCCCGACTTGAAAACTGTTTTGTAGGGCTGGTATTATGCTTTACTATGGCAACCAGCATTTTGATTGGTGGTTGCCACAAGATGTACAGTGATCAGTGTTTGTATGCCTATCTCTATTCAATTGCACGGGTACCTAATATTTTAGCATAATATTAAGGGTAGAGACCTAGGCCTAGATTTCTAGTGTACACAGTATCGCAAGATGCCCGTGCACTTGTAAATAGGTACAGCACAGGGCTAATAGGCTTACTTTCTTTTGCCTATTGTGTAGCCTTTCTTGACGTAATCTTGCTCTCTCCAAGGTGTCTGCTTCGTTATGTCTACGCCTTGTAGACAGTGCAGGAAGATTTTGAGTAGGAATAGCATTTTTTTTAAGATGACGTTTCTTGGCATGAGCACCTGTGGAATGAGCAAACAAGGGTTATTAATGGTTTCTAGGCCTAGTCTTGGACCTTGTCAATTAGGCTCCCTACACTTAGGTCTAGGTTTCGCAGGTAGATATCCTATGCCTAGGCCCTAGATATAGGCTATAAGGTTGCTATGAAATACGTCTACGCCCAAGCTAAGGCAAGATAGGGCCTGTTCGGTCAGCCTGTTTAGGCCTACGTCTAGACGTTAGAGACATTGAGTTTGAAATACTTCTATGGTAGAGACAAGTCCCTACTACGAATAAGAATATAATATGTACCATAAAGTAAGTATTCTCTTACCTGGCAGTATGTATTGCAAAGGAAGGAAATGTTTTGAACACACTACCATAGACTTGGTGACAGCCTTTCCAATGCATAGTTTCGTTATCCACATCTTCCTTCTTGACGTTACATCTTCAACGCCAAAGTCATTTCTTACCACAGTTGTTTCACTCTCATGCGGAAAGTGGTGAAAAGACAACGTTCTTTCTCTACCTGCTAGCGAATTGCATTGTGGCACACAACAATATTTTCTACTTTGGGTTTTTTTTTGGGGCGAGAATGATGCCATCGCGCTAGCAACCCATGCAACCACCACGCTACATACGAACAGCTGTCAAACGACATCCCCCTCGACGTGTTGCGAGAATCTACCACCAGAGCGCATGCTCGGAACTTGGAACGACGAATAAACAAGGAGAGAGGTGTGACTGTTTTTTTATATATTGTTAATTCTATATTGTGTATAATTAGTTTTAGGTATTTGGATGTTTGATGGTAATAATAATTTGCCAATATAATAGTTTGTTTTGTATCAGTGGATGTATCATGTTGGAATAGCGCATTTTCGCTAATTAATGAAGACTAATTTAATTTAATTTAATTTAAATTTAGACACTGCCAGGATTTGCATGTTTTGCATGCTGAGAAGATGGAAGTCTGGCTTAATTGCACTTAGTTTTAATCTCATGTCATTCTCAGCATCAAGTCTATTTCTGTATTTTGTTTTTAAAGCGGCGTATGCTGAGAATTCTCTTTCACACATATATGTAGAAGCAAACGGCATTAAATATTTGATTGCTCTTACTGCGAGCGATTCATGTTTTTCTCGAACATATAGCCAAAAGTCAATTAAAGATTTACTTTGAAAATGTGGTTTGATATCACCATCACATGACAAATCAATTATTGATTCCTTATCTGCAAGACTGGCATGTCACTGTGGTCTGGTATATTATACTGAAGTGGATTACGGATCCATGTATGCATGCTATCAAGAGCAGGAATAGTTACGCAAAGTTATTTGTATGTCACTGTGGTCTGGTATATTATATTGAAGTGGATTACAGATCCATGTATGCGTGTTATCAAGAGCAGGAAAATAGTTACGCAAAGTTACTTGTAAGTCACTCAAATGTTGCACAATATCACTTTTTACACTCGAGTTAAGTTTTAGGTTGTTTGTGGTGAGAAAGTCGTATAACGTAGGAAAGCAATCGATATTATTTTGATGAATGTACTTTGCCCACAAATTTAGTTTTTTTAATATTGCTTCGATTCGATCTTGAACATTTATGATGGTTGGACCTTCACCTTGCAAACCCAAATTCAATTCATTAATGCGAGTAAAAATGTCAGCCAAGTATGCCAGTCTCTGAAGCCGTATGTGGTCTTCAAATTTGGATGATAATGCAAACGGACGGTCAATAAAAAATAACATAATTTCCTGGCGTAGTTCAAACACACGAACTAACACTTAACCACGAGATAACCAGCGCACTTCGGTATGTAATAGCAAGGTCATGTGTAAGCTGCCCATCTCATCACAAAGGGCATTGAAAATTCTTGAAGTTAATGGCCTCGATTTAATAAAGTTAACAATTTTGGTCGCATCATCCAGCACTGACCTAAGCATGTGGTAGCCAAAGCTTGTCTGTGGATACTGCAATGTGTCGACGCCGCACTTGGTGAACGTAGCTACGCCCACAAATCTGCCGGTCATCGCCTTCACGCCCACACAACTTGTCCAGTCTATTTTGTACAATAACATAAATTCGTTGATGATATTATTGATGTCTTTGCCAGTCGTGTGTGTATGTAGGGGCTTGCAAAACAACAAGTCTTCATGAACTTTATCGCTATGTATTAGGGCTGCCCAACGATATCGATAATTCGATACGATATCGATAATAGAAAAACAATTCGATATCGATATAGGCCTAGAATTGATATATCGTACGTTTCGCGATATCGATCAAGTGTCAACTATCGTAAAAAAAAAGAAAGTTTGGCGGTATCATCTTTGTGATACATACACTGCAACATTCACGTTGGTACCTACTCCCCTTTCGTCGCGCGGTCTCGCCTTTGTGTTCGCGCTCCACCCGCCGTCCGCCAGTAACCCCCCCCCCCCCCCAAACAAACAAATTGACGCACATAGCAAAACAATTCACATTAAATTGTTTATAATGAATGGTCTCTGGCTGGTTTGAAAAAAAATTACGATATCGGCGATATCGATACCGAGTTTAAAAAATTCGATATCGCGATATGATATTGATAATTACATCCACGATATCGATATGAATGTTTTTATCGTTGGGCAGCCCTACTATGTATATATCGAATAAATACAAGAAGAATGACAAGGCCTGACACGTCGGTAGACTCATCTAGTTGCAATGAAAAAAAGCTGCTAATGAGAATGCGTTCGATAAGAATATTAAGGACGAAACTTGCGATGTCGTGAATTGACACGGTATTATCGGAGAGCGGAATCATTTCGATAAAATTAACTGCACTCTCTCCTAGCATGCTTCGAACCATATCGATTACACACGGTTTAATGAGTTCTTCCGCAATTGTATGTGGTTTTGCTTTGTCAGCAACTCTATAACTGACGCGGTAAGATGCCTCAAGTGCGTTTAAGTTATCACAATTACCGTATTTATTTATTTTCTGTTTGTTATTGTTTAATATTTTTAGCTTGTTTTGAAAAAAGTCAATTGTTTTGTGTTTAAACTCGGGGTGTTTTCCGTTGAGATGACGGCGGAGATGGTTTTCTTTCTTTGTCTGGTTTGATAGCAATTCGTTGCACAATACACATTGAGGCTGCGGATTTGATTAGTTTAAATTCCACGAAAAGCCGAGTTTTAGAAATTCATCTTTGTATTTCCGGATACCAGGACATGTTTGTTTGCCACTTGCATATAATTTGGTTCTCTTTGGTTTGCTTGGTCCTTGAACAGGTGAACTAACAAGATCATGGTTACTACCCCCTGGGGCTATTTGAATCTCCTCTGATTCCGTGCCAGCACTTTCATGCTCAAAACTAGTATCACTTATATTTTGTTCGTCACCTTCTTTAGTATTAATCACACGTTGATTAGTAGTTAGTTTGCCACTTCTAAGCCAATTAACATGTTTTTACGATTTATTTACCCCCACCCCCCACCTACCATTAACCCCATTCCTGATTTGTACGACAATTCTTTTTTCGATTGGTTGCGCAAGTTGACATTGTCGCGCTGTGCTTTTAAAAATAGTCGGCGTCTTTTAGAGTTCATGGAGGATTGATTATTTTTGTCCCTTTTTCTTTTTAGATCTAGATGTTTCCTATACTCAACAGTGTTTCCTCCTGGGGAAAGTCCTAATTTGTTATTTACAGAGATTATGTAGGCTGACCCAACATTTACCTTCAGTTCAGTTCAGTTCATTTATATTCATATATCAGGTATACATTACATAGAATGCTCATACATCATATTTCGTCAATAAGGATAATAATAAAGATAGTAAAAAAGATGATAATAAAGACACCTAGGTGTATAAATTCTGCTTAACAAGATATTGCACTAAGGAAACACAAATACATGAAAACACTATTCAAGTCAATGCAGATGTAAAGCACGTATAAAAATAGAGTGACAAATTAGTGCCAAGCTTGCACAGACAATGGTCTTGCAACACAATACATAAAAACAACCATTACAATCAATACATACAACAATTTGTGAAGCAAGTGTAAAATAAGTGTAAAATTAGTGCCAGGCTTGCACTGAGAACAATGAGAACAATGGTCATGCAGGCAGCATCACAGAGGAATAGATCTCAGTTAAAAATGTCATTAATAACATATAAGGTTTTATCGATTAAGTACCTTTTAAGAGCGGACCTGAATACTTCCAACTTATTAATATTCGTGACCCTCTTGGGTAAAGCGTTAAAGATTTTGATGCCCAAGAAGTCAGGGCTTTTTTGCGTTAGCTCAAGCTTGCGAGGTTGCACCTGGCTAACAGCAGCAGAGACTCTAAAATCATTGGACTCGCTGCCGCTGTAGAACTTCGATTTGGGATTTTTGGCAGCAATCGCCGAGTTGAGTGCTTCATTGGATTGTGTCGATGCACATGCAGCTATTCTCTCCGCATTGTTGGCAAATCTTCTGAATGATTCGATAAGACCTTGTTCAAGTTTATCCCCAGTCAAAGGCTTTCCACCCGGCAAGTAGCTATGTAGTGCAAGCGGGTCAGCTTTAAACCGACACCACTCCCTACATCCTCCATGGCGGCCAAATGCATGGTTCGGAATGTTAACTGCATTTGCAAGTTCTGTTGGGTTGCCTTTGTTTTGGGAGACGGCGTATCCAAAACATCGTTTCAGATAGGTTATTACAGGTGTGGTAAGAGTTGCATCCTTGATTTTTTAGTGGATATAAGCCAGAACTGACACACTTTTTGCAATGGTTTAAATCTGACCATTTAATAATTGGGAAATCAGTATTTTCTTTCCTTAAAGCTGCCATGCCTTTCCTTAAAGCTGCCAAACCACTAAGCCAATGCTTAGGCCCTAGGCCTAGTAAAAGTGCAGCATTTAGGCCTAGGCCTAGGCTTTTTAGCCATGTAACAAACTTTAGGCACTCACCAATTGCAGCCTTGTAATTGACGTCGTATGTCCAGGGGCCACATCGACCGCGTGTTGATGACTGCCGTCCAGAAGACGTTTTCACCATATGAACTTTGGCACATTTGTGGCACAACACGTCAAAAATTGAACACAGGCCTTGTCTTTTTTTGGCAATAACATGCCGCAACGACAATGCTTCATCACAAGCATGGCACCACAACTCCTGTGCCAACATATATATGTCCACAATCCTTCTTGCTTTGACTTTAAAGCACTCTTTGATGTTACCTGATGTATCAGAAATCGTTTTCCTATAAGTTGCATGTCTAATTAATAGTTTTTTTCTCTTGGAGAACTGTTTTTTGACATAAACAAACCCTTGTGGTTTCTCAGCAAATCGTCGTCAGCAATGTTTACGTCGCATGTATCAGTCCTGCCAACATAACTAACCAATGCCATGTTGCCAAGTCGCCGTGTGTTTAGAAACTTATAGATAGGTAAAATAAACTGTTGTAATATGTTACCATATTAGTTGTTGGTCTTGGGTATATATAAATATAGAACACTAAGACATAGGACTATGAGCGTGGTTTATTCAGATACAATACAGACCGCCATCATGGCTCACCTGCCAGGTTGACGTTACGTCACTTCTGGAAGCTACGTCACGGTGTGACGACTACGTGAATGAACTGACACAGTCGGATCATTACACCTTCCTTTGTGGTTTTGAAGATACTAATGTCGATAAAGTACATATATTTAACGATTTAATGTTCATTTAGCATTTTTTTCAGCAAAATTTTCCGAAATGCTAAAAAGATTCACAGATTAATTATCGAATAATATTAACTTTTATGATTATGATAGTGCCCAACCTGGATTATGTGTTACCTACTTGATTCAAAATACAACACCCTCATTCAGAACGATTTACAAAGGAACAATAATTCTAATTGCTTTCATAAAAAAATAGAAAAACACCTCAAGATCTGTTAAATACCGTTTTAAATAATACTACACAATACAAAGAAATACAAAGTAATATTTATGTTTATTTACTTTTAACTATGTTGTTGTTTTGAATGGGTAGTTCACTTCATCGATCGACTTTAACATAATGAAGTTTATGTATTTTTTAAATTATGGTTCACAATTTAATGTAGAGGTCAATAAGGTTAAGATGTTAAGCTGAAGGCAGTGTATGGATTGAGCGTCCAGTGTGCGAAATTAAATCAGGATGAGCTAGCATAACGGCAAGAATCATTTTGTAATTGACAATGCCATAATCAGGTTTATCAGGCCAGACAAAACGGTTAGGCCCGATTGATTTCATGAACTTAATGTTACACTGAAGCCCATCAAAAGACTCAATAACGCCTGGAAGCCATTGGTGGTCATAGGCTACAGCAACCCATTGTCCTTGAACAGGGAGGCCTGTTTCATCAGACGAACTTCGAGGATCGGGGCTCTCTAGGTGTTGCGATGTTTCAACATCATCCGGCACATCATCACTATTGACATCTTCCTGATCTTCATCATCCTGATCCATATCTTGATTGTCCGTGGAGTTCAAGAAGACCTGGTTACCTACATCTTGTTGTGAGTACAGCTTCCACTCGATATCATACCGGCCATGTGCAATTACATGATGAATTTTTTGTGTCCCCTTGACAGTTTCCACATGTCCCCAAATTTTATCCAAACTCAATTTGGAATCTTCAATTACCTCAGCAGGTATGTGCCAAACGCAGACCTTTGAATCGCTGGCAGAACAAAATTCTGTGAACGATAATGCATTTCGCACGACAGCTTTATTTGCTCGAACTTCATTCCAAACACGTCTCTTGACGACTGCCCCAACACCATCAACAGCACCCTTCCCATGTGAAGTGGCGAAGAAAGTCCAGGACAAGCTGTCGAGTTTGAAGTCGTCTTTGATGATGGTTATGTTGGCAAAGTTATACTTTTGCTTAAATTGGCAAGCAATACCATCAGCGAATACATGTAATTTCACCACATCAGGATTCTTTTTCTGGTGTTGTATGATTACATCTCGTAGAAACATGTTTACACAATACTGTAACAAAACGCACGGTATATAACTACATACACATGAATGAAACACGGAGAGAATGAATTTACCTTGGGGTAGGGCGCCAATGTTGCTGAGCTAGGGTAGAGAACGAGACCAGCCGGTGAACTAAATTAGGGAACTTGTGACACTGTAGGTAGGTGAAAGTACGAGCATGATATTCGGTTCAAAACAGATAAAATATATTGACTCATGACATTGAAATGATAGGTTACAACAAGATTCCCAATACAACTTCCTAGGTTTCAGATAGCTAGTCCTAGACCTTCAACTACGTTGTAGCCGCGTGGCGTCGTTATGAAGGAATGTTTATTGTGCGTCGCACAATCCGTGTCGTACTCACATGAAAACTTTAGCGATGTTAACGTTAATAGATGAGATGATGATACTGTTGTAGATGTAGTTGTAGATAATGAAGATGAAGATCGGTGTTGTGATTATTCCATGGTGTTGTATGTTAGACCCAGGGCTGGATAGCCTAGCGTCGCGTCCCGGCGTCTCCGGCCTCGAAACACGTCTTGTTCTCTTGGTGGTAGATGGTCAAGTCCCGACTAGATTTGGCTCGTTTTCCTCCAAATCTTGGTAAAACCTTCCATCATCTTCTAGTGCTGGTCTTCTGAGGCACGCGCACGGACCCAGCGCCAATGTCAAAACAAGCTTCTCGAACATTCGGTGAAAGTTCCTCCCACCGGCTCTGACCTTGATCAGTCCACCCCGATCACTGCCTTGTGGATACGAAAACCGGATGTACGTTCACTGCCCCACGATGACACTTATATAGCGCGCACAGTTTGAATCTTGTTGAATAACACCACCCACGTACAATGTTCAAAAGAGTACAATACCTGTCATGAGTGATGTTGTCTGATGTAATCACGTCCTCATCAGTTGGGCCAAACCAAACAACAGCAGTAAAGAGGGCCACTTGTGGGTTGTTCCAATGTGCAGACTGAATCTCGTCTTGGTAGGAGCAACTATGATTCTCGGCAAAGTCAACCTGTAGAATGACATTTTCTTTTGTAGCAAAGCTCCGAGACGGATTGAAGTGAGATTGTGACGTACTGTCATGTAGCCAAAATTATGACTTGAATGAGACTGTCATTAAAGTTCAATGATTAATAATTGTTGCCAAAAATACATGGCCAAGTGATCAAATAAATTAGGGTTGGGGGCGTAGTGACAATCATTCATGCAATTCAGGTACAAACTTCGGCTACACCGGCAACGGGTAATCAAGGCGCTAAAACATGATTGTTATGACACGGGATAATAGAATTATCGTGGGAAACACATGAGGGTAATCGAGATTAGATAAAACAAATGGATTCAAATATAAAAATGAGGAACCACATTTATTGAAGTTAAAACATGTCTAACCACTACGTGTGTAGTCTTGGCTTTGCGAATCTGGTCTTAAATACAACACACCGCCTGAAGGGCCAACGGCCTAAACCATAGGATGGCAATCATCCCCTACCTTCTCTCGGGTCAGTAACAGCCCACTCGCAGTTCCAGTCCCTGGAGGTCCTTGGTTCGAGAGTCGACGGGCCTCCTTCCTTCTTCTTGAGTCTTGGGTCTTGCCACTTGTACTTCTTGCGTGTCGATCAGCGTCTCTCCCCAGTTTGTCTCCCAGCGCCTATTTAATTCACCTCCCTCGCGATCCTTCGAGTTCCCCTCCTTCCCTTGTTACTACCTGGCACGTGACCAGTCTTGACCAATGGTGGTTTATAACGTCATCATCCGCCAATTAGCGGTCCGCTCTTCTCCCACTTCGGCGTGATCCTTACCGCTCCAGGATTTGTATTTATCAGCAGGATTTTTGCTAATTCGGCTTTCCGAACCCTGGTGCGAGGTTAATTCGGGGTCGGTGTGAGGTTTTGCCGCGTTGACAATCTGTCGAGTGGTAATAGAGTAATCGTGCACCCACTACGTGTGTTTAGGTGAGAAACAAATCCCCGTTCTGCCTTTGTGAATATGAGAGCCGTGCGAGTTGATGCCGCGTTGACGGTCTATGGAAGTGTTTGATACCCGGGCGATGATGTAACCGTGCAACAAGTGTGAGTGTGTGTCCGATGAAAGATAGTTGGTAGAAGCCAAGAATCATAGAGATTCTATTGATTCTTGACATGCGGCCCCCGGAGAGAAAAATTGTCCTCGACTTGGCCGCCGATTTGGTTGATGTAGGGAAGAGGTATGTCCAGCTTCAACGAGTGTGTCTTCAGAAGTAAGAGGCGAACCCGGAACACGTGACCACGATGTATCTTTTGAATCTTTTGGAAGTGGTTCTTGATGGTTCAGAATGGATCCTGTTACCAGCCGTAGAGATTCTAAATGAATAGTAATTGTAGCAACCAGTTCGTAAAGCCATTACCCACACAATACAGACTACGTCTAAGAAATGTATTTAAAAGTAAGCTTAAATCTAAACGTGACCATGCTATTCTAATACCCAAATGTAGGGTTCTATTATCGCAAACCAGGGATCTCTGGAAAAGCTGTCTATTCTACAAATGAATACGTGAAATGGTTTTAAGCCCTCCTACCTAGGGTAACGTTATACCCTAAAATGTAAATCCATGTCAAGTAATAGTAATAATATTTTTTGTTTCCTTCTTATGCCAAGATGGCTTTTTCAGCCATTCTTTTGTCTTACTATCCAATATAAAACAGCTTCCTTCTCCGGCCTGCTCATATCATTGGGCAGGGAGTCAATAAAAACCTTGAGGGCAGCACATCTAAAAAGATGTGCCCTGTCTTGTACTTCAGAGCCACACAATTTGCACGTTGCCGGTTCTTTGCTGATGTTAAAGCGGTTCAGGTGATGCTGCAGGACGTCATGGCCTGTTGCCAGCCGGAACTGGACGGTGGCCGTCTTTCTGGACCAATTCTTACCAGGCCTCAGCAATTTTTTGAGCCGCTCTGGCGATGGCAGCAACCTCCGCATCGAAGTATGTTGTGCCGACGCCCATCGGAGTGGCTTCCTCGAAGAAAGTGCAGTAGATGCTATAGCCGGTTCTATGTGTGGCTGAGTCGTAGGAGCCATCTGTGAATATGTGCACCCACTCTTGCAGAGGAAAATACTTTTTCAAGTGTACCTCAGTCAGCGCTTTCAGCTCTTTCCTGTCAAGACCTTCCTTTTTCTCAATGCCGTCTATTTTTGTTCCTGGTATAAGCTGATTGGTTCTATCTGGAAGGGAGGCCGGCAGTGGGACGTCAAAAGGTTGGGGTACCGCAACCAGGAGCTCGGGGCAGATTTTTCCTTTCAGCTTAGTGACCGCTTCAGCGTAGTTGGTGTGAGCCATCACTCTTGAGGTTGGGTAGTTGAGCCATTTGCCAGGGTCGAGGCGTGCCAATTTTCCGTGCAGCTGGATAGCGCGCTGTTCTCTACGCAGCTGCATTGGCTCGATTTGGCTTTACCATTCCATGGCGTCTATAGGGGTGGTTTTCACTGCTCCGGTGATGAGTCGGAGGGCTTGATTTTGGACTTTATTGATGAGACGGGCGACGGGCGTGGGAGGCGGCGGCTGCAGGGAAAATTTCGGTGCCGTATTCGATGGCTGGTCGTACGTAAGTAGTGTATGTCAGCGTCAAGGTATCTAATTTGGCACCCCAGGAAACACCACAGGCCCTCTGCATTAGACGTAGTCGTTTTTTACCCTTTTCTGCTGCCTTTTCAAAGTGAAGCTTACCAGTCACTTTTTTGTCAAGGGTAACGCCTAGGTATTTCATCTCATCAGTCTGTTTGATGTTTATGCCGTTAAGAGGAATGTTAAAATTAAAAGGTTTATTGCTCATCGTGAAGTAGGTGCAGAAGGTTTTGCTGCAGTTGATCTTAAAACCATGTACCTGGAGCCAGCCTGCAGCAATTTCCATGGCACGAATCATTTTTTGTTCCATGCTGACTGGGCATTTTTCTGTGAAAGCGAGCTGTGAATATTATTAAATATAATGCAAAATAGGGAAATAACATTCCCGAAGGTGCAAAGCGTGTTGGTACCGCAGAATTGGGCGGTGGTAATGCAGGGGTGAGAGCATTAAAATATAATTCGGAATTTGGGGATCCGTTTTGAGCGCGAAGTCGAATCGACCAGCGAGAAGGAACTTTCAGAAAAGTTGAAATTACCAATGAATGTAAAATGGTGTTAAAAAAACACCGGTGTAAGGGCCAGCGTATCGACTCTTCATCCTAGCCCAGTGAAGGAAAAGAATAAAAAAAGTTTTTTTTGTTTGTTTTTGTTTGTTTGTTTTTTGTTTTTTTTTGTTTTTCACAACCCTGATTGGTGGATCACTAGGCTTGTGGGTCGATGAAGAACGCAGTACAAGCGCGTACAAAAACTGCAGGACACATGAACATCGACGTTTGGAACGCACATTGCGGTCCTTTGGATTTACATCCTGGACCACGCCCTGACGTGAGAGGCAAATGTTAGCGTGGTTGTTAAATAAAACACATTATTCAGTTCACACATTTATTGACAAGACGAAGCACATTCGATAGACACAAGATCCAAGAGCAAATTAACCGGAAGTTCACAAGTGACGCTAATGCCGACAGTTGTTGCGCGCTCACAATAGAGCGCTCCACTAGTTGGACAACATTCAAACATACCAACATAACACCTTCCCCCTTAAGATTATAAATCCAACACTTGTCTCGGTTTTCTCTGACGCTCACTTCGTCTGAGCACGACATCTGGCTCATTAGGTATGGGTATGATAGTTTTCTTTTTATGAGAAGAATCCATATCATTACCTTGAGTCATTACAAGAGGATCATCCAATACAGAATCATCTTCCAAAATAGTTGGATTAGTTACTGGATTACAATTAGGGATTACAGCTTTGTTCTTTACTAATTGGTCTACATGTTTCCTGGTAATGTTGCTATCATTGTCTACCACCTCATACATAACATACCCTTGGGGTTTTACAATGGTACCAGGTTTCCATTTATCTTTCCCTCGATTGTCTGACATTAAGACCTTGTCTCCTGGTTCAAAATACCTTGGCTTAGTTTTAGATATTTCCTTGCCAGTGCTCTTATGTTTTAATTGGAATGATTTGACTTAGGCTAAGTCTAGTTTTGATTGGACGGCCAAATAATAGTTGTGCCGGACTTTGGCCTGTCGTGGAATGAACAGCGGAACGATATGCCAATAGCCGTGTATACAGTTTAGTAACATTATTACCTTCATCAAACTTACTAGCTTTCATAGCTCTCTTGAAAGATTGTACATCCCTCTCCGCTAGCCCATTTGAATTGGGGTGGTATGGTGCACTAGTGATATTGGATATACCATTATTTTACATGAATAAGCAACACGCGTACGATTTTATTTGCTAAACCAAGCACTTAATTTAATAGTATATGATACACAAAGTATATTAATGCAAGTCCCAAGTAAAAAAGAAATTTTTAAATAGGTTTAATGTGGTCGCATTTATTGAAGTTTAAACTCGGGGATCTGAAACGCGAACAGGTGGCTGTGACGTAATGATTCTGTAGACGTGGCGTAACAGACCAATCGCTGAGGCGGTGAGCGTACACAGTACAAAACCATGACGTCAAATCCCATCAACATGGCGGCGGCTCGTTTTTCGCGCCCTTTAATTTATCGTTACTAAACCAATTATTTTGAGGCATAGACTGATCCGTTTTTCAAAATTCAAAGACACAACATTATTAAATGAGAGACAAGGTATTTAAAAATCGATTAAAATTTTCATACGCGTGTTCCCTATTGAGGTCCATTTTCCGATACAATGACATTAGGCAGGCGGCAGGCCAAACTGAGCAAATATAGGAAGTAGAGCATTCATCAGAGCAGTGGTAGTTGTAGAAGTCATGGGTACCACCTCAGGCCACTTGGTGTAAGAATCTACCAGAATTAAATACATCGATCCCAGAAAGGGTCCTGCAAAATCAAGGCGCAGTCTATCCCAGGGAGCAGTGGGATATTCCCATCAATGAAAAGCTGCTTTAGTGGGGTTATTCTGAATTAGCTGTTAGGCAGTTTTGAAATAAATGAAGACATATTGATTGCTGTTTTAACAAGAGATTTAATTGGATCACTTTTGCGGACTACATGTCAGTAACAAGTATGAGATACGACTGGGCTGAAGTAAAGAGGAAACGGAATCTGGTGTAGAACATGAAAAGCATCTAGTTGGCGGTGGAACACATTGCACGATGACCAACATTGAAGATAGCCTACTAATATATCGAATCGAATTTGAAGTACCAACATGACATTGGATTATACACATATATGAAATAGATCTAACATTAGCACACACCCTGGACATTCCTTGGCAATTGCATTTTTTGCAATTCGCAAACTTACAAAACTTTCTCCATTATTTATTTTTACATAAGACAATAAACATATTACATAATCTAAATAACATTATATAGACTATGAAGAAATATAAAACTATTTAAACAAAATATCAACAGTACAAAAATAACAATTAATAAAATATGAATACAACAAACAAATAAATAAATAAATAAATAAATAAATAAATAAATAAATAAATATACAAATAAATAAATAAATAATGGCAAATGTTTTATATGTTTCCAAACTGTACAAAAATACCATTTACATCCACTTGGTTTAAATTTGCAAGGGAGTTGCCAAAGGCTCGTCATCCTCTTCTTCATTCACGTTGTCGCTGTCGGTACTATCCTCATCACTATCTTGTAGATTAATAATGAGTGGCTGTACACCTTCAGTATCAATCCCCATCTCTAGGTCCCATGTTTCGCGAATTAATTTTTCGCAATGGTCGACCCCATTCTGTTGCTGTGATGGTGTCTAGTGCTTCTTTCCAGATTTGTTTGGTATTTTCAATTGTGTATTCACCATTCATACCGATGTTATCATTATAAAATTGTTTCGTTGTTGCCCAGATCAACTCAATTGGGTTGAATTGACAATGGTATGGTGGTAGCCTTAAAACAAAGTGTCCCATGTCCCGTATAATGGAATCACATCGATACCTTTTAAAAATAACAACAAACAAAATTGAAATAAACGTCACCTTCTAGTATAGCCTACCTTATATTATGGTTAACTACTCATGCAATCTTGGATTCATCCCAATTGTTGAATGGTCTACGATAGTTGACAATGTCAGGAAATTGCGTAGCAAGCAGATATTCAGATATTGCGAAAATTATTGTGGCCAACATCACTACAATTACGTGTATACATTTTTTTCCAGAAAAGCACTCTACTTCACTATTTCTTGGTTACTAGGCCGGTTTTACAAAATCACAAGTAAATGTTATGATACCACAGCTGGTAATTCCAGAGATTTTACAAAGAAGAATCCATTAACATGTTATGTTCTCTAGGAAATCTTAGCGGGGTAGATTTACGACACAGCATATATACCTTAAAATATCACTATTTATTGTACACGGTTGAAATATTCCACCTTACAAAAACCAAACTAGAAATAACAATTTAACTATAAACTATAAGTCTATCCCAGACTAACTCCGCCCGTGCGCTTCCCGTGCCCAGCGCACACTGGCGGGCTCGCGACCATCCCGTCCCTCGCCCCCGACCAAGCACGGCCGGCCCGTTCACACTTCCTACTCTAATCTACATAACTATTCTATACTACAAATGTAATAACTATAACTATTATATATTGTAACTACAATGTAACTATATCTAGACTATACTCTATCCGTTAGGGTGGGGTTGTCCCTTCCCTAACAAACATAACTTCATGACTCACTAATATAAACCTACTAAAGCATGTCTACAACTTAGAAATGAAACAATGTTATGGAATTATATTATTCAAGTGCACTACTGCAACAATGTTACTGTTGTCGTAAAACAACTTTGGGAATGCTTTCGTCATAGGCGAGGAGCTCGTAGCCAACCAACGAACGGTAGTTGCGGGAGCTTGTCTCGGGCGTTTTGCTGGTTGGCTGCGATGGAAGCAGTGGAAGACTACCAGTTACCAATCACTGGTATATATATATATATATACTAAAACACAAATACTACTACTAATAATACTACAGTACTACCACCACTACCACTAAGCCTTACTGCTACTAACAACTACTACCACCACCACCACCACCACCACCACCACCACCACCACCACCACCACTACTACTACTACTACTAGTACTACATTATTTAATTCCATTGGTATTAAGTACACAATTAAACATTAAACACAATTAAAATTTACTTACTCTAAATTACCAAAACCATCTTAATGTTAGTATCACTGTAAGGAACAACATATTTCCATGACAAACTTAGCTTATCTACCCATACAAAACACAGTAAAACCATAGGTGCGTAGCAGACAACTAGTCCAAACTGTAAGTAGTACAAAAACATACATTACTAAATATACATAAACATAGTTAATTTTGATTCAGTTCGTGTTAGTTCACAGATGCTGCAATAATTATTAACAAAACAGAAACACTTCAAACAACACATATTAAGAATTTTTTAACACACAAGTGGGGTATGACAAGGAAATTAATGCTTACACTGGTTTCCTTTTGTTCCCTCGTGCAATGTCAAGCAGTTCAGGTTTTAGACATTGTGGTGAGAAGGTGATGTGTTGGTCTTGTAGCCACTTGATTATTTCGTCTTTCTTCCAAGAAGTTGTTGGCTGCTTGTTTTCTAGAGCGCTGTGGTACGAAGCATTATGCATTATAATGAGACTTGGTTCTTCCAGATTCGCTAACATATTCTCTAGCCAACGTTCAAAGGTATCACTGTTCATTTCACCATGATAATCTCCTGTATTATTTCCTGATGCGAACAATAAACTAGAATTAGGTACGAAACCACCTCTACCTCCAGCATGCAATACAATGAATCTACGACCATCATTCATGTCTCCTCTTTTTGCACTTTTTACATTATCATCTTGCCACGTTCTACCAATAATACCCCTTTGAAAAATCCAAGTTTCGTCGAGGAAAATTGGCTGCAGAGGATTTACACTATCTAGATTTTTTATGTATGATCTTAAAAAATGTATCCTCTGCAGCGCAATTTGTGGGCTTTCAATTAAAACACGGCGGTTGTCGGTCTGTTTCCACTTGAATCCTAAAAAATACAATAGTTGGTTAGGACCAGAATAAAAAATTAAACCATTTGCAAGATCAGGCACATTTCCAACAAGTAACCTACACTTTATTAGGCCTATGCCTAGGCATAGGATCATTACAATGAGCATTACTATTATTTCACAATAATCGTTATTGTTCACGTCTAGGGGTCTGCGGGTAGTACTTTTTAGATTCCGGTCGGGTTCGGGTCCGGGTAACACAAAAAGTTCGGGTATCGGGTCCGGGTTCGGGTAATGAAATTAGTAGGCCCTACTGGTTTTAAACGGGTTTTTTTCTAAAAAAACAATAACTACCGGCTTCGGGTAAATAAATTAACTGCAGATACTCTGAGAAAATGATATGTAATATTAATAATATGTAATTCAATACAATGTGAATTAGTTCAGTAAACTACAGCATTGTAGGTAAGTCAATTTCACACTAATCCACTATGATTTGAATTAATTCAGTAAACAACAGCAGTGTGGGTAGGTCGATTTTACAATCGTAGGTTGTCGTGAAGAAACACGACCTGTTCTACGTGAATCGGCAATAGGCGCTCTCTGCGGCAAGTTACTGTGTTGCCTGCAACTGAAAATTGCCTCTCGCTTGATACTTCAGTGGCCTGGACAGACAAATACTTTTTTGCCACTTTAGCAATATTTGGGAATCTACACTGATTCTCTTTCCACCACATAAGTGGATCATCAACTCTTTTGATGACAGGACTGGAAAGATACAGACTTATCTCATCGTTTATTATTGTACCTTGGTCGGGAGCTTGCTCATTAATAGCAGTAGGCATATTGGAAACACCCCACAGGGAAAAAGTTTTTTCCACATTCACCGGCTCTGTGAACAAAAATAACATTGTGCAAATAACAACTTTGGCCTACAGGCATAGTAATATATAATAATAAGAGAGGATTAAGAGGAGTGCTTTCATACCTGGTGGAATTACAACTGCCACGGGAGGTGGACAACTTGCAAGCACTTCCGAACGTAACCGCATTTTAGCTTCGCCTTTGTGGACTTGATCCGTCAAAAAAACATCTTTGAACCGTGGATCCAGCATCATTGCAAGGGATTGCTCTCTTTGGTTCTGGAGTTGAGGAAACCTTGCTTTTAGGCTTCTCAACAAACTTCTAGCAAATCCTTTGCCTGTTGAATTGGGCGTGCTAATAAAGGCATTGAGCACTTTAATCAACTGAGTCAGTACAGAGATCACCTTTGAGAGGGTAGGATATTTTTCGCCACTCATCTCTTGCGTTGCTTCTGCAAAGGGTTGCAGAATCTGGCAGAGGCTTGTTGCTGTTTTCCACTCTTCTGCCGTTAACATTTCAGCCGCACCCGTATCTTCACATTCAGATAACTCTGAAACAACAGCCAATTTTGATGAGACTAAACCTTTGAGCATTAGGTAATCGGAACTCCATCGGGTTGATACATCCTGCGGTAGGTTTAGAATTGGAAGTTCGTGTATTCCTTGCCATCTGTGTAGATTTTTTTCCGCTTTGGACGAATGGTTGTAATGCCCAACAATTGTACGTGCTTTTCTGATAACATGTGGAATGCCATGGTCCTTGTTTGCGTCGGTTATTACAAGTTGGAGTGAATGCGCAAAGCATTGGATCGCTTCCCATTTCCCGAGATTTAGGGCAGCCTTCATGTTTCTAGCGTTATCAGTCACCATGAATACTGGCTTAGTAAGCACCACATCTTGAAGATCCCATTTAGACAACATATCCTGTAATTTCTCAAAAATTAATTCTCCCGTGTGTGAAGAAGGAAATTCAGAATTTCCTAGGCAGTAGGATGTGATTGTATAGTCCGTTGACATGTAATGGCATGTAAACATTTGTTTCATCTCTGAATTTTATCATTTCCACATTAGCTATCGACTTAGTATTAGTTATTGCGTCACCTTGGCGCTTGGTTTATTGTTCTATAGTTTAAGTTCAGCTATCGTGATTTACCTCGTCGGAAACCACGGCGAGAGCATTCTAGATTAATTCATCAGCAGACCCCATAATTCATCAGTTGAACCCATGGTCTATGTATTTCATGTTGTTTCTGGTCTTCCACTCTACCCAGCGATCTTGGGTTCAAACCCATTTCGTTTCGTTTTCACTCTTAGTGACTTACACGTGCATTGCTTCAAGTCCGTTACCATGTGTGTGTTGCACGTGGGTGTAGATCACTTGCACGGTTGCGCTCGCGTCAACGCTTTTATGCACTTCAGCCATACCAGACGTTTCAACGTCATCCCGACTCATGATAACAGCTATCTATGTGCACGGCTTAAGACCCGTTCCACTTTACCATTGGAACGACTTATTCCTTTGCAAGCTCTGCATTTCTCGATGCTTCTGCTCATGCCTCGAGCGTTCAGCGGGCTATTTACGATACTATGTTGTACATAAGTAACCATTTATAACATTTATTATTGTATATATAGTAAGTTTGTATCATTTTCAATCGATGATGAACGTCTGTAATACTATAGCCTACCATGGAAAGTCCAACTTTACGTCACCTCTGAGCACCTAACTGTCTTGTTCATTCAACCCCCCCCCCCCCCCCCCCTCCGTTTATTTTACTTTATTTGTTGCAATTACCACCCTTGTGTTGGAGTTCGTCTGTGGCTGCCGACTACCCTTCTCAACACTTTGAGCCGAGAGCATATGACTGGTTTCAATCCGTCATATGTCATTGAAATCTTATGCCAACTTCTAGTGTTGTGGCCTCTGTGGCCCCATGCATTCCCTTATCTCCACTTGTAATGATTCATTTCTCACAATTACCACCGTGGGCTGGAATTCGTCTCTGTCTCTTGCGTGATAAGTCTCATTGTACTGAAGTAGGGAATCCGCTCCTGAATGCTCACCGCGGAGCCAGTCCTGAGCTTTGAACGCTTGAGACAGCCCTTTTAGGGGCTAGTCGAATTCACATCCCCCTCATCAATCAATTTACTACTTCTTCGTTGGGATTCCATATTCACTATACAAATAAAAAACATATATCTAATAATTCCGACTTGGGAATTTTTCTATAGACTACAACATCTTGGCATCCATGTAGTCTTGGCCTGTTATAATTTATCATCTTTCCGGTCTCTATGTGCACGCCATTGGTTATCAAAACCCAGTGCACTTTCTTATAATTATTTCGTGTCAATCTTTATCGATATTTCAATTCTCAAACTTCAACAGCTTTCGATTTGGGCTTTTATCTCGACTCCATTCTGAACCTACTATACAATGTCGGCTTCACCAGCCGTAGATCACCATCTTCCCACGCAACATCTCCACAGACGTCCATGCGTCACGCACCTTATCTGCGACGCATCAACGTGTTTCCAACACCCAAGCATGCGCGCGCCGCGCTTTCACTTTCGTAATAACAAAACGGAACGACAGACGGGAATTGTATTATCACAACCTTTTCATTTTTATATAAAGTACTTTTAGTTTTACTTAGTATCAATTTCATAATAAAATATAATATTAATATACTATGTGTACCCTTTCATAGGAACTTGCCCATTGGCACTCACCTCCTCTTTGAAGTATGTACATTTTTCTTTCTTTCTTTCTCTCTCGTTATAAGTATCAACTATCTGAATTAATTGTATTACACCATTTCAAAAATTTTAACCCCCCTCTGGTACCATTTCGCTTGTCATAATCCCCAGAGAAACTCATTGCCTTGGTCGCTACTCGGCTTGGTGTCTCCCCGGTGGTTATTTCATCTGAGATCTACATCAGGCATCGACATCCACTTTGTCTACCCAATAGACTCTGCTAATATTTCCAATAGCGACACTTCCTTCGTTACCCAGACGGTGTTTCATTCTTTCATAGCGTTCCTGATAGCTAATACCTACTGGATTCGCTTCGTGCACAATTGGGAACGTTCTGCTATTTTACAAGCGGCATCTGAATCGTTATCACCCTTATGGTGGATACGCGTCCAAGATTGGATACGTACTCGTGCATACCTTTTATGCACCGAAATACTCATCGTTCTCCGGGTCCAGGAACCAGGAGGCGCCTTCACAACGCGAGGCCCTAGAGGCCGAACGGTACAGTTACGCTGCCTCACGCTACTTCCAACGTTGCAACATCCACCCCGAGGACGACACCCCAGTCTCTCACTCGAATGCAGAACCCTGTCCCTTCCCCCCCACTGTCCCATTGAATATTTCTCCTCCCACTTGGCCCTGCCCTCCCTTGCTGGACTCCCGTATGACGACCCACGCGACGTACAATGGATCTAATTCGGATGTGGCTTTATTCTTCATCATCTTCTCATCTTCATTAACACCCGCTCATCGTCTCGATTAGCCATTGTTGCACAAATATGAGACGTTAAGCCCCATTAATCCATCAATCAATCATCGATTGCAGAACTTATTACTCCTGTCTTCTATTACGATTATTACCACTAATTCTTTCCCAAATACGTTTCTAGGTGTACATTCTCTTCGGAGTACCAAAATAAGCTTCAAAGAGGATATGTATATATATATATTTAAAAAAAAATTAGCCTTACCTTCCATTTTTATTTTTGTTAATTTCTTTACCGGCCTTCGTCGACTCGTAACGAGTCTCCTGTTTCTTACCTTCAATGACTCTCCACGAATCTTCGTGTTTGTGGCCTTCGTCGACTTTTCACGAGTCTCGTGTTTCGCTGCCTTCGTTGACTCTTCACGAGTCTCGTCACGAGTCGGGGGGGGGGGCCTAACACCATGGTTCCAGAGAATGAAAGTGTTGAGGGGTGAAGAGAATCGGCGAGATCAAGGAAAACGCCCTGGGTTCGTCTCGCACCGTATTGCGTCTTAAGGGGAGGCTTAGAAAGGGTGAAGTCTGTGAAGCCACCTTATAGGCAAGAAAGTGTGTTGCACAAGGTAGAGCATCGTCGACGTTTCGTCAGGTAGGGAGCAGGTCCCATAGTCGTGTGTGAAGACGTGGGAATCTGTGACATAATGTACGCATGGATCCATTCACAGTAAACTCCGTCGAGAATGACGCCAACGTGGCACCCAAAGACAATGAATGTGGAAACAATACTGCATTGTGATCATTGTTTCATTATTTCACACCATTTCTCACCTACTGACATCTTCTCATTTTGAAGTTTGCAAAGACGTGGTTTGATTACAATCACTTTGTCGTACAAAGTATCATTGTCTTTGTTGTCGAGGTGTACAGCTTCAATGGCGCGAATGATTGTTTCGTAGTTAATATACATAAGTATGAGAAAAAAAAATGCAGGCAATGGTAAGGAAAGTGACAGAATTTGACGCGTGAATCGTCGACTCAGTTCATGCCAACCAACGACATGAGCTGCACCACGCCATGTCATACGTGGTGTGCAACTTTGGAGATGTCTGACACATAAGCTAATCGTTTCCTCCCTAAACTACTATAGCAAAGCGATAAGATAAGATAAGATATTTTATTCATCACTTGATTGATACATTGTAAAAATATGGATTTCGTCAGATTTGTGGTTAACATTATTCTCGGCTAAAGCTGTTACTTTAACGTACTTGCTTTGCATATAATTGTGGGGTGAAAGCACTTGCACACGTTCTCGTACACATCTGAACACAAATATATAAGATCATTCATACAAAATGGGTGATCATGATGATGATTGTGATAACCTCTATACTTATTAAATCTATGCATCTTTATATATGTATGCACTAAATAAATATACTTAAAGAATAAAATTTTCAAAAACAGGCAAAAATACAAAAATTTCTATAGACAGCTCAATGTCTGTGAAATCATGGGAAAACACAAAAATGTCTGTAGACAGATCAGCACATAAATAGGTGAGAGTGTGGTTTCGTTGTTTTCAAGTTGTGGGTTCAGAGTGGGGATGCATTTATGAGGGTATGAATTCTTGGAGTGAGTAGAAACTCTCCTTTGTGGCAAATGATTTTGAATTGTTTTTGAAGATAAGACAGGGAGTTGAGTGATTTAATTTGCTGAGGGAGTTTGTTGTGGAGAGAGGTTGCAAGATGAAGATTGACCAAAGGCCAGTAGAGTCTGTCAAGCCCACAGCCAATGCGGGGCATTGCGATGTGATGCAGGTTGTAGAAGAAGTAAAAGCGACGAAGTTGTATTAGCGATGCTCTGAGGTCGCGAAGAAGGGTTTTATGGTGGGCCGCTTCTTTGGTGATGAGTAGACATCGGATTTATATGCACTAAAAAATCCGTAAATATGCATGCATCTCTGCCGTTAAAAAACCCAAAATAAATCCTTACAAATACAAAATACGCACTTCTGTGAATCAAGGATCCGAATTCTCTCTGGTTTTCACAGCAATCCCATCGAACTTGATGTTTGTTACAAGCACTGTTTATATGTTCAGGTATTATATATAATTGCATAACCACATACCACTCAAAACATTTCATATTTTAATGTTCAAAAAATAATTATTCACTATATTTTTACACTTTTGTACAAACGAACTCACTGTACGACTCAATTTATTCCTGCCCGTAATTGGCCGTAATTGGCCTTGCAATACGTAACCAGCTGTTACTCAATATTTGCAAGGCACCTCCTCTGGAAGCTCCAACCCCATTCCTTCCAAATACTTGTTGATACTGACCAACGACTTGTAGCCAGGATTTCTGTTTCATCATTCGAGTCCAAACCGTCAATCACTGTTTTTACTTCATCAAAATGGTCTGCATAAAACAGAGCAGCATTCATCCATGTTCCCCACCTTGTGAGGACTGGCTCTGGAGGCAACGGGATGCCCGGCAACTGGTCTTTGTAAGCAAGAACTCTAACGGGAGCCTTGACGAAAACCATCTTCGTGCTTGATATTAGCTTGTTCACTGCACGAAACTCTTCACGAACTTGTAGACCGGGCGCCGCCTCAGAAATATGTTTTGCACTGCTGCACCCCTTTTGAGGCAGAAAATGCAATATGCCTTGAGTTTGACGAAGTAAATGTGCATCTCAAGTCACCGTGCCTTTTTTGCCTCAGTGGTGCAAACGCCGAATAATTTAATTTGAAATTCATAATTTTTCCTATTGTAATCGCACGCATATGATTGAATATAGTCTTGTATCATCACTATTTACTATGATACGACGACATGTAATATATCAAATGAAAGATCTTGAAACGCTTGTTCATAATATATGCAATGGCAGTTCATCAGATGGATGTAACGAAACACAAATCGTGAATTAATTACGGAATTAATCTACTTCGAAGGAAGCTTATTTTATCAGTTTTTTTTACAATAGTAGAAATGAAAAAAACATTGCAACTAATAGCTCATACGATGCATCATAGTGTAAACTTTAGATATTGTCTCTTGTTATTTGTATGTATTTTTATTATTACGCCCACAATGAACAATAATAGTGAACCACGTGACCGTCTTACGGAAACCATGAAAGTTTGTTTTTATCCATGCAAGGTCACAGTAATTTTTATTTGGTGCAAAATGTACTTTAAAATGGACCTAATACTAAATTGTATGTTAAGAACAGTCAGTTATGGATTTTTGTATTTTTGTTTAGTAAACAAAGAATGTTATAGTATTTTGAATTTACGTTTTCTTTAGATTTTGCGACTTCGTCCAGCCCTAACCTCGGTATAATTACTTAAATGTAGATAAACATTTTTATCAAATTAATGAATATTAAATTGTGAGCTCTATTGAAGTTACCAATTTGCATTATCTATTTTGGTTTTCAAGTGTTTCGTCTTCTTATCCGACGATGCGTATTTCCACTACTTCTAGTTTTCAAGCATCGAGATTTTTGTTTTGAGCGCGGAACGTGGAAGACTCGCTCTTTAGTTCTCGTAAGGATAGTCCCGTCCCATTCGGTGCCGAGTGACCCACGGCTGCAACATTCCTTGTATTGACAGCCCATCTGGGAGCAATAAACAAGGTTGTATACTCACTCAGTAATCTTTGCTAAAAGATTTGTTCTGCTAGTTTTTCAAGTCGGTGCTTTCAATGTGTGACAAGACACTGACGGGAGTTGTCACATTGTGTTGTTGGTCCCGCACAGTATTTCGTTATCTTTATCGAGTTGTGCATAGTATTATAATTTATAAAATATTACATTTTAATTTATGTCTACGTTTGTATTGTGTTTCTGTTGGTATATATAGTTAATTGTATTGTTTTCATAGTGAACAATAATTGGTGCACATAAACGTGTAGGTGAATGCTTTTAATTTATGTTCATGTTAGGGTAGTAACTTTCAAGCAATCACACGCAGAAATTACCACGTAATTTCACCTATCCGTGTAATGTCAGTAATATAAACCAGATCTATATGTTGGTTTTTACTTTGTATACAAGATGATTTTTCGTTTAACCATTTGGGTTGAAAAAATAATAATTCGAGTTAGCATTATTATTTCGACGATTTTTCCTCAAAACTAATGATCCGCATAGAAGCTTGTGATGCTCAAAATTTCTCTCCGTTCGACCGCTATCGCGAGAAAAATATAACAAACAAAAACAAAAGTACTGTCATAAGTAGAGACTGAAAACGCTCGCTTCGCTCGCTTCCATACATTTGTGCCTACATTGTTTCACTATATAAGCTATAAGTAGGATTATTATTTGTCATTTATATTGCTATTATGATTATTCGTATGTGTCATTGATTATTATTTATTCTATATGAAAGATTTGTAAATAATTGTCGAAACTCACAATCAATAATTGAAGTGGAAGTGCAAAGGTTTATCGTTTTATCGTTTTATTTTCATTTACGACCACTTTCCGCTCCGTCACAACAACCGTCCCATTCAGTCTATTCAACCTTGGCATGCCGCTTTACACCCTGCCTCCCCCCGCCGATATCCTACTGCGTTTAGAGGCTAGTTAGCGAGCCTCACAACTTCTGGAGACGAGAAACTATGTCATTTTGTACTACATCATCTCACAAACCAATTTTTATCTCGTAAGTTAAACACACATTAATGAAACAAATTGTGGATGTATATTAAATGTGAATGTGAAATCATTCTTCTTTGATTTTTACTTCTATGAAGTCATCGTTGTTTCTACTATTTCACTGAGAAATGTGTGATCGTTAAAAAAACTCTTTTTATCACGATAAAAAATTCATAATTCCCGAATTATAATAAAAGACAAGCATTTCACTGTTGAAAACCATGTAATCAACTGATATGTATTACGTACTGAACTTTTATTAAAGAAAATCCTCATATTGATCAAATTATAAGAGATCAAAAACGTATCCATCTTTGCGGATAAGCTACAGATTGCCGTGGAAAACTACTCATAACTGGCGTAATTTCATAAATACAAACAAAATGCAAGAGACATAACTTTTTAATAACTAAATGGTCGTTATGATCAATGCTTTGTATATTAAGAATTCGATTTGTTTAGTACCATAACAAAACTTATAAGATATTACCTTATTGAAAAAGATACATTTCCGAATGTTGATTACATTTTATGACATGTTATGTAATGTAGCTACTTGAATGTTATACAGTTGTATTGTGTGTTTCAATAGCTTTCATTTGATATATAACACATACAATATTGATTATGATAAAAGGGTAATGGTACCCGACATTCGTATCCGTGCATGCCCATTAATTCGCGCAAGTGCCATCACTTAGATACGATTATTTTCCGTTTGCACCACTGAGGCAAAAAAGGCACGGTGCCTTGATATGCACATTACCTTTATCTATCTAATGATGTATTGCAATTTCTGCCTCAACAGGGGTGCAGCTAACACCCCGAAATATCAACATTTTTCAAGGGTGGCTCCCGAACTATTGTTCAGCCACACGGCTTAGGCCATGTGCTAAGCAAGTGAAATGAATGACGTTAGGATAAAATACCTTCAGAGCTGTAGCTGTCTTTAACATGTAAGCTGCTGCATCGGAGAGAAGTAAATATAACTTTTCCTCTTGACCTTCAGCTGTCCATAACAAACGTAAAGACTCATTCACAAAACGAGCAATTGTCGAGTGGTTGGTCCTCTCTAACACTTTTGAGGCAAGAAGGTATGGTGTCCCAGGTCCATACGCAGAGCTTCCCCACTAACAAGTTAGCCACGTAACGGCCACAGGCATCGGTTGTCTCGTCTACAACCACATATATTGGGCTATCCCCGACACTCTCGCGAATATCTTCTATCACAGAGTTGTAGCATTGATCTAAATAGTTTTTCCGCAACGTTGATTCGTCTGGGATGTTACGCTCGCAGTATTTTTCAAGAAATCCACGAAATGACTGGTTGCTGAGTTTCTGCCAAGGTATATTTGCTGCAAGCATTGTCTGGCACAGATCGCGGTTGAACTGGTTAGTCGATATTGACGGCTGTAGGCCTACTTGCTGGGTCAAAAGCGTTTGCACAGAAGCACCCTTCAGTTTTTTGGATGAAATGTGTGTGTTGGTCTTACTATGTTGAGTAAGCTGGTACTTCTTTTCGCACGGGATTTGCTTACCGCAAGGTTGTCAGAAAATAACTTTACCATCCGTCGTGAAATCTGAATCCCTTTGGATCCATTGTCTAAATAGTTCACTTTTGCAAGATTTGTCTTTAGGCATTTTAGTCCACGATTGTATGAAAGATAACAATGATTCAACACGCACTCTTTAAAACTAAACTTTAAACTGAAAAATGCACCTCTTTTCTCAACCTTAGATTCTTAGGAACTGAGTGACCATTCTCTGTTCAGTGTCTACTACCCTAAACCCTCCTCCCCCCCACATGCTACATTTTTAATGCTTTCTAAAAACAAATCACACTGTTTGGTGTTTCGAGTTGGTCTTCTTTGAATTTTCACAAACAAGTCAAGGGTTTGTGAAAACCCGGTTTATTTATAGCAATAGAGTTGTTTGAAGAAATACAGTTATTTTTAACAAAAGGACGTTTGAGAACCATGACCGCCCTTCCATGCAACAATACCTTAAAGAAAGAAACCATAAAAAATGTCTTTTCACAACAGCCAGTGTCTAGCGTTGACCGGGAGAGGGAGGGGGAGGGGAATGGGTGACCTTGGGTATTTATTTTCAAGTAAGAAATGTCACGTTTTCCGCTTCATTGGGCCTTGCAATGTTACTATTTGAGCGGGTTGAGACATTGGACAAAGGGGATAACAATTCGACACTGTAAAATCTAATTTATCCTACAAAATAAGCGATTTTGCATATTAAGTTCTTATATATACCGATGTATGCACTTACCTTCAAAATATGCGTTTATATGCTCTATAAAATTTCAACGGTCGACTCGTAATGGAGTGAAATGAATATCTGTGCAAGTCCCCATAACCTGCATATTCAGGAACAAAACATGCATCTGCATACAAATCCGATGTCTAGTGATGAGGTAGAAAATCATTCTGCCATGGCTGTGGAGAGTTGCGATGTCGCCCACATTTTTTTGTTGGTTGAGTAGGTAGTCTACTTGTCCATAGTTTTGCTTGAAGGTGGCCGCAATACTTTGGGACCCTCGGCAGCTTATCGAAGGCCTTTTTTAGGTCAAGAAACAGCATTAACATTTCCCCACCTTTCTCCCATTGGTTCTCCATTAGTTGTCTGATAGTAAAAATTAGGTCTGTAGTGGATCTGCCTGGCCTGCACCCATATTGTTCTTCTCGTAATTTCCCATCAATTTGTATGCGTAGTCTTCTTTCAAGTATTCTTTCATATAATTTAGCTACCTGACTCATCAATGATATGCCTCGGTAGTTTCTACAGCACTTAACGGTTTCCTTTCTTGAAAAATGGTACAATTATACTCTTTGTCCAGTCTGTAGGTATCTCCTTGTTGTTCCATATTGTACACACAAGTCTCCACACCCAGTTTACCCCAATAGCTCCTGCTGCTTTTATCATCTCCGCTGTAATTTCGTCAAACCCAGGAGCCTTGCCATTCTTCATTCCTTTAATAGCGTCTTCGACCTCTCGCCTTAGTATTGCAGGTTTGTTGTCTTGTGCAGTTTTTGCGCTACATGCTTCTTCAAGAGGGCATACTTGCCGCTCAACCTCCACAAGGGTATTATTGCTGCACGTGTTTGGATTCAGTAGATCAATGAAATATGCCTGCCACATCTCTTAAATCTTTTGAGGATCAGTTATTAACTTGCTGCTTCCTCGCTCGTCAAGCATAAACTTTTGCTCCTCCCGCTTGCTTCGTTTCTCCTTAATTAATCCGTACAACATTTTCTTGTTTCCCTCGTAATCCTCCTGTAATTTGTTGCCAAAAACTACCATTGCTTTATTTTTCTCCTCTTCCACTTTTTTCTTTACATTGTATTTTTGTTTATGGTAGTTTTCCATAGTGTCTTTGGTCTTGCACTTCTCCTTCAGCAACCACGCTTCCCGTTTCCTTCTCACTGCCTCTTTCACTTCTTCGTTCCACCACGGTGATTCCTTTGTTTTCTTTCTTCTCCCAGATCTGCCACAGATACTTTCGGTACTTTCGATTAACGCTTGTTTGAAGTCTGCCCACTCCTCCTCAACTCCTCGTAGGTCACTTGTGGGTACCTTCAAAGTTATTTGACGTTGAAACTCTTCTCTCTCGGTTTCCTGCTGTAGTTTCCACACTTTCAGTCTTGTTAAAGATTCTTGTGTTGCATAAGTATTGAATACTGTTATGCTGAATGTTGCTACTAGCAACCTGTGGTCACTGTCCAGGGCTATTTTAGGGTGTGCACTTATATCAGTTACGTTGCTCATCAGTTTTTTATCCAATAGGAAATAATCAATTACTGATCTTCCGACTCCATCCCATGCGTATCGTGTAATTTGGTGGCTAACTCTCTTTTAAAACCAGCTGTTGGCCACCTTGAGATTGTTTCTGGCACACAAGTTGAGGACGCTTTCGCCTTCTTTATTTCTATCCCCAAAGCCATACGGACCCAATACATTTTCATAGCTATTCCTGTCTCTCCCTACCTTAGCATTTAAGTCACCCATTACTATTGTTCCTTCTGTGGGATCACCGCTTCCTCTAGTTCTTCTAGCCATGCCTCTTTCTCTGCTACTGTTAATCCCACTTGTGGTGCATAACACTGTATTACGTTAAAAATTTGATTTTTGAGGTGTAGTTTGAGTGATATAAGCCGGTCACTGACATATTTGACATGCACAACATTGTCCGTGATCGTTGGGCTGATCATGAAACCAACACCATTTCGCCCAACACTGCCTCCTGACCATACCAGTTTAAAATCACTCGTTACTATTTTAGTACCTTCGCCTTTCCACTTGGTCTCACTTAGCCCCAATATTGCCAGATTTCTTTTCTTCATTAACCTCCTCAGACCCACAGAAAATATTGTTGAAAAATATTTCAAAATTTTACTAAAATTAAGTCATTATATCTCATGGAACATATTTAAGGGGGTGAAATTTTTTTTGGGGGGACAGGTTTTCAGGGGGGGGATGTATCACTGATGATACAGTGGGTTTGGGGTACTACAAATAAGTATTCAGTAGAATTTATTTACAACTGTACAAGAACTTTAGTTTTTAATGTGCATTTTTTGCAAGGCTTAGGGCCTACCATGCATGTTATGCACTGTTGTGGAACTGCATAAAACAATTCCTTTCAGTAGAAAAACACAAAAAAACATTGCACTTGCTGCAACGCACAAAGGTCAAGCGTTTGCATGTTGGTAAGCGGCACTTTGAACGGCTCTTTTGTTTTGTGTTCATCATTTCGGGTAAATGCAACGCTTCCTTCTTCCGGGCCTCGGGGTGAGGGAGTGGTTGTACATGCCTTCGTTTCTTGAGCGTTGGTTCGGCAACTTCGTCGTCTTCACTTCCAACTTCAGCTTCGCTGGTACTAGATTCGCTATCGGAATGCTGAACGCGCTTGCGAAAGTGGATCAGACATTCTGCCAGATCAGTTTTAAAGTCCATGTAGTCAGCAATATCTTTTTTAGACAAGTTTGCTGCCTTGCCATCTGCACGGTACTCGATCCAACTAGCGAGCTGCAGCAAAATCCAAGAAGTGGAATTTTGTGCGAACTGTCCACTTGTTGGTGCGAATACGCATGGCGTATTTGCCAATTACTCTATCTAACATGTCAACGCCCCCCATGCTTGAGTTGTACTCATTCACAAGAGATGGTCGTCTGATGTGGATGTATTTTCCATCCTTCTTCGACCATCGGCGACACTCATCCTCCGGATTGACTGAAAATTCCGTGGACGCAAGAAAAATTGGCCGATTGTCAAACCATTTGACAAATTAATTTTGTCGTCATCTCTAACAACACAGTCATTAGAGCCTCTACCACCTTTTCTTAAAACAGAATCAGTCTTTAGGGCCAGGTTTTTTGGTAATCGGTTCTTCATTAGTGTCCCCGTTGCTCGAATGCTGCGGGCATGAAGTAGCTCGAGTAGTGGAATTGATGTTAAATATCGATCAATGAATAGGGATCGACCCATCGGCAATGAATCGGCCAACTTCAATACCATTCTACCACCAACATCAATTTTCTCCGGAGTTGGTAATATGGCAGACTCCACTGACAATCCCTTCCCCTCGTACATGTAAAAATCTAACGGGAGGCCATCAGGGGTTGTCATCACGAAGTTTTTAAGTCCTACCGGGTTAGGCTTTCCCCGAACGTACTGCCGCATACGTACATGGCCAGGGAACGGTATCATCTGCTCATCGATACTGATTTTCTGTGACCGTTCATTCTCTAAACAAGCCCGTTGAATTTTTAGCAGCATTGGTTGCAATTTCCAAAATCGATGATTTTTTGTCCTCATCGGAGACCGAGTTGTCATCGACTACTTTCAAATTGGATCTAAGTTGGAAATACCGATTCCTTGACATGTTGTCAGCAATTATAGCAATCCTTGTTTTTCTTGCCCAAATCATGCGAATTCTGGGAAGCCCCAGTAGATTGATAGAATAGAATAGAATATTATAGAATAGAATATTTATTTGGGTTCAATTTTACATTTTGATGACAATAATTTGTGTATTGTATTACCCTTATTTGTGGCCTGACTTGTAGTGTTTGGCCTATATATTAAGTAAGAACATTTCATAAAGATAAAGATAATTAATAAGAACACCAACCATGCTGAAGAACAACAACAACAACTAGAATAGAATATTATAGAATAGAATATTTATTTGGGTTCAATTTTACATTTTGATGACAATAATTTGTGTATTGTATTACCCTTATTTGTGGCCTGACTTGTAGTGTTTGGCCTATATATTAAGTAAGAACATTTCATAAAGATAAAGATAATTAATAAGAACACCAACCATGCTGAAGAACAACAACAACAACAACAGCAAATATTTCAATTAATTCTATGATGTTTGGCAAGTCGTTTATGTAGATAATAAATAGAAGTGGTCCTAGAATCGAGCCTTGTGGCACTCCATGTTCTGAGGCTTGCATGTGAGAATTTATTTTTGTTGTGTTTTTTGAGTTTTGCATTGTTATTTCTGTGTATTGTTGTCGGTTTGATAGGTATGATTCAAGTAATTTGTGGGGTTTTCCTCTGATCCCATAATGATGTAGCTTGTCAAGAAGAATTTGGTGATTTACACAGTCAAACGCCTTTGACAGGTCACAGAAAATACCAATGAGGGGAGAGCCTTTGTCTAGGGAGTTTATTTTAATTGCCAAGATTTTTTCAAAGATTTTTGATATTGCTGGTAGAAGTGCTATTGGTCTATAGTTATTTATTTCCATCTTATTTCCTTTTTTTAGTATTGGGATGATTTTTGCAATTTTTAATTTGTCAGGGACGGTTCCCTCATCTAAGCATAGGTTGAAAATTTGTTTGAGTGGTGTGGCTAATTCTATTATACATTCTTGTATTAAACTAATTGGTATAAGATCTATCCCTGTTGAGTTTTTGCTTTTTAGCATCCTTGTTGTTTTTATTATTTCATTTTCATCTGTTTGATGTATATAGATTGAGGTTTGTGGTGATGTAGTCTTATGTAGGTAGTCTTTGTATGTCATGTCGTTTGTTTTGTTTTTGTTGTTGTTGTTGTTGTTGTTGTTGTTGTTGTTGTTGTTGTTGTTGTTGTTGTTGTTGTTGTCTTGGAGTCTTGTTGCTGTTGTGGCAAAGAACTCGTTGAACGTGTTTGATATAACATTTCCGTTTGTTTCTATTTTGTTGTCGATTTCAAGTTCTGTTTTCCTTTTTTATCTTTTCTATTTTATTTGTGTTTTCTTTAATTATGTTCCAAGTTGCTTTTGATTTATTTTTGCTAGATGTGATTCTTTGTTCAGTGTCCAGTCTTTTTGCTGCTTCGATGGTTTTTTGATAAATATGTTTGTATGTTTTGTGATAGCTAGTTATAAAGTCTGAGTGTGAGTAGTGGCGTGCTAGTGAAAATAATGATTTGAGGTTGTTTGCGCTTATTTTAATTCCTTCTGTTATCCATCTAGAGTTTTTGTGCAAGTTTTTTACTTTTATGCTAGTTTCTGGGAAGTGTGAAGTGAAGGCCGTTTTAAAAATATTTTCTAGTTTATTGTAAGCTTCATTTGGGCAGGATGTTTGAGTTATTTGGTCCCATTTTGTGATTTTTAGTTCCTGTCTAAATGCTTCCCTTCTTTGCTTTGTATATTTTCTAATTAACTTTGTTTCTGTTTGGGGTGTTTGTATGTATTGTTCTATTGGCTCGTTGGTCCAGTGGTTAGCATCCCTGCTTCCAATGCAGAAGGTCCCGGGTTCAAATCCCGCTTCAGGCAGAAGTTTTTTAACTTCTAATTTGGATTCAATTCTATGCCGGCGGAAGCGTATGCTTCTGCTAGGGCCACCCAAGCCGGACTGGTCGAGGAGAAGAAGTCAGACGAAGTGCAGTCCACACCCCGATCCCCTTTCCCCCCCACTGTCCCATTGAATATTTCTCCTCCCACATGGCCCTGCCCTCCCTTGCTGGACTCCCGTATGACGACTCACGCGACGTACAATGGATCTGATTCGGATGTGGCTTTACTCTTTATTATCATCTTTCTCATCTTCATTATCACCCGCTCATCGTCTCGATTAGCCATCGTTGCATAAATATGAGACGTTAAGCCCTATTAATCAATCAATCAATTGGCTTAGGAATAAGTAAACGGTGGCTTTGGAGCCGTCCTAGCAACGAAGCACTCAATAAATTCAAAGTTGTTCTGAATCGGCCTTGTTGATTCTGGCATCTGTCCGCAGGTGTTCGCACTGTCCAATCACTGATTCATATGTTTCATATTTGAAATATCGGTCTTTGATTGGTTATCGCTCACTCGTCGATGGTGTTCGAAGCCTACATGGTTGGTTTAGTCACTTTAAATTAAAGTCCCCCACTGCAAATCAGTTTAATTACTGAGTGGGTAGACTCTAAATGTGAATTTATTTATTTATTTATTTATTGTGATTTGTTGTGCATTGTGATCGGCCATGTGACTTTCCACAACTGTTGATGAGTATGATTGTTTTATGTTTGTGATTATTTTGTCTAGTGATGAGTCTTTATTGTGGTATTTATCATGTCTTGTCGGTTAATGTATTGTTGTGTCTAGGTCATATGTTGCGATTAGTTTTGTAGCTCTTTATTTAGTTTTTCTTCGGTTTTTTTTGTAGGGATTGAGTTAACGTTAAAGTCACCCAGTAATATTATTTTTTTGTTTTCTTTTATGAGTTGGTTAAGTATTATTTCTAATTGTTGAAAAACATGTTTTACTGTCACCTTTTTTGATCGATAAATGGTTACTATTATAAGATTTTCTATAGGGAGATTTTCTTGTTTGTGTTTGTGATTTTTTCGTTTTGTTTTTGTTTGTACTTTTAGTTCTATGGCTGCACATTCAAAGTGTTTTTCAATTGATTTAGATATTATGTCTGATCGTTCAATTATGGAAGCATTTAGTTTATTATTTACGTATATTGCTGTCCCTCCATGTGCGTATGATTTACGGCAGTAGTGGGAAGCTAACGTGTAGTTTGTAATGTGTAATGATTTGAGATTTTCTTCATTTTGCCAGTGTTCCGAGATGTTAAGAATGTCGATTTCGTTATTTTGAGCGTATTCGTTTTGGAGGAATATTTCTAGACGTTGTATTTTGTTTCTTATACCTTGAATGTTTTGGTGGATTATTTTTAGTGTAGGCCTATGGTTTTTTGTGTTTAGATGGTTAATCGTGTGGTTTGTTTCATTTTTTTGTGGTTTTGGATTATTTTGCTTTGGGTTTGTGGTGTTTGTGGGTTGCTAAAAAAGAGATTTGTTTCGATGCACTTCTTGTGATTTTTGGTTCTATTTGTTGTGCTCTGTATTTGGATGTAGGTGGTTTAGTCGCTTGTGTTTTTATTGGTGTGGGTATTTTTGACCTGATTTGTAGAGTTCTTGTGGAGTGGCCTTCATTTTCGGGTCTTGTGGTGGTGCCTTCATTTTCAGGTCTTACGGTGGTGTCTTTATTTTCGAGTCTTGTGGTGGTGCTTTCATTTTTCGGTCTTGTGGTGGTGCCTTTATTTTCAGGTCTTGTGGTGGTGACTTCCTTGTCGGGTCTTGCGGTAGTGCCTTCATTTTCCGGTCTTGTGGTGGTGTCTTTATTGTCCAGGAGAAGATCATCTGCCATGCTGGCAATCTGATTCATTTCGGCCGGTACCCTACAAACATTTTTCGCTCCTGAGGACTACCTAAGGGTTACTTTTATGGGAGGAGAGAGCTCCTGGGTACTACCTTTCTCCTATACTTTTAACATGGAGTGAGACACTAAGAGCAGTGTGCAGGAGGTACATCCCTTGTGAATCCTCAGTACTACTCAGAAAGGTAATAGCTCCTACAGAGGCAGCTCACAGGTAGACTGGGCAATAAGGTTAGTTCTTACGATATGCCCTGGGATTACCCAGGTTCTGCCCAGAAAGGTAATTGCTCCCATAGGGGCAGCTCACAGGTAGAATGTGGGCAAAAGCTTATAATTAAAGGTATGCCTTGGGATTACCTACATACTGCCCAGAAAGGTAATTGCTCCCATAGAGGCAGCTCACAGGTAGACTGTGGGAGGATTAAGGTTCATTAATTAGCCTCCCCTTTCCTAAAGAAAATTAAGGCCAGTATTATGAACTTCGGATAAATATTTAGCAAGCTACCGGTACTAACTTTTATTCCCCATGACAACAACCAATGGAAAGCGTGGTTGCCATGGTGAAAACAGGTTAGTAGCTCCAAAGCGTGGTTGCCATGGTGAAAACAGGTCAGTAGCTCCAAAGTTCATAATACCAGGCCTAATTTGAATACAAATGTTTTAAACAATGGTGAATAAAACTGATGAATTTCATTGAATTAAATTTCTTATTTTGTGTTAAATAAAAATGGAGAAAAACAGGTCCACTTAAGAAACGGAATACCAATTTTCATGTGAATGATGCCAAAAATATAATTTATTGGTAGATTATCTTTAAATAGAACCACAATTACACAAAAATGATAGTTCAAATATGAATTATGCAATAATGCCATCACTTAAGAATAACACACACTAGGAGATTGCAAGATTATTATCAAAATACATAAGTGTAAATAAAAGATGTTTCACACAACAATGATAGTTCAAATATGAATTATGCAAGAATGCAATCACTTAAGAATAACAGGACACTAGGAGATTGCAAGATTATTATCAAAATTGGTTCAAATATGAATTATGCAAGAATGCAATCACTTAAGAATAACACGACACTAGGACATTGAAGATTATTATCAAAATACTTGCGCTTAAATGAAACAGGTTTTATACAAATAGATAGATTAAAAAATTAATATTAATAACTAATTAAAAAATTATGATTCGAGATATGTGAAAATAGCACTTCCATTTTCATTTCATATGATGTGAAAGTGATATTTTCACATACCTATCGAATCATCAGTTTTAATTTGTTTTTTAATATGAATATTTTAATATAAAATTTTGAAACTTGAAAGTGCTATATAGTAGGGATGGACAAATTCGTTTAATAGCCTAAACGTTTAACCGTTTTTAAAACTCGCGTTTAAACGTTTTATTCGCTCTATCCCCTGTCACGAGATGAATAAAATGACTTTTGCAGTAAATTACCGAAAAGTTCCGAAACATTGGGTAAAATTACAATTTTTAGCTAGAAAAAAACTATAATAGTAGACTAGTACTGCAGTACGCTCGTTGTAAAATATTTGTTTCTTATCTGTTATACAAACAATAAAAAGTACAAACGTTTAAAGCCACTCATTTGTTTGAACGCCCCATCCCTTCTATATATAGTACTTTCAATTTCAAAATAGCCTATAGAACTTAGTAGCATCTATTTACTTTCTTTCTTTACAATATTAATACTTAAATGATGGCAAATGCAATAAATTACTGAGTGTTATTAAACAAATGCAGAATAAGTTAGATACTATTAACAATGTAGAGCAATATAAAGTAATTAATTCAGTAGTTACAAACGTAAGGGTCAAATCAGGGTTAGGCCTACACTGCTGTTTGCTGCCTTGGCAAGACCTTTTTGTTTTCTCTTTTTAAACGATCGCTTGAATGCCGGAACCACTCGGAAATTTCACATTTAATAACGGCATCCGTTACAGTTGATAAATGGCTGATGGACCGAGCTGCATCTATAAACAAGCGTAAAAAGATATAAAAGCAGTCATAAAAAAATTGCAAATGATATGTGATCAACAGCTGCCTGTAAAATTTGCAATAATGTTTTATGTTTTATAGCAATAGTTTTTCCCAAATTATCATTAATTAGCATTTAAATAAACAAAATTGGTACTTAACATTTTGACTCATTATTTTTTGTTTTATCAAAAATTACTTGCAATATTTGTGCAAAATTGAATTCTGTTAAGTTGTTTCCTGTACAATAGTCAATAAGACTAAAAATGATAATTGTTATAAAAAATTAGCAATAGGTCAGACGTAACTAGCGGATATGAGTGATAATGAGCAAAAACAGCATGTTCTAGCTCATAATGCCACTTTTGAGCATTAATTAGCAAAAACGAATATTATCAGTTTCACATAAAACCTATTCTCACATTTAGCATTAACTATTGTTTAAACTAAACTTATAAGGCCCTCTTGTGGAATAGATCCTGATGTGGCTTATATTAACATTTCCGGATCCTTGCAATAAACATTGAGATAGCTAAGCCTGCTCTTCAAGGTAAGCTGTTGGGTCCAACACACAGCATTAACTAAAATCACACACACTTTTCCCACCCAACACTGTACCAGCCTCTAACACTTTAAGTGTTGAGTCTTAAAAAAAAAAATGATTTTGAAATTTATAACATGCAGCCTTAGGCCTACTTACCATTTATCATGCCTACAACACTTGACAGACTACACAAGCTAGCCTTGTCTTTGGTGCCATTGAATGTGTATTCATTGGCTAACTGCACTGTCATCAGCCGCGGCATTATTTGGCGAACGGCAATGCCAGGGTTTTTGCCCCCAACGAGACCCAAATAGCTTACATGTAAAAATATTAAAACCCCATGTTCATGTAATAAACACAATAGGCCCTACAATGTGCGTATTATAATTGCGTAATATAAGTAGTTAATTTTAAAACTTTTTTACTACAAATACGGTGTATTTACTATTTAGATGTCTCTATATTTAGATATTCCACACACTTCTGGACCTGTAGAAAATTCATGTAGGCCTTAGATGCTTCCTACTAAAATCATTTATATTGAAAACAAATCAGTTTTATGTAATTTCAAAATGTTATGTATAAGCCAAAATCTGACGGGGAACTGCAGCCTCGCATCTCCCCTCACGAGCCGCCACCAACGTTCCAACTAAACTGAAATATGCCTACCTACTGAACAGATTATCTGAAATGTGTTTACACTGCTAATGGGCTTAAATGTAGAACCCTACCACCAAGCTAAATCTTAAAAGTGACATGTTAAATACCAATCAAACTATTTTTTATACCATGTAGACTAAAATGTTACAAATTTTTGTTATCTAGGTAAATCTTAAAAGTGGAATGTTTACTACCAATCAAACAATCTTTTTATGCCATGCAGACTAAAAGGTTACTAATTTTGTTTTCTAAGTCTCACACAGCTACCCACCACTTTCAGGCAAGCTGTTTCCTTTCCCCAGCCACAAACACAAAAACTAGATAGCAGACGTCAGGTATACCTCATATTCTGATTGAAAAAAAAAACGTAAACTATAGTTTACGTTTCATCAAAATCAAAATATGAGGATTTCCTTAGAGGTTTTCAACAAGTGTACATACCAGATTTGTATTTAGTTCTTTGTCTTCTGACAATAATATGTCGAGTCTTTGTAGCTCCTCTTTGGACCCATATGGCAACTCATCAAAGAGCTCTTTCTTGCTGTGCTTTTGTTGTCCTTCAACACTTCTATTTTGAACTTGTAAGCGAAGAAGGTGAAAATCTCTTCCCAGTTGTTTTTGGTTCTCCAGAACCGTGGCAAGTGACGCCTCCACACTGCTTAACTTCAAGAAAAGAGCCTTGGAGTAACCAATTAGCTGCATAAGTGTTTCATACGCAGTGTTGGGGTGTCCATACTGGGAAACTGTATTAAGAGAAAGAAATAAATATCAAATACGTAGGATATATAACAATACCAGGCCTACTGTCCATGGATACAAAAGGGCTAAATGGAGTTGAGCATCATACTAACCAGGCACATTTGTATGAGAAGTAGTAGGTCTTGACTCCGGCTGTGTGAAGCTTTCGTCACCTGGGCCTATAGAGTCAAAATTAAGTACGTTGTTAGTAACGTAGTCACATTTATTTACAAAATTGTAACAAAATGGTAGGCCTTCCAAACAAACAATTGCGTAAGGCCTACACGTTTGGTTCCAGAACAAATACGAGCAACTGGATTCCTTAGCTTAATGGTAGCCTGTAAGAGCTCCTAGGTATAATGTTGTAAGTATAAATACAAAACTTACCATTCATGTTATAACAGTCGAAGTCACCAAATTGGCTTTGATCCACATTAACTTTTACTGCATTAACCATGCCAGCTGTAGGCCCTAAAGCAAATGAAAAAAACAACAATGAAAAGCCTAGGCTTTGCGGGCAAAAGGTTGATATAGAAAGCGTCACCATAGCCCCGACCCAAGTTCATAGCTATGAACTTGGGTCGGGGCTATGGTGGCAAGCTAGCTTGCTGAATGGATCAATCAGTGCTGACAAGGTCTACTTGGTCCCCACCTAGTGGAGACTCGTCGAACTTCCAAGTTCAACGAGTCTCCGCTGTGGTGAAGGACAATCACAAAAGTCCATGCCTTATGCAAGATTCGAACCAACGACCATGTGTCATATGTTTGGACCTGCACCTAAATTGATTGAGCCAGAGCGGACGGCTTGATGTAGCTAAATTCTGTCATAGGTTTTAGTTGTAAAAAAAAAATATATAATAGGATATTCTGTCAACTATTTAAAGTTTAAACTACAGAAATAGGCATTGGCTACTATGTCACTGCTTTTTCTACAAGCGTGAGGACAATAGGGAAGAATACAATTATATTGTGCAATACTTACCATCGGCAGCATTAATTTCATTTTCAAAGACACTGACAATTGAAAATGATGGTGGACCTTCTGCTAATGGATCTGCAAGAAAAATGAAAAAAAAATGTGTTACAAGTTTTTAACAACCCCGTTACGAATTGAGTAGGTAGCTCAATTGATACGAAAACGTGATGTAACATGTCCGCGGTCATTCCCTAGTCCCCCACACCCATGCACACGTCAAACTCGATGAATATTGCGACTTAAAAACATTCACGAATATAATCATTTTAGATCACTGATCAATATAACTTATTTGGTTGCGAGCTAGTAAAAAATAAAAATGCTCTCGGGTTCGAGAACTATTGTTGGCTACGGCTAGTGGTAAAAAAAATTGTTTTCAACCCCTGCTTTCAACACACCTTTTTGTATTTTCCAAATTAATTTTTAACAGTTTTTTGAAGCACTGCTTGCCATTTCTTTGTTTTACTGTGTCCCTTTGCTTCCTAAATTTAACCGAAACAATACTAAAATTCATAACTGATACAAGGTTGATAATCTAATGGCTTGTCCACTCAAAATTTAGAAGTAACCACACAACATGCATTTCCCGTGCACCAGAGGTATCGAACTTTCGACCGTTCTGTAACTCGCTGAGCCTGTTACGTAGATACAAAAAAACAACGTGATCAAGAGCTGACACGCGCACGAGCGCTGCCTCAAGGAGCATTGGCAGTTTTAAACGAATGTCGATTATGGAGATAAAAATACACATATTGAACGGCAACCTTGCTTAGAACTTACCGGCAATTAGGCTACCTGCAAGTAATGGATCCACCTCCTGTGTGCTTCGTTGCTTACTCCTTGCTGAGTACCTTAAACGAAATCTGATTGGTTCTGTAACAATTAACAGTTTAGAAATGAAATATTATCCAGGTCTACCCAATAGTCTATATGGGGGCTAGAAAAGTTCTGAATTTAGAATAAATGCAAATATTAAACATCATCACATTCTTACCCTCACTTTGTGGGCCTACACTTGACTCCACTAGGCCTATAGGCCTACTCACATCCAGATTTGGTGGATCCCTCAACTTTGAAATGTTACTAAGCCTATCTGCTACCGGTGCAGCGAGGCGTTTTTTGGGGGGCTTCGCCCTTTGTATGGAGATGTGGTATGGGAAACACCTACATCCGAGTCGCTTCCAGAGTTATAAATCTTCGGGGTTTTTTTCCGCCTATGCCCCCTCCCCATGTTAAGCGGATCTTCCGATTCGACGGTATCACCGCTTAAGTATACTGAACGGGCATTTGCTGCCTGAATATATGTTTCTGAAAATACAAGCAGGGCCAATGGATTATCGACATCACATTATCGTTTTGCCTAGCGCCTATATGCTGAACAATAATGCTTATGACTAGCCTAGATAGAATTAGGAAGCTTATTTAAAACTGGCTTTGAAATGTTTAAGCAAACAAAAAATAAAACCCTACAGTTATAAGCCCACAGGACCTAGCTAAATAATAAAAAAAAAATGTAAAATTATAGATCCAGATAGGATGTAAATTTACGTTAACAACATTAAACTCATCAGTGTCATGAACAGTTACTCTTACAAGTCGACTGTCTGTAGTTTTAAGAAGCACAGAACTTGAATTCAGAATCATTACCAGCCCTAAGAGTCGATTTACAGCTACGCGTTGCGAGCGAAGCGAAGGCGCGAGTTCCAATCAGTGGCCGAGTTTGCGTGAAACTATTAACTTCTTTGCTTGAAACTCGGCCGCTGATTGGAGCTCGCGCCCTCGCTTCGCTCGCAACGCGTAGCTGTAAACGTACCATAAGTCTTGCGCACAGAACAGTTATAGCTATATATAGCTATCTGTTCTGTGCGCAAGACTTATAACTGTTGTGTGCCAAACCACCATATGAAAGTCAAGTAATCTTTAAACCATAGGCTATTTTTTTACATCTCTAGTTATAGGATAACACTTAATAGGCCTACATATTAATAAATGGTACATTGACTGGTACCTATCTTACCAAAGGATTTCACTATAGTACACTTGGCAGGCCCCCAATTGGCTTCTGTAAGTAAGTAAGTAAGTAAGTTTATTTCCAACACAAAATGCATACATAATATACACATACATATAGTAATAGTACCTATAGTACACATACACATACATAGTAACACATTTTGCCTTGACCCTTAAGGTAGTTAAAAAACAAACCTTGTTATTTAGGGTGTTTGGAAGGCGGTGGACATAATTAAATGATAATGAGGATATAATTACAAAAAGAATGATAGCTGTGATTAGTAACATGATTTTAAAGTTCTTTATCTTGCAGGAATTCTTCAATCGAGTAGTAAGCTTTGTTGCATAAGATTTGTTTAAGTTTATTTTTAAAGATACTGATACTAGAAATGTTCTCTAGACTTGTTGGGAGCTTGTTATAGAGTTTCGAATTAATATAAAATGAGTTGACTTGTGATATGGTTCTTTTGTAATATTTTGCATGTATGTTGTTGGCTTGCCTTGTGTTATGATTATGAATGTTTTTGTTACTTTCCTGATTGAAAATAGTTTTTTTTATATTTAAGATTGATTGATATATGTATAGACTATAGAAGGTGAGTATTTTGTGTTTGATAAAATGTGGCTTACAATGAGGTTTGACATATGTGTCTTTCTTTTGTTTGAGTCCTAGAATATTTCGAAGTGCTCGTTTTTGAAGTTTAAATATTGTATCTGCTTTTGTTGATTTGCCCCATATTTCAATTCCATATCTCATGTGGGATTCAAAATTTGCATAGTAAGCTATTTTTGCTGTTTTTATGTTAGTAATTAAATGTATTGTTTTTAATGAGTAGCATGCAGAACTTAATTTATTGGCCAGCATTTCACAATGTCTGTGCCAGTTCAATTTTTCATCTATATATATGCCTAGGAATTCTGTTGTGTTAACTTTGTTTATCTCAGTATCATCCACCACATTTTTTATGACTGCTATAGGCCTATTGTTGTTATCACTGTTTGTTTTTTTAGGACAGAACTCAATAAAATTAGTTTTATTAGAGTTAAGTAAAAGCTTGTTAGTTTGGAACCATTTAGTCACTGCAGCAAGTATTTCCCTACTGATTTCTAATAAATTTTCATGTACTTTACTTCGGATCAGAATGCTAGTATCGTCGGCAAACAATTCAATACCTACATTATTTAGAATTTTAGTAAGATCATTTATAAATATGATAAATAATAAAGGCCCCAATATGGAGCCTTGTGGGACTCCGCACTTAACTTGTATGGCTTCGGATAAGTAGCATTTCTCACTATTAGATTTATCTGTGGATTTGAGTTCAACATGTTGGATCCTTTCTGTAAGGTATGATTTAATCAAATGATATGCATGTCCTCTTATGCCATAAAACTTAAGTTTAGATAGAAGTAGAGAGTGGTCTATGCAATCGAATGCTTTTGATAAGTCGCAAAATATTCCAAGCAGGCGCTCTTTTTTTCTATTCCTTCCGTTATATTATTAATAAATTTGTCTATTGTATTTATTGTTGATCTGTGTTTCCTGAAGCCATTTTGACAGTTTGATAATAGATTTTCTTTTTCTAGGAATGAGGTTAGTCTTGTGTGAATTATTTTTTCAAGAATTTTTGAGAATACAGGTAATAGCGAAATTGGTCGATAGTTGTCTATATTTGTCTTGTCACCTTTTTTATATAGTGGTATTATTTTGGAAACTTTTAGTTTCTTGGGAAACACAGATTGTTCAATACAGTCATTAAAAATGTGGGTAAGGATTGATGTTAGATTTCCTATGGTTTTCTTAATAATTGTCATAGGTATTTGATCTAATCCACATGAACTAAGGTTTTTCATTTTCAAAACTATGTTGAGTATTTCAGTTTCGTTAGTATTGTTTATAAATAGTGTATTAACTGGTGCATTGTGAGAATCTGATAGATATTTTGATGATGCTTTACCATCTGTTGCTAGATGCTGAGTTAAATTGTCAGCTATTGTTGCAAAATTTTGATTGAATGTATCAGAAATTAATTGTTGGTCTGTAATTTTACTGTCGTTAATTTTTAGTTCTATATTGGTGTTGTTGACTTTTCTATTTACAGATTTATTTGTTTGTTGGTTTACAATTTCCCATATGGTTTTTGATTTATTTTCACTATTTGATATTTGGTCATTTAGACTATGTTTTTTTGCTGCTATAAGGATTTTCTCATATAGTTTCTTATATTTGTTTAGGGTTATCTTCGTAAATTGAGTTTTAAAATGTCTGTTTAAGTGGTACAAACATTTGAGATTAATGCTAGAATTCTTAATGCCTTGTGTTGTCCATGACTGTTTAATATACTTATTTTTAATTTGTATTATGCGTTCTGGAAAGCATTCGTTGAATATGTTAAGGAAGGTATTCTCAAATTCATTGTATTTGTCATCTGGTGTTTGTGCTTGATATACTTTTTCCCAGTTTAACATTTCTAATCGGGAATTAAATATTGTTATGTTTTGTTCGGAAATATTCCTTCTTGTTATCTTTTTATTGGTTTGTATTTTAGATTGTCCTGGTAGAGAGCAAGTAATATTCTGGGCAAAATGGTCTGATAAACAATTATTTATAATTTTGGTGGAAAAGTATTGACTCGGCATGTTTGTGGCTATATTGTCAATAGTTTTTTCAGTTAGGTGAAAAGGATCAATTCTTGTTGGTTCTTTGATTGTAAATATTAAGTTATTCGAAGCAAATAAATGGTTCAACTGTTCAGTATGTTTAGAATCAAGGTTAAAATTGAGGTTGAAATCACCCAAAATAATTATCTGTTTTTGTTCAGTATTCAGTTTTTCAAGGAGGTATTCCATTTTATGTAGAAATAAGTGCATATCCCCTGCCGGGGTTCGATAAAGTGTTATAATAATAATTTTGTTTTGTTTGTTAGGATTTGTTGTTAGGTTAATTTCAATACCAGTTATTTCAATGTGTTTTTCTATACTTAGTTCATCAATGTCCTTTCTCACCTGTATATGTTTGATCCATGGTTCACGAGCAAATATCGCAACACCACCGTGGGCATGAAAAGACCGTGAAAATGAGCTAGCCTTTAAATAATTTTGTATGTGTGTGTCGTTGAGATTATTTTCACTAAGCCAATGTTCTGATAAACAAAGTATGTCTATTGGTGTACCGTTTTCATTTTCTGAGTCTAAGAACACTTCTAGTTTTAATTTTGAACTTAAAAGGCTTTGAATGTTTTGATGCAAGATGTTTATGTTTATGACTTTTTTAAGAAGAGGGTCTAGTAGGTCTTTGTCTCCGGCCTTCTTGGTTTCCTCGGTGTCCAGTGAGTTGGCTTTATGTGTTGGCACTCTGTTTTCTTGCTCACCGTAACCATTATATTATCTTGCTGTTTGAAATGGTGAGAAACGTTCTGGTGCCTTGGTACTGTTTCTAAGGAAATTCTTTTTATTTACAGGAGTAGCTTTAGCAGGTAGTAGTTGTAGTTGTTTCGTGTTTGAACCCGTATGTGAGTTTTTGCGGTATTCTTGGCTTGGTCCGGTAGGTTTTGAAATGTTTGAAGTATTATTGGTTTTGGAAATCGGGCTTGATATTTCTTGAGTCGGTGTGGTTAATTCTTCTGAACTTTTATACCTTGTGTTCCTGGCCTTTGACATTTCTGTTGTGTTTTTATAGTGTCCTAATACATTCATTGGAGATCTGTTATCAGTCAGTTTGGGTAGGCCCACCATGTCTTGACCACTGGTTTGAGTATTTATTTTAGGTGTCTGTCTAGGTTTGTTTTCATCATGGCTTATATTTATTGGTCCTTTGGTAGGCATAACCACAGGCAGCAGTCTTTGATCTTCTAGGTCTGGACCTAGAACTTCCGAAGCTTTAGGTGTAGTGAATGCAATTTCAGATGCATGTTCTGGTTTTTGAGCTGTTATGGTTTTTGGGCCTAGGCCTATATTTCTATTGCGCTTATCGAGGTCTTGTAGGCGCTCTACTGTCCAGACTTCTCCGTCAATAACGAGCCTGTTGAATCGTAGAAATGCTCTATAGTTCTGAGACCTAGCCTCTATCAAGTGCTTCTTTAGGTACTGGCGCTCTGTTTTTACTTTTTCCGAGAAATCCTCCGATATCGCAAAGCCACTTCCTTTTAAGTATTTACAATTGCGTAGAATGGCTGTTTTTGTTTTGAAGCTAAGAAGTTTTAGAACAATAGGCCGGTTGTCAGATTGTTTTTGCCCATGTCTAGGTAATAAGTTTGGACCCACACGGTGGGCTCTTTCGATTTCCCATTCTTCTAGTTCTATGTTAAGATACCTTTTTAGTATTTCTCTAACCTTATTCTCAGCCATATCCCAAGTCTCTTTATGGTCCTCAGGTATCCCATAAACAACTAGGTTGTTCCTTCTGGTCTGGTTTTCGAGGTAGTCTACTTTGTTCTCTAGTTCAGTTACCGTAGATTGTAGGGATAACGTTTTTTTCAAGAACTTCAACATTTACTGTTTTAATCAAAGTGGCCAAACCTTGTTTCAGTTCCTTGAGATCTTCATCCGTATTTTCATGTTTTTCTCTTAGTTGGTTAACTGCGGTGTTTGTTTGGCGGACCAACTGCAAGAGTTCAGTTTCAGTGTTCATTTTATTAGAGGCTGAGCCTAGGGCCTAGGCCTAGGTCAAGGTTGCAGACCTTCTGAGGATGAATAGACGAGCTACATGTCTTACTCTTAAGTATAGCCTAGTACGAATGTTATTTAGACTTTCTATTCTCCTTGTTTACTGCATTATTAGTGGTTTCCTGATTATTGTTAGGCCTATAGGCCCTACCCTCTTTGTTACACGCACACGCACTAAGGAAGTGAGGTTATGTTTACGAAAACGTTCTTTACTTTATTCTTTCACTTGATTCTAGCTGTTGCCTGTTTACCGATCTTTTTCCAGATATGAAAAACAGATCAGTCTTCACTTTCTAGGTTATTTAAACACTATTACGCCAATATCCATGTAATTAACTATGTTTATTCCGGGACCCAATCACGCCTGTTACTTCCCAGTCCACCGCCGTGGATGTTTGGCTTTAGCATGTTTGGCAAGCTGGTTGAGCTTGCCGCTGTATCAACCCAACCGTATTCCCCTTGGGCTCCCTCCTTATTTGGGGAGGCCACATATACATATCTGGTCCCCTCAACCAGCAAGATGGCACAACATATGTCTCACCGTCCTCAAACTCGGCAAGGACGTAAGGTCGAGTCAGTTGTGAAGCCATGGCCATAGGTGGGTCCTACTATCAGAAAATTGGAAAATGCTATTAGGCCTACATACATAGGGTCTAGGCTATTCTACTGAAAGTACTAGCTAAATATCATAATTTCAAAGCTGTTTGAGCACATATACGTATTTCAAAGCAATAATATAATCGTTCCCAACAATCCTTCGAAATTAAATGATGAGTTTACCTATCATTTTATTGCAAAGGATTTTTGAGAATCTCACCTTCATTCGGTGTGGCAAAGTGGGATTATAACCCACTTGTTAACTTTTGTATTTGTTGGCAATCTCAATGCTTTTCTGGTAACAGAGTTAGCATTCCATCGCTTGGGTGTGGTGGAGAATTTTGTTGCTGTGGTTATGCCAAGAATAGAAGATTTGCATGGTGTGTCGAAGAAGTCATTTGTATCGAGTACATGTCGGCCATATACAAATACATCTTCCTCATTAACAGTTATGTCATCCACAATAATACCAGTACTATCATTTAGGATGCAGCAATTGTTAGGCTCTTCAACAGTGATAATAAAACCATTATACTTCAGACGTTTGCCTTCAACTATGAATGGCTTTGTTACAACCGTCGAGGGGATCGATAATCTTGGCTGCAGTTGACTTTGTTCATATAATCTATTGTGTACTTGCTGAAGTGGCTGGTTATGTTTTTTCAGTAGCTTTTTAAGAATTTGTAGACCATTTTCAAATCGAAAGGCACTGAAGTTATCAAGAACACCAAATTTCCTGGCATCCTGGGCTAAATGCACTAGACCATGCATGTTGTAGGTAAGCGTTTCCGCACCATACAGTTCTTCTGCCATTTCAACAAAGTAAACTAACAATTCTTCAGCATAATCAATATGGCATTGTAAATTAGGGCTTACTAATATCATGATTGCACACTGCAGACACAAGGAATGATGATATAAACGAGGAGGTAGATGTTTGTTAAGCACTATCATGCCGGTATATAACAGGAACTGTCTCCACTCGGTGGCTTTCCACTTATCTATTTCACGAAGTGGACGTGGTTTACGAGCAAACTCAGTGCAAATGTATGGTGATATAGACAATAGCAATGATGACACTTCATTTACTGTAGCACTAGGCCATCGTAAAGGTAGCTTGCCTTTCACCCATATACGGGTAAGTTTCCTAACAACCCCAAGACAAACCAAGTGCATGTACTCATAGGGGAAACCTGAAACCATTCCAATACCTAGGTTCTCTAGAGGTGTGTCATCTGTATGGTGTTCTGGCTGTCTTCTTTGTTGGAAATCATCGTCAGTTCGAAGACGAGCCCTACTTTCTTTAAACATAACTGTATTTTTATAATAGTCTCCTTCTTGACAACATTTTCCACACCCATAATAGCCCGTATGAGATTTGATACACTTAATATATGCACGTGCTGGAGCATCACATATAAACCCAATGATTTTCACAATTATTTTTTCCCCATTAAAAAGTAGTCCATGCTCAATAATTTGTGCAGCTTCTCCAATAAAATCTTTAAGGTTCACAGCTGGAGATGGTGGTTTACTATAACCATGAAATATTCCTATGACAAATGGTTTTGATGATGGCACCGTCGTAACATATCCAAGAATAGGCCAAAATTGGCTATTAGAACTCTTTGACAAAGGTATCCCATCAACATTTATCATCAATTCAATATTTTTAGGATATTTGCCACTGGTTGATAAAGTTTTGATTATTCCATCGGCCATGCCTAGATGACAATAATGGCCTGGTGGCATCTCCCGAATATTGTTAGTCAAGGGAGTTTTTCTCACGGTTCTAGCATCTACTTTTATGGCTGAAAAACATGAATGATTTTTTAAAATTTTCATGAGCTGCGTAGTTGCTGTTTGAGTCACACCATTAGTTTGAGCCCACAAACAAATTTCGTTGGTTAAGTTTTCTGGTGTGTCATTATTTACAGCTGGGGCCTCTCTTTGGTTTATAGGCAAATTATCTGAATATGGGTCTTCATCAGAATCAGAAAGTGGCTCATTAAAACTGCTGTCACTGTCCACATCCAATGCCATAGGGCTAGCGGGTCGAGGACTAGTCCTACCATCGTTGGGTTGTGATTCAGGACAACTTGGTGGTTGAAAGCCTACATCAAGCCCTATGGCCGTAGGTCTATTATAAAATAGCTCCACATTCTTGTTTGCCAAACGATACAGGGTTGCTCGACTTTAAGATGTAGGCTTAGACCTAGTCCCACTAGGCCCAGGCTCACTGGGACTAGCCGTGGACCAAAACCAACTGAAATGTAAATTTCTTCTTTTTAATAATTTTATATCAATGCTTTTATGGCAGCAGGACTAGTGCACGTCTATTTATTATTATAAATAGGCCCATAATTAATATAACATATGTTAGCTAGGCCTATAGGCTATACAGTGATGTGAATGTGACCTTCCGAGGTTGCTTCATAGGTCTAGGGCATCAGCCTGCACAATAACGAGGCCCCGGAAAAGGTAGAGCCTATTTGAGTTCTAGGTAGCCTAGGCCTAGGCCTAGGCTACCATTAGCTGGCAAGTTTTTAACGTACGTTGGCATTAGCTGTTACATTGGCTTTCAAAAGTGAATGTCCCCAAGACTGCAAAATTACATTCCAGCTAGCCAATTTGTCCACTTCTCCTATGCCTATGCCTAGCCTAGCGAGTTTTGGTAGGACCTTGGGTCTATTGTTACCTAGGCCTAGGGCCTATACATCGTGAGTTATCAAAGGACTGGCTAGGCCTAGGCCTACGCCTAATTAGACTTAATTAAGTCTAATTAGGCCTAGCTAGGAAAGCCCTGGGGTCTAGGCCCTAGGCTCACGAGGCAACCTAACCTCAAATTACATTTTTAGCAGTCGCCGATCGGGAAAGCTAGCCAAGGCCTAGGCCTAGTCTGCATTTTTTATGGTTACAATTTTTTGTTATTTATACTAGGCCCTAGGCCTAAACTCACCTAGGGCCTAGGCCACAGCGCTCGTGTAGGCCTAGGCATTCAGTATAGGGCTTAGGGTCGCTGTACGTTGGTCCAGGCTAGGCCTAGGCCTAGGCAACATCTAGGGTTAACCCTATAGACGCTTTAATAAAAAACTTACCTTTTGATGAATCAATATTAATTGTAAATTATAAAAACGATGCTTATGAAAACAATGCTTCTTGCAGCAAACCCAATGCTTCCAGGTTGTATTTGCACGTGGTTTAACTTTTCTTGCAGGCTTGCACTTGCACTCCACTCACTCGGAAATCGGTCAAATTAACGACTATATAGCCAATTGGCTTACAAAGGAGAAAATATTAAAATAATTTTTAGATAAACGAAAATACTATTAATAGTTACAAGTGTATAGTATAAATCGCAATAGTATTTTCTATTTAAAGCAATGTTAATGAACTAAAAGTAGTCAGTTGACTAATTTTATAAGTTTCCTCCCGGGCTGGCCCCAAAAAGGTAGTATGAGGGTAATCTCCTTTTTGGGCAACCTACAGGTAAACTCAGGGTAACCCTGCTTCTATTGTGGCCATAAGGTGCATTTTCAATGAATAAATTAAAAAGGATCATCCCTGACTCTGCCTGAAAGGTACCTCGAGGGTAATTTACCATTTGGGTAGTACTCGGGCTTTACTGGGGAAGGGGTACCTCTATAGTGCCTGAAAGGTAGAGATGAGTACATCCTCAGGATATTCAATGTTTGTAGGGTAGTTCCATGTCCATGATGTTTTGTGTTTCTGTAGTCCATTGTATTATGGAGTCTCGTATGTTTGACAAGCCTTTGACAAGGGAAGGTAGGGCTATGTTTGAATTTGGCTTAAGTCCCTGGTTGTTTTCTTGTTCTCCGTTTATTGCTAGTGGTAGTAAGTTTATGTTTGGGCTTGGTTTAGATATCTTGAGTTTTGGATCAATTGATTTTTCATGTACTTCTAGGCCTGGATCTAGCTGTTTGATTGCTTTTATTATTTCTTGGCAGAGTTCGAGTTTGCCTTGCTTGTTTAAGTGTAGGCCATGGTTTGTGTATTTTGTTGCTTCTATTTTCCCAATGTTTAGGAATGTTATGTTTTTGTTTGGTCCTTTTTTAATCACTTCTTGAATGAGAATGTTTATTTGTTGGATATCTGTGTTCCATTTCATACCTTCCTGATCAAATCTGAGGGGTATTGAGGTGATGATGATCTTAGGTTTTGAGTGCATTTCTGTCAGTTTCTTCATAGTTTGCATTATATTTTCAGTTGATTTATTTTCAAAGTTGTTTGTCCCTCCGATAATTATGAGATTGTCTGACGACGATAATGACTGGATGCTTTGTAGGTTTACTATTTCCTCAAATGGGGCATTTGGCTTGAATGTGCTTGTAATCTCTGTGGTGTCATCAATTTTTGTTAAGTATTTTCTAAGCTCGCGCCCATGGCTGTCAGCATAAATTACGATCTTAGCTTGTGCTGCCCTCTGTTGGTGTAGGGTGGGAACTACTTCTACAGTCGGACGCGGCCCTCGTTCGTTATATTGATGGACGTCGTTTTCTTTAGGCCTAGGCCTATTCAACGGGATTTTTATTTCACATGTGGTTTTTAGGTTAATGTTAGGCCTTTCCCCTTTGAATATGTTTACGGCCTCGGATAATGCTATTTGTAGTTTCTCATTTTCTGTTTTAAGTTAAGTTATTTCTCTCTCCATTACCTCGTACTTTCGTTGCAGTTCCTGTAGTATGATCGAGTCCTTGCTTCCTGCCTCCCATTGTCTGGGTCTTGGCGTGGTTTCGTCTTCTCGTAAAACGTTTAGGCCTACGCAACGCGAGTTTTCCGTCGAGTCTTTTCTATTGTCGTAATTTTGATTTTTTACATCGCAGTTTGGTTCTTGCATGCTGATGCCAACAAATGTCCGAATTTCCCTAACAGTTGTATCGAATGATTTTCCGTACAGTACAACGCCTCTTAGATTAGTGCTCAACGCAATTTCCTCAAAAAAATCATCGCCTAAGTAGCGTAATTGGAGGATTGGCCGCCTCTTCATCCATGGGTATATTAAACTCGACAGGTCTGAAACTAAATCGAAGGGTCTTAATTGAGGGTGCCTTGTAGTAAATAAGTACCAAATACTTGGGCATACCAACTTTAGCCTTGATCTAAGGCAGAAGCCTTGACTACTGAAGTACTAAATAACTAGGCTACTAGGGAGGGCCTAGACTTGCATGACATAAAACAATGCCACTAGCAACCCTAGTCTAGGGCCTAGGCCTAATTAGTGGTTGATATAGACTAGGCCTAGTTAGTGGTGGTTGCATGAAGACTTATATCTACGATTTCTTCTGTCTTGGCATTACTGTCGATTCCTATTTATATTAGGCCTATGTAATATCTCATGTTTTTTTTGTTTTTTTTTATGTGTTAACCTATATAACGTAAGCCTTAGTCTTAATAAAAAAAGATGTGTTTCAAACAATGTAATTTTGCTAAAGAAACAAGGCAAAATAAATAAAAAAATAAATAAATAAGAGTCATTATATTAAGTGTGCCTATTAGCATTGTCTTGTTACGCCTCTTTGTTTTACGATCGGGCCTTGGGTACCTTGTTGTATCTGTGCCTGTTACCTTCTTTTTGCCCACACGTATCGGGTCTGAAAAACCAGCTGTGTTGGTACACGTACTACCTTTCCTCTAGGCCTACCTTGGGCCATCAAGTTGTGATAAAGATAAAGATAAAGATAAAGATATTTATTCTTCAAGACACAACTTACATGTCTAATCTCTAAGGAGATTTATTTATTTATTAATCATTTCCATTTACTACAAAATAGAATGGGGGTTGGCAGAAAAGAGCACAGCTCCAAACACCAGAGTGACTGCCAACCCATACTAAAATTAAAATATAATAATGAACATAATACAAAATACAAAATATAAAATACAAAACAAAAAACATGAAAACATAATATGAATGAAAATATAATTATAAGATACAACTGTTAAATATGAAGTAAAAAAGAATAAAAAAGAATAAAAAAATGAAAATTTACAAAACAATATTTAAAAAATGCTCCGTTAAAGAGGCTTTGAAGACATCTAATGAGCGTGCCATCCTGATCTTGAGTGGTAGGGAATTCCACGATTGACAAGCCCTATAATAGAACCCTTTCTGGTAGGCTGCTGTTCTGGCAAAAGGTGGCCTGAACAATAGACCCCTACCAAATTGGGCACTACGATTACAGGCTTGTAGTCTTACATATGGATCCAGGTTTGTCCTACCATTTAACATGCCCCACAAAAATTGCAGCTCTACTTTTTTCCTGAATGTTTCTAGAGATGGAATCTTCAATGATGCACGTCTTGCCGTAGCACTATGAGTGGTAAATTGCGACCTAGCAGCAATAAAGCGTGTAGCTCTACTTTGGACACGCTCCAACTTCATCTTGTTGCTTATAGATGTTGGGTCCCACGCTGGGCAGCCGTAGACGAGATGAGGTCTAACGAGCGCTAGGTAAACAGCCCTTTTGGTGCTAGGCTGAGCATGATGCAGATGTCTAGCAATGAAATATAAATGCCTGGTGGCTTTGGTTCGTACTACTTCACAATGAGTGTTCCATTTTAGATCACTTGTAACAATTACACCTAGTAGTCTGACACGTTTTTTCTCTGGAATAGGCAAGTTATTGATCAAATAACAACAAGGAAATGGATTCTTGGATCTTGCAAATCGGATAGACATACTCTTTTGGGGGTTAATCTTCATGCCATTAACTGTACACCAATTGTCAATATTTTTTAAATCAGATTGTAGAGTTTCTGAATCCTCCTTCGTCATAATCTTTCTGTAAATCGTGCAGTCATCAGCAAATTGGCTCATATCCGAAGAAACACACTGAGGCAAATCCATCATAAATATATTAAACAATAACGGACCAAGAACTGACCCTTGAGGTACGCCTGAGGTTACAAGTATTGAACTTGATTCTGTTCCCTGAAACACAACCTTTTGTGATCGATCTGTCAAAAAATGTTCTAACCAAGTGTGTAAGGATCCACGTACACCATAATAGAACAGCTTGCTTAGTAATTTCCTGTGTGGAATCTGGTCAAATGCTTTAGACCAATCTAGCATCACCGCATCCACCTGCTTGCACTTAGGATCTTCCAGGGCACACTGCCAATTGTCGATTACCTTCGTAAGAAGAGTTGAACAAGATCTACCTGGAATGAATCCATGTTGGTTTTCATTAAGAATATTAGCCGTTGTGATGTGTTTCAGTAGCTCTTGAAATATGATGCGCTCCAATGTTTTGCAAATGATAGAAGTTAATGATATAGGTCGATAGTTCGAGATGTTTTCCTTCATCCCCGATTTGAAAATTGGAATAACATTTGCAATACGCCAGTCAGAAGGTACCACGCCAGTATGCAGAGTGGATAGGCTACAATGCCTATACTAAAAGTAACAATAAAATACTATATTCACATTTACAACAAATGTAGAAAAATAAATAGATAGGGCCTAGGCCTAAATTCTAAACCACTAAAATCTAAAATCAAAAAACTACGCATACTTAGTGCATAACAGCTGCTCAGTCGATATAGGTATACAGCAAACACTTTTAAGGTTGTACATTTTAGGTATTAAACATTAAATTAATCAAACCATAAGGAGAAAATTTAACTAGAATAAATCTAGCATAACACAAATCTCAAAACTTAAACTAAAAAAGTTACATAATATTAGCCTATTTCAGGAACTTGTCTTTAAACTCCTGTACAGAATAAAAAGATTCACTTAAGAGCATATTTTTTAACTTAAACTTAAATAAGGATATGGTAGTGCACTTTTTTATTTCATCTGGTAGTAGATTGTAAAGTAAGGTTCCCTGGTAGGATGGACTCTTTTGGCACTGAGAAGAGGTTTGCCTTTGAATTCGGAGAAAAGTTTTTCGACGCGTGTCATGCGAGTGAACATCCAAATTTGTCTCAATGTTATTGATGTTACTCTTTATGTATGTTAAGAGTTGCAATATATATAAACAAGGCATAGTTAATATTTTTAGATTTTTAAAATGAGTTTTGCATGATTCTAAACGATTGAGATGAAGTATATTCCTGATAGCTCTTTTCTGGAGTTTGAACACTGTTTCCCATAATATAGAGTTTCCCCAAAAAATGATGCCGTAACTCATTTTTGAGTGAAACATTCCATAGTATTGATTTTTTAGCGTTTTTATATCAGCCATTTTGGACATTATTCGGATTGCATAACAAGTGCTTGAGAGTTTATTGCATAAGGCATTGATGTGGTTAGTCCAATCAAGATGTTCATCAAGCTGCACCCCTAGGAATGGTACATGCGAATTTAGCTCCAGTGCTACATTCTTCACATTTACGACTATTTGTTGAGGAGCAGAATGCTTATTCTTAAAATAAATAACTTTAGTTTTAACTGGATTTAGGGTCAAAAAATTTGCATCAAACCAATTGTTAATCTCCAACATTACCACATTGGCTTTGAGCAATAATTCAGCTAAATTGGAATTTGTAAGTAGGACATTTGAATCGTCGGCAAAAAGAGTTAGCAAATCTGCTGCAACATTGCCCGGCATGTCATTAATATATATAAGAAAGAGAATTGGTCCAAGTATGGATCCTTGTGGGACTCCTAACTTAACTTCCCCCCAATTAGAGAAGTATTTCTTCTCACTATTATCATTATCAAGTTGATTAATACACGTTTTCTGTTTCCTGTTTGTTAAGTATGAATTGAACCAATCATTTGCAATACCCCTGATACCATAATGTTCTAGTTTTTTAAGTAAAATGACGTGATTTACGCTGTCAAAAGCTTTGCTTAGGTCGCAGAAAATACCTATTGTATGCTCCTTCATATTTAGTGTTCTGTAAATATATTCTGTAAAATTAGTTATAGCCGACATAGTTGATCTGTTTTTTCGGAATCCGTGTTGATTGGAGGAAAGTATTTTGTTATCATTCAAGTAGCTCATTAACCTATTAAGCATAACACGCTCTAAAATTTTTGAAAACACTGGCAGTAGTGAAATGGGTCTATAGTTATCGGGCAGGTTTTTAGCCCCTTTTTTGAAAAGGGGAATCACTTTCGAGCATTTGAATTCATCAGGAAATATTCCAGTTTCCAGAGACACATTGAATAGTTCAACAAGTGGATCAGCAAGGTAGTTGGCAAATTTTTTCAGTATAAAGTTGGGGATTTCGTCTAGCCCAGATGAATTTTTATTACCCGATTGTTTTAGAAGGGACAACATTTCTGGTTTTGTAATGGGATAAAGAAAAGTTGAATTGTTTATGGGAGGACTAGCATTATTGAGTAAATTGATTGCTTCAATACCATTGGGAAATGTTTTAGGCATGTTAGATGAAGCAGCTGTTATAAAGAATGAATTAAAAATATTGGCGACGGCTTCAGGATTATCCGTTGTACTACCTCCGTGATTGAGTTCAATATTATTAGGTTTCGATGAATGTGACTTCCTCCCTAGTTCCTTGTTTATTAGATTCCAAGTAGTTTTAGCAATATTGTCAGAGTTGTTTATTTGCGATTGAATATGTGATTTTTTAGCTAACATGACAACTGATTTAAATATGCGCTTATAAGTTTCCAAATAATTGTGAAGTACCTCACTACCCGATTCTTTAGACAATTGAATAAGAAGCCGCTTGTGTTTACTTGAAATTCTTATACCCTTTGTTATCCAGGACTTTTTTGGTGGTAAACATTTTTTAGTAGTTAAGGGAAATGCCTTGTCAAAATGGCTATGAAAGGTAGAGATGAAGTGATAGAACTTGTCAGCTGTAGAAATAGCATTAGAGCTTGCATTCCAATTTTCTTGTTGAAGCAATGTTTCAAATAGATCAAGATTCTTTTTTGAGAAGAATCGTTTTGTAACTGATGGCCTAGGTCGTTTATCTGTCTGAGAAACTTGTAAGGTGTTGTAGTCAAAAGAAATGATTTGAGCAAAATGATCAGATAGACCAGACTCAAATACTTCAGTTCCATAAGTAGACTGCTGCATGTTTGTACCAATATTGTCCAGACAAGCTTGGTAATTTAAATTTAATCTACTGATGCGAGTTGGCTCATTAATCGTAAGTGAAACTCCATAACTTTTAAGGAGAGTTACCAGAGATACCTTATCTCTACAATTGCCTAGCATATTAATATTAAAGTCACCACATATAGTTACAGCATGTTTACTTTTTATCGCAGTTTCGAGCAGAGTTTCTAGACGACTAAAAAATAAATCAAAATTTCTCCTTATGATACTAGGGGGCCTGTAAATGCATACAATTAACATATTGACTTCAATTATTTCTACAGCAGAGCATTCAAATACATGTTCAACACTTAAACTGCATAAGTCTATCCTGTTTACAAAAGAAATTTCATTTTTAAGGTAAATACAGCTACCCCCATAGCACCTATTATTGCCTACTACTTCCCTGCAGAAGGATGAGGCAAGCACACAATTGGCAATAGTGCAACTTGGTAATTCAGAAGCTGATCGCCAGTGTTCGGTAAAGCAATGTGCATCAGCCCCCAGCTCTTGGTCTGACACTTCTAATAAATTCCTTTTGAACAATGACAGGGACTGAATATTTTGATGGTATACCTTGAACTGACGTTTGTCCTCTTCGCACAACCTGTTCTAATAGGAATGCCCTACAGTTGGACTGTATTTTTTTGTGGGAACAGAGGTCCGTTTGGGACCAGTACGATAGTCTGGGTTCCCTTGAGATCCACTCTGTCTTGCAGACCCATTATTAAATTTTGACTTGGGGATGGTACCTGTGGGCCTGGGTCGGCCAAAGGAGAAAGGTGGTCCTAATTCTGGAGTTGAAGTTGACGTAGGCCTGCTGGAACCATTCTGCGAGGGCTTGGGCACTAGAGGCAACTTTGCAGCTGGAGGCGACGTAGGTCTGCTGGATGGAGTAGATGTGGGTCTACGACTCGGTGTGTGATCGGTGATGGATATACTAGGTGTGTGATCCGAGACAGGCAACTTTGCAGCTAGAGGAGACGTAGGTCTACCGGTTGATGTAGATGTGGGCCTAGGACTCGGTGTGTGATCGGTGCTGGGTGTACTTGGTGTTTGATCGGAGTCAGGTGAATCAGTTGTCACTGGCGAGATCAGAGATGGTTGAACTGATTATACTTCTTCTGAAGGCAGTGGCTTTGTAAGTCCTTGATTTCCATCTTGTGGGGGAATGCCGGCACGGGAATTATCCAGTTCTTTGAGGCTACCGACTGACCAGACTTCACCATTGATCGTGAGTTTGTTGAAGTTAAGATATGCTCTGTAACCTTGCTCTCTTGCCGCTGCCAAATGTTTCTTCAGGTACTCCCGTTCATTTTTTACTCTTTCAGAGAAGTCTTCAGTGACAGCAATGTCTGTTCCACGCAGGTCTTTAGAACGTTTCATGATGTTGACTTTGTCCTTGTAGTTGTTTAGCTTGAGAACAATAGGCCGTTTTGTGTTAGGCCTGGCTACACCTACCCGATGCGCCCTCTCAACGTCATAGCTCTCAAGCTTGTATCCCAGATATTCTTCAAGCTTATTGCATACCTTGGCCTCGGAGTCCTCCCATGATTCCCTAGCACCTTCAGGAACACCATACATTATGATGTTGTTCCTTCGGGACTGGTTCTCTAGGTAGTCTAACTTGTTCTCAAGGGTTTCTATTTTATTCAGGAGAGTATTGTTAGTAGCCTGCAGTTTGCTGTGGTCGGCCTTCAGAACAGCTGAAGAGTTCTCCAGGACTTCAAGCCTGGCCTCAAGTGCTGACTTTATGTCTTCAATATTCTTATTGGTTGAAGAAAGGTCCTTTGCGATTTGTTTAACACACTGGTTGGTTTCCCGAGCGAGACTCGCCATTTCTTGTATGTCAGAAGGCATTTCCAAGCCAATGGAGTTCCGAAAACGTGGGCCTATGCTCTAAAGTGAGGTTAAGGCTGGGCTCTGGCTAGGCTATAGGCCTAGTTTGTTTAGATAGCTTGGTTATAAATTAGAGTAAATATAATGTCTATTTACGGTTTACCTTATTTAAGCAATTTCTAGTGGCTTATGTTAGATATGTCGAATATTATTAGGTTTAAATTGGTTTAAATAATGAGAGGTTTAATGTTTGCCACTAGAACTATGCACCGCCTTCTATTTATAGGCTGTGTGAGCATACACTGCCGGATTTCTTTTGTATGGGTCTTCTCTGCTTCTTTGTCTTCCTTGTGTGCTTCCTGGCACTTTTCTTCGTCAGTTATTTCTATCTGATTGTTTTGGCTCCATCTTACGTTCCTTACCAGAGGGGTCGTGTTTGCTTTTCCGTCTTCTGTTTGTGCTTCCTGACGCTTTTCTTCTCCAGTTATTTCTAACTGATTGTCTCGACTCCATCTTCAGTTCCTTACTGGCCATTGATAATGACTTTCTTCTTGGCTCCTTTTAACTTGCGGCATCCAAACTCTGGCCCCCATTTTCCCCCCTCTCTCGTGGTTTGCTTTCCATTCCTCTCTTACATTTCTTATGTTTGTCTTATCGGGAACAGGCATACGTCTCTGTTCTGTAGGCCAGCTTCGACCCTGAATGTTACTGGGCCTAGGCCTACCTTGACTTACGTGGTGCGTTTGCTGTGTATCCCTAGGTGTAGCTTTTAGTAGGCATACTTCTTTCCCTTTTTCCTCATAAGGCCTAAACCTAGTTTCACTTCTTCCATTCAATCTCGTGTCTTGTTCCATGTCCAGCTGTCCATGGTTGTTGCCTTCTTTACATTGGCCTATGCTTACTGGCTTTATTTCCTGGCGACCTTCTTTCAGCTTTTGCTCCATAAAGTACTGGAGTTTACTTTTTAAGCTATTTATTGTTACCTCCGTTTCCATTTCCCATATGAAACGATCTGCTAGTGCATCGTATAACTCTTTCTCTATTTTTTCGTCTTTGTTTTCCAACATTCTGATGTCTCCCTTCATACTTTTCATTTCCTTAACCATATCAATAGTCCAATTTCCGCCTTTTTCTTCATCCTCCTTCTGTTCCCTGTCCACTTTTGGGCCATGGTCCTGTCCAGGGACTGCCACCTTATCGTGGTGGGCAGGTTTGCGTTTTGTTGATCCCGAGAGCTATGCCGGGGGAAGCTTATGCTTCTGGTAGGGTCACCCAAGCCTGACTGGTCGAGGAGGAGAAGTCAGACGAAGTGCAGTCCACACCCCAATCCCCTTTCCCCCCCACTGTACCATTGAATATTTCTCCTCCCACTTGGCCCTGCCCTCCCTTGCTGGACTCCCGTATGACGACTCACGCGACGTACAATGGATCTGATTTGGATGTGGCTTTATTCTTCATTATCATCTTTCTTATCTTCATTATCACCCGCTCATCGTCTCGATTAGCCATCGTTGCATAAATATGAGACGTTAAGCCCCATTAATCAATCAACCATCATTTGGGCCATGGTCTTCCTGTATTAGGCCCAAGCCTAGCCCTATCAAGTCTTGATCCAGGTCTAGGCCTAGTTCTATTGGTCCTATACCCGAGTCTACTACGTAATATGCCCTAGGGCTAGTATTTCGGCAGTCCACTAAACCCTGGGCTAGGCCTACTTCTATTTCATAGTCTGGCTTGCACTCTAACGTGCCTACCTGTTTATTTTCCCATATTGATACCTTTTCCTTCAGGTCATCAATATCTTGACTCATCTTCTTAACTGTCGCCAGGGCCACACTTAATCGTTTTGTGATACCACGATACCTTGGTATTCTTCTCCTCTTCCATGGTTTCCCTATACTTTTCTTCTTACTCTCAGTCTTTGTACCATTTACAGTTAAGCCTACCCCTGCCGGTATGTCACTGTTGTTACCCTTACACTTTGCTGGGCCTAGGCCTGCATCTCTTTCTGGACTCCTAACCCCACTTCTACACCCACACCACCAATCACTTCTCTTCTTTCTTCTGTACTCATTTCCATTGAGTCCCGCACATTTAAAATGGGCCCAAATGTCACATGATGTACACTGCACTCCAGCATTAACCCCTTTCTCACATCCCCAACACTTCACTGCTCTTTTCTTAATTTTAGGTTCCTTCACTTGATGCACTTTACCATCATAGGCAGCCATCTTGCCAGGTCATTATGTCAGGTCATTAAGAATATTAACATTAATATCACCTGTTATTATTTGGTGTCTGGCATTATGCAGTTTCTGTAGAAGTGTTTCTAATTCATCATTGAACAGCTTAATGCTGGTTGAAGGAGATCTATACAAGGCTAGAATTTTAATTGTTTCTTTGTTTAGGACTTTATCTATGATTGCTCCATTTACCAGGTGAAAAGGTTCGAAAATCTGTATAGTCACATTTTTAAGTTGATTATTTGTGGATATCATTAGGCCGTCATATGTGGAGCTTTTACAGGGAATAAAATATTGGTTAAATCCTGGTATGTAGTATGGGTTATTTGTACTTCGTTGCGTTTCTCTCAAAGTGATTATATATAATCTAGGTTCAATTCAATTTTTCAATTTCAATTTATTTATTTCCACATTAATACATTATATCAAATACTAAGATATATATTTTTAGAGATCCTCCACCACATAATGCGACTTGTGTGTGTATGGAGCATCTCTTTTACGTGGACTAGGTTAACATAGTAGACAAAGATAAACATTAACACGTATCCATACTTGATATTATTTGTAGTATACTAGTTTAAACGTATTCATGGAGGACCGCAGAGACCACCAACTATTCAGGTGAAACTATTCTCCCGACGATGCAAGCACCTGGTCTTCCAAAGGATGAGACAACGCCAAGGGTTGAAGTTAACTGACATCGGCTTTGAGGGAAACGACCGCAAACCTTATATCAATATCCTTTAAGGAAGATGGTTAATTGGTCAAAGTTGGCACATTTACCCTGAACATAGAGATGCAAGCATTTCAGTGTCGATAAATTATTAGGTCTGAAAGCTGCAGTTATTTCTTTGTTACTTAAGAATATTTTGTTTTTAATGCTTGGCCTAAAAGTCTGTGTGTGACTGCTATAAATATTATAAGCCATTTATAAAGGGCAGGTGGCTATATTATAAACTTATATAGTTACTGTCAATTTGGCCTAGGTCTAGCTATGAGCATCTTGCATGCCTACTGGAATGTTGCTCGGGTTGCTCACTAATATAACTGGCGACTGCTCATCCTACAGATGAAGATTCGCCCGTTTTCAACCCAGACAAATTTATAATTGTATTGCTTTACATTCCTAGCTAGCCAAAAGAGTTGTTAATTTTTCTGGGTCAGATGTTCGTTAATATAGATGCGGTTGTTTCCCTCAAAGCCGACGTCAGTTAACTTCAACCCATGGTGTTGTCTCATCCTTTGGAAGACCAGGTGCTTGCATCGTCGGGAGAATAGTTTCACCTGAATAGTTGGTGGTCTCTGCGGTCCTCCATGAATACGTGGTTGGTAGGCACGGTGACTGTATTCCACATCGCCGTCGGGTTTCAGTTGAATTCCGAGGGCGTTCCCTACAGCCTCCACAATCGCATATGGATTTTCATTTGGTGGTTAACTTTATCTTGTAGGTAGGCGTTATCTTCTTTTAGTTGCTTGTTCTCAATTTGGCAACTCTTTACCTCCCCTGGAAGAGATTCAATCCTCGCATGGAGAGATTTGTTTAGTTCAAGTAGTTCATACTTTCCTGCCAGAAAGTTCAGCTATTTTTGAATATCAGCTAACAGGGACCCCCTCTTACGACTAGCAGAGTCACTCTGGGCCACTTCAACCCCGGGCCGAGACGGGTCTCCTTTAGTCGCCTCTTACGACTAGCAGTCACTCTGGGCCTATTTTACCCCGGGCCGAGACGGGTCTCCTTTAGTCGCCTCTTACAACTAGCAGAGTCACTCTGAGCCACTTCTACCCCGGGCCGAGAAGGGTCTCCTTTAGTCGCCTCTTACAACTAGCAGAGTCACTCTGGGCCACTTCAACCCCGGGCCGAGACGGGTCTCCTTTAGTCGCCTCTTACAACTAGCAGAGTCACTCTGAGGCACTTCTACCCCGGGCCGAGAAGGGTCTCCTTTAGTCGCCTCTTACGACTAGCAGAGTCACTCTGGGCCTATTCTACCCCAGGCCGAGACGGGTCTACTTTCGTCGCCTCTTACGACTAGCATAGTCACTCTCGGCCTATTCTACCTCGGGCCGAGACGGGTCTTCTCTCTTTTGTCGCCTCTTACAACTAGTAGAGTCACTCTCGGCCTAGTCTTTCCCGGGCCGAGACGGATCTCCTTTAGTCGCCTCTTACGACTAGCAGAGTCACTCTGGGCCACTTCTACCCCGGGCCGAGATGGGTCTCCTTTAGTCGCCTCTTACGACTAGCAGAGTCACTCTGGGCCACCTCTACCCCGGGCTGAGACGGGTCTCCTTTAGTCCGCTCTTACGACTAGCAGAGTCACTCTGGGCCACTTCAACCCCGGGCCAAGACGGGTCTCCTTTAGTCGCCTCGTACGACTAGCAGTGTCACTCTGGGCCACTTCTACCCCTGGCCGAGACGGGTCTCCTTTAGTCGCCTCTTACGACTAGCAGAGTCACTCTGGGCCACTTCTACCCCGGGCCGAGACGGGTCCCTTTAGTCGCCTCTTACGACTAGCAGAGTCACTCTGGGCCACCTCTACTCCGGATGAGACGGGTCTCCTTTAGTCGCCTCTTACGACTAGCAGAGTCACTCTGGGCCACTTCAACCCCGGGCCAAGACGGGTCTCCTTTAGTCGCCTCGTACGACTAGCAGTGTCACTCTGGGCCACTTCCACCCCGGGCCAAGACGGGTCTCCTTTAGTCGCCTGTTACGACTAGCAGAGTCACTCTGGGCCACTTCTACCCCGGGCCGAGACGGGTCTCCTTTCGTCGCCTCTTACGACTGTCTATGGCTGACCGGCGCCAGTCAGACAAGGACAATGCTTGAGGAAGAAGTAAGAGACTCCGAAATATCTCACTAATAACCATAAGTAACCCAGGTTGTAGTTCATTGTGGGCTTGTGTTTATCATACCATACCGGTATTAAAGCTAATTTGTGGTGCCAAACGATATTTTTTTTTAAATCGATATCGGCGCCATTTTGCCGATATCGTATCGCGATATCGATATTTTAAGAAATATCGATATCGCGATATCGAAATTTTTTCTGCAGTATGTTAGTCATGTAGCGAGCCTTTTGTATTTTAGGCTTAAACGTTTTCATGGTCCGGGCCGCCATTATCATCAACGACGAGTTGACGACGTCACCGTGACTTGTCGCATCATTGGCCTACGAGTCGAGCGCGGGCTTGGAGTCTGACTCAGTCCTAAGTGATGAGCTGACAGCCGCCGCCAGCCCGTGATAAGGGACGGGCAGATGGCTCGCGTACAGTCGCTTCCATTAAAACCCCACCCCCACCACCACTTACATAGTGGACACTGAAAGATGTTTGAGTGATGTCACAACAAAGCTCATTTGACAGCCAACAATTGAGAATACATAAGGAACAGGAAGCAATATTGTTGTGATATCTAACACTCAATCAATTGTCAAGTACTGATAAAGCAACCAGACCCACCAATAACAACAATGCCTGAAGGACAATGAAACACATGGGAGCATTCCTTACAGCTGCAGCTTGTGTTGCTATGGCCCCGCCTCCCGACAGTGCTTTCAATGTATGCACAATCCCATCCTGCAGAACTCTGCTAATGAAAAGTCGTATTTTGTTAGTATTTGTATCAATTTAATATCTTGTTGAAACTTAATGTTGAGAATGTGAGACTGAGATGCACTTATACACTTGGCATTATGTAGGCAACAACACATTAGTAGTTAGTACAGTACCATAATGTACAAAACTACAAAATGTTACAAACTGTAATAAAATATAGTGATTCCAATTCCATGTAGGCCTACTGTTAAATATAAAATAATATTAAAGGGCAACATATACGTATCAGAACAATAATTTAGACGTTAGCTTAATCTTGTCTTCTTATTTTAACTGTCTTGAAAGTCAAAAGTACCGTCCTGGAAGAGAAAAAAAAAAACAGTTTATGTAAATGCTTTTCAGTTTTTCAAGTGAAAATAATAAGAAATCAATTTAATGAAAATCATATTTACTATTTATATTAAACAAAACAACTTACCATGAAAGGCGTCGATTTCTTAGATTCTTTCGAATGTGAGTTTAAAAACAGCAGGTTGTTAACTCGGTCTGGTGATAGCCTGGAGCGTTATTTTGAAATTACTTCCCCAGCTTCACTGAAGAGGCGCTGGCAAGGAACGCTTGTGGCCACAACACAGAGGTACTTCTTTGCGAGTTGAGCAACTGCTGGATATTTTCTACTGTTATTCTTCCACCACTCGAGGGGGTCTTGATCCTTCGGAACTTTTGTCATTGACCTGTAGGCTTGCATTTGTAAAACTGTAGATGGTTGTTGTGGTTCTGCAGGGGCATCCTCGTCATCGCTGTCGACCAGAAGGGACCTATTTTTCTTCTTAGGTGGCTCGTACATTATATTGTCGGGTGTATCGGCCCTCTCTTCCTCGGCTGGCGTGGGGCTGGCCGACATAGGCCTTAAAGTAACTGCTTCTTCTGGGCCCACAACAATTTCGGCCTCGAGCTCTCGCCAAATAACAGCCCTGCAGTCCGGGCTCAAAAACTTGAGTTCCATGTATCGAGGATCAAGAGCTGAGGCTTTAGGCAGTATACGCCCCATAACATTTTGCCTGTTTTTCAAATCACACAAGATCGCATTTTTTATAACTTTAATAAATGCAGAGTCTACCAGTTTCGTTTCGAGACAGTCCATGAGACTTTAAATAGTCTGCCTGCTACGGAAGCGGTCGCGTATTTCTCCCCCCCCCCCCCCCCCCCAACACTTCAGTAACTCCTTTAAACGGCTGTTTAAGTTCCACGAGGTCTTTGATTTTTGTATTTTCATTAGAATGAATAAAAAAAATGGTCCGTTTTCGAGTTGTTCGCGAGGTAGGTTTCAATTGAATTGCGATGCTTCAAGACACTCGCCATCATATCATGTGTGGAATTCCAGCGTGTGGTGCAAATGCACCTTGTGGGCCCAGCATTGAATGCGCACCAACTCTTCAATCAATCCATTCACTACTCTGAAGCATTTGGTCATATATCTTGCACTGTCAGATGCAAAACCAATTCCATTAACATAATCTAGTTCATAGCGGGCTAGAGTGTCGAAAACAGCCTTTGCACACGTTGCAGAATCAGCCGAGTCTAGCACAACAGACTCAAGCAAGTTGAAAGATTGACTTGCTGCAGGATCTAATGTTTTTGCAAAAATATTGTACACACCGTCCACCTTAATAAGTAGTTTCGTCCGACAACAATACAAAATCCCTTCCTTCTAAACTTTCTTTGATAGCATTTTCTCTATTTTTCCCGATTATCGCCTGCCCAGGGACTGCTACCTTATCGTGGTGGGCAGGTTTGCGTGCTTTGTTGATCCCGAGAGCTATGCCGGCGGAAGCGTATGCTTCTGGTAGGGCCACCCTAGCCGGACTGGTCGCGGAGGAGAAGTCAGACGAAGTGCAGTCCACACCCCAATTCCCTATCCTCCCCTTTCCCCTTTCTCACGCGCCCTCCTACTTGCCCCTTTCCTCCAAAGAGCCCCAATTTCATCTTCATATATCACCCACTCATTGTCTCGATTAGCCTCGTTGCAAAAATATGAGACGTTAAGCCCAAATATCATTATCATCTTCTCGATTATCGGCCTGCCCAGGGACTGCTACCTTATCGCGGTGGGCAGGTTTGCGTGCTTTGTTGATCCCGAGAGCTATGCCGGCGGAAGCGTATGCTTCTGGTAGGGCCACCCTAGCCGGACTGGTCGCGGAGGAGAAGTCAGACGAAGTGCAGTCCACACCCCAATTCCCTTTCCTCCCCTTTCACCTTTCCTCACGCTCCCTCCTACTTGCCCTTTTCCTCCAAACAGCCCCATATTTCATCTTCATATATCACCCGCTCATCGTCTCGATTAGCCATCGTTGCATAAATATGAGACGTTAAGCCCCATTAATCAATCAATCATTCTCGATTATCGGGACGTATTTACGGCGGAGACTATTTGCAGATGGGAGATCGCCACCGCCTTGTACATGATTTTCCAACCACGATCGTATATGTGGGTTATCCCATTTTTCCGGCGATATATTTGCGCTCAAGAACGCGTCCGGGGTTTCAGTAATGAACTTCTCGCAATCAATTTTAATTTTTTTTGCATTGGAAATAGTTTCTTCCAAAGAAATTTGTCTGGAAGTCGAGCTCGTTGATGTTGACGCTGACCCTAGGCCTACTGGCTGGTCTGTCACACGTTTCTTTTAATGCCGGCTACTTTCACAGTGCTTCACAAGTGTATCTCTTCTTTCGTGATCCACACGACAATTACACCATTTGCTGAATAATACTTTTGCTGAAGCGTAAAACCCTTCGTATTTAAATTCAGCTGCACGTTTCTATACAGCAGTGGTACTCAAACTTTTTTCGTGGAGGGCCACTTTTCAAATAATCCAAGTAAAGCTGGGCCGCATTATTAAGGGGAGGGGAAAAAGTGGCAGTTATTGAGGTATAATTAATTACCGGTATTTTATATATAGTGCAGGCTTATTAAACAACACATTTATTGTTATTAAATTACTGCAATTTACCCGTCTCGGCCCGGGGTAGATTAGGCCCAGAGTGACTCTGCTAGTCGTAAAAGGCGACAGAAGGAGACCCTGTCCCTTTCCCCCCCACTGTCCTACTGAATATTTCTCCCCCCACTTGGCCCTGCCCTCCCTTGCTGGACTCCCGTATGACGACCCACGCGACGTACAATGGATCTGATTCGGATGTGACTTTATTCTTCATCTTCATTATCACCCGCTCATCGTCTCGATTAGCCATAGTTGCATAAATATGAGACGTTAAGCCCCATTAATCAATCAATCAATTACTGCAATTGGAATATTTATTTTGAGTATAAGCTGTTGTAATAGTGATTGGTTGTTTACCTGGCATATTACTTGGCAGACGTTGAACGATGACACTGTGTCTTGGAGGCGAGTATGCTGTTAATATCTGCTTTCTTCTCGGAGATGACAATCCGCATCAGGTTGCCAACGTGTTGATAGTTAGACGAGATCGATGCTTATTTTTTTTATGTATTTCATTTTTGAAAATGAAGTTTGGCATAAATAAGTAGAAGAAAACAGGAGTGAGGAGAAATTGAGCAGCTGGTCTCAAGGCAGTGAAACAAAGACCAGAACGAGGGGATGTCTCCGACCAGTTTCTTACCTTCCAACACGTCTTTTAATTCTGTATCACTTTGAAGGTCAACGAGGTTCATTTGCAGATCTCGGCGATTGAATCCCAGTTGAATCGGCTCTTGAATATCCACAATGTTCATTTTCCAAGGATTTTCAAGTAGTTTAGGGTATGTCCAGTGTTACTCTTGTGACATTGTGACACGGTTTACTACACTAAAACTTTCAGGCTTAGAGGAATATTAGATTAATGAAAGTAAACACTTTTGCATTAAATAGAAAACATAATGTTTATTAGTTATATTCAAACACTTACGACTTAGGTCATCATTTTAGTAACATAAAATCCACTTGAAACAGTGTTATGTCTTGTGACCAAAAAAATACAGTTGAATTACACTACAAAACATACATCAAAATTCTCTTCTTCAAATTACAATGTAGCATTAAAACATTTTTTATATTGAACTTATGTGTCTTAAGAACAGTGTACAAAAATATTTAATACATAGGTATACAGAGAGATGGATAAAAAAACAGGGTTACTGGTAAAAAAGTGGTTACTCTTGTGACCGTTACTCTTGTGACGGATTGTCAAGCATGCAATGCCAAGCAATACCAAGTGGGAGGACAAATCTAAAGTGGGACAGTTGGTGGGTAAGGGTCAGGGCAGCGACTTGTTTACTCTGCATAGTTGAGGTAGAGGTCAAGAATTCTCTCGAATTCCTGCGGTGGCACAAAGTATATGGCTCCTCGACCAGAGTAAGTTTTTAGTTCAGGAGTGACCTTCATCACCGACAATACAGATTTATAAGCGATAGTATCAAAGTCATCGATGGCTGGCCACATAAACCTGTTAGGCCCAATCACCTTCATGAATTTCACCTTCACATTTTCATTGTCTGGAATGTCATGAATGGTCCCTGGTACCCACTGATCATCATAGATGACAGCCACCCATTGGCCTACCGCTGGTGTTAAGGACTGGCTGCATTCATCTGTAGTGCCCACATCATGAAGCGATATCTCGTCACTCTCCTCATTATCTTCTAGATCCGTTGACTCGGAGATATCCCGCAGATTGGCCACTTCCACCGTTGATTGCTGAGGATACAATCGCCAAGATATGACATACGGAGACACAGCCTGGAAATGGTGAATCTTCAGTGTGCCTTTCACAGATTTGGCACCTTCCCAGACTGAGTCGAGCTTAGCACGGGCTAAGTTTATGTCGGCAATTGGAACAAGGATGACTTTGATTTTTAAAGGTTCACAAACCTGAGCAAATGTCTCTGCATTTCGAATAACGGCCTTTTGGGACCGAACTGTGTTCCACGCATGCCTTTTTACAACTGCCCCTATCCCATCGACAGCCCCTTTGCCATGGGAAGTTGCAAAATATGACCAGTTTAACCCCTTTAACTTATAATCCTGTTTTAAAATGGTGGTGTTGATAAAGTTAAATCGGGATTTAAATTGAGCCGCACATCCGTCGGAAAATACCTGAAGGTTTTGCATATCATGACCGTTTATTTTCTGATGTTCATCCAGAATCTTCCGAATGAACACATCGACACAATACCTGTCATGGCTAATGTCGTCAGCCACTATGGCGAATGATGTACAAGCGTCTTTGCCAAACCAGATGACAGCAGTAAATACTGCAATCTGGGGATTTGACACAGGAAAGTGCAGTCACGCAAGAAGTAGTGACGAAAGTTCAGTGTTTTCATCCTCACCTTCGCCAAATACTACTCGACGCAGAGCCAACCAACCGGATACACCTCAATCTTCCCCGGAACCAGCCATGTCGCACGCAAACCCAGCACCAGCACTCATGTCAGAGGAAACTCAACAAGCCATAGCAGTCCTCCTCCAGCACCGGGCGAAACAACTGGAAGACACGCCCCCAGCAGCCGTCTTCCCGCAAGTAGAAGCAACCTGGACATACGATTCCTTATTCCCGGACATCGCTACACCTGCACTGGGGTACAACGAAGCCAAGGTAAAAGCTCTATTTCAACAATTAGCTACAGCTCGCCTTGGCATGGTCCAATCCGGTCGTGATTACCATGACGTCACCACCGTGCTCGGTCTAGCATCCCTGTATCCAGCGATGCCTCAACCTCTCAAAAACTACACAATCAACCGGGCTAACCTGCTTCTCATCGCGGTAACCAACGGATGGGACGTAGCGCTCCAGGCTTTTGGATCAACCCCTGCAGCGGCGGCGTCAGCTTTTCTTTCACAGGGGTTCGTCCCGACGCCAAGATATCGCCAGGAATCCCGCTACCAAAGGAGCGACAACTCAAGATCTACCCAGCAGCCAAACAAGACAGCCAACACGGGGGGAGGAAAAGGCCAAAGAGGTCGGGGACGTGGTGCGGGTCAGTCAAACCGCTAACGTTAAAGTTCATCCCTCCCAGTAGCGCTTGTTTGTGCGCCAGGAGGCGCCCTCCCGGGCGCCTGGAGTTGCCAACCCTGTATAAACCGGCTTCTCCCTTAGGTCTACTTTACACTCATTAGGTGTCCTACGCGGCACATGTAAAGCAATACCCTGTATTCTCTGTAATTTTGATAAATAAAGAGCATTATGCTCCGGCTGCATCTCTCGCCCCAAGTCTATCGACGGTACCCTCCTTACCACCGGGGCTCGTTATATAAGCCTCCGCGTGATAGGGCTGGGTATCAGTCTGGATTTGGTAGTGCGGGAGGTGCAGCCACACCACCGGGGCTCGTTATATAAGCCTCCGCGTGATAGGGCTGGGTATCAGTCTGGATTTGGTAGTGCGGGAGGTGCAGCCACACCACCGGGGCTCGTTATATAAGCCTCCGCGTGATAGGGCTGGGTATCAGTCTGGATTTGGTAGTGCGGGAGGTGCAGCCACAACAACCAGGCAGTCTGGATCTGGAACAACAGCGAGCTGTTGTTGTGTATCCCTTGGCTCCTGCATTCAACTGACCCCGCCCCCACCGGTACGCGGGCTTAAGTAGCCTGGCGTTGGTGGAAGCGGGTACAGCCGAAAGGCCAGCGCCAGGGATACGGCCCGCAGGCTTTATTTGTTACATTACATGGTTTTTCAGGATTATGTACAATGGTTTACATTTTAGAATTTACAAAGGTACAATGCGATCAATGTGTTGGGTAATGTTGCCCTCTGCTTGAGTTGTTCGGTGAATATTATCCAAAACCTGACGGGACGGTCGATCAGCTAGGTTTCTGGTTGTCGGCACCCATGTGGTATCCCAGGTGCAGTCTGGGTACTCTCGAAATATGTGCCACATGAGGCGTCGTGCCGCCTGGTGGTCGAATATTTTTCCCTTCCCTTTTGGCATACTCCACGTGACGGCCGTGTTGTCGGAATGGATGTTCACGTGGACGGGCATGAGGGCCTCTTCACACGCCCATTTGACTCCCCAGAGGGCCGCAATCATTTCCGCTAAGTTGATTTCCATGTACGTGTTGACGTAGGTAGCGTTGGCCTCTTGTGTGTCTGGGTTTACCACGGCCACCGAGTGGGGCGTGGCGTCGGAGTATATGCGTACGACGGCAGGTGACCGTCGCATTGGGCGAGGGGCGGATGGGTTTCCATTGTCTAGGAGTTCTAGTAAGTAGTCCGAATTGCGTTCCTGGATGCGTCTGCAAATGAATAGTGGCCACCGCAAGTTGTCCGACATCCAGGATACGTATCCAATTATCCTCTCGAGATCCTTGTCACTACCATCGGGAATGTGAGCGGCCCATTCGCGAAGTTTAGTGACCGCGCCCTCTGTGGCTTGTAAAGTACCAGCTGGTATGTTCAGGCGGAGGCCTAAATATTGCAGGGCAGTTCGAGGAGTTTCGATGGACTTGGCACTAAGGGTGATTCCCTGCGCTCGCACCCACTGTGTAGCCCGAATCAGGTTTTGTCGATTCGCACTGTGGATAAGCCAGTCATCCAGGTAGACGATCGTTACCACGTGGAATTGGCGTTGGATTTCGCGGGCTATTGTTTCGCTAAATCGTTGCATTAGGTAGGGTGACAAGGCATGCCCCATTGGCAAGCGGGTGAGCCGTAATTTCCGCCCACGGTAATATACGCCGTGGAAGTGCCTGGTTCGTTCACTTATAGAGAATTGGAAAAACCCACTCTTCATATCGAGTTTTACTGCGTAATGGTTACAAGGTATGGAGCGTAAAGCAGGGCCCGCAGCAAGCAATGAAAAACGTGGTGCTTCTATGAAGGGAGTCCACTCCGAATAGTCGTTTATGAGACGGATAGTGCCCCCTGCTTTGGGTACAGGTATCATTTTAAAAGCGTTTACTATAGGGCCTTCCTCCAGGACCCCTCCGTCCAGGAGGTCAGCAACTATGTCGTCCATAACAGGTGAGTGGCTTGTACGGTGGAAAATATGAGGGGCGTCTCTAGGTCGTGGCAGGTCGAAACCGTTGGTGGTGACCCGGTGTAGCCAATTTCCACCGTCTACATTATAGTCCAATGGGGGAATGAGGTCTACTGTAACAGAGACGTACCTCAGAGTCCGTATGTCGACGGTGTCTCGCACTCTCGCTCCAGACTGATCCAGACTGATCACCACCGGGGCTCGTTATATAAGCCTCCGCGTGATAGGGCTGGGTATCAGTCTGGATTTGGTAGTGCGGGAGGTGCAGCCACCAGGTGCGACGCGATTGGAACATCATTTAGCATTCGCTCTATGTCATGTATTCGAATAGCCATCGCATTACTAGTGTGACCGAAAAATCCTAAGACTCCGGCGCCACGTACCCAGTAATTTGAACTGGCACAAAATTTGGTTAAAATGAACACTATCGCAACAACATCTAGAATTAGGTTGGAATTCATAGTCGGCCCCTACACCTAGGGGCACCCATTGTTGCTATGGATTTGTTTTGTTTATGGGAAATAACATGGAAACAACTGTTACCTTAGTAACAATGGGCGCCCCTAGGTGTAGGGGCCGACTATGAATTCCAACCTTAGTTAAGGACCCCATAACCACCAATTGACACGGGTGGATAATGATTCTAATTTGGAAAATCTCTTTGGAATCTCATTCTCGAGCACAGCTTGTCTATCCTTAAAGATTCGGTCTCTAGTTTCCGATGTTTTTAATATTTCATTAATACTAACAGTGGAGTCCTGTAGGATTGACGACAATTTCCCGTGATTGGGTAGTTAGCTGTCCACTTGGGTAGTTTCTTCATGTTCATACTGGATAATAATCTTTGTGTCATATTCGGGACAACCACATTGTCTATGACAGCGTTCAATGGGATGAAATGTTCGACTAAGGATTCACTGTGCCCAACAGAAGTTCTTCTTGCAACTAAAAGTGAATCACCAACCATAGTTGCACATGATCCAGGAATCACTATATAAGACAATGATGTATAGTTTACTTTCTCTTTATACATTTTTCCGGACTTATCCGTGCAAAATTGTGTTGCTACTATGTGAGGTTGAGAGGAAGATAAAAACCAAGAATTAAGAGCTATCGGTTTTATGAAAGTATAATTATCTTTATTGTTTGATGGGACTGAAGTGACTTGCTCTAGCAAACAATGTTCACTCTTTGAGTCTTTATATTTGTACAGGTAGGGAATACAGGATTGATTCCAATTCCTATTCCATGAATAAGATGTGCTACAATCTCTTAAAGGACTCAGCTCACACGACTGTTGTTCATGTCGCATTAATAGCCTCCACTTATCTTGATTGACAATCATCATAGTGGATTGATCCTGTAATTGTAACCACTCTCCAGATATGTATATGGGCAAAGATACAATTGAGTATACATGGTAATCAATCATTTTGTCTACTACAGGAATGGGAAATGTTACAATAATGTGGTTATTATCTCTGTATACGTAGGGCCCTTTTATTTGATAATATTGCAATATCTCTGAGACGGGTAGTAGTTCAGATGTATTACTGATTCTATCCTTTACATGTGATCTAATAGTCTCCATGTCTTGGGGTGTTACAATTCTCAAGTCTAACATGCCTCGTTGTAATATTGAGCCGATCCCGTCCATAAAGCTCGACTTTTGCACTAATTGATCCATAACCATAAAAACAACCAGCGAGGTTCGAGGTTGAACCAGCCGGGTTCAAACTAAAACATTTGGCTTCACAAACGTAATAGAAACATTTTCAACATTTCAAAACATTTTATAAATTAAAAATAAGTAGGTATTTAAGAAACGTATTATTGGCCAGGTTAATTTATTTATAATAACGATTAATGGTTACCAATAATTAATAGGTGGGGCACGTGACCGTGTGCCCTTACAGTAGAGCCGCCCCTGCACAAAACGTTTGTGGGATCGCAAACTTTTTTTTTTATGTATTCATCTGTTGATGTCTCAAACTCATTGATTATTTGAGACAAGGCCTTGCGAAGTGACTCGAAGTTTTCATGGTGTTGGCACACACAGACGTTGTGGGGGATGTCCCTGTAAGGCTTAACAGTCGTCGGGTGGATAATGATTCTAATTTGGAAAATCTCTTTTGAATCTCATTCTCGAGCACAGCTTGTCTATCCTTAAAGATTCGGTCTCTAGTTTCCGATGTTTTTATTTTTCATTAATACTAACAATGGAGTCCTGTGTAGGATTGACGACAATTTTCCCGTGATTGGGTAGTTAGCTGTCCACTTGGGTAGTTTCTTCATGTTCATACTGGATAATAATCTTTGTGTCATATTCGGGACAACCACATTGTCTATGACAGCGTTCAATGGGATGAAATGTTCGACTAAGGATTCACTGTGCCCAACAGAAGTTCTTCTTGCAACTAAAAGTGAATCACCAACCATAGTTGCACACGATCCAGAAATCACTATATAAGACAATGATGTATAGTTTACTTTCTCTTTATACATTTTTCCGGACTTATCCGCGCAAAATTGTGTTGCTACTATGTGAGGTTGAGAGGAAGATAAAAACCAAGAATTAAGAGCTATCGGTTTTATGAAAGTATAATTATCTTTATTGTTTGATGGGACTGAAGTGACTTGCTCTAGCAAACAATGTTCACTCTTTGAGTCTTTATATTTGTACAGGTAGGGAATACAGGATTGATTCCAATTCCTATTCCATGAATAAGATGTGCTACAATCTCTTAAAGGACTCAGCTCACACGACTGTTGTTCATGTCGCATTAATAGCCTCCACTTATCTTGATTGACAATCATCATAGTGGATTGATCCTGTAATTGTAACCACTCTCCAGATATGTATATGGGCAAAGATACAATTGAGTATACATGGTAATCAATCATTTTGTCTACTACAGGAATGGGAAATGTTACAATAATGTGGTTATTATCTCTGTATACGTAGGCCCCTTTTATTTGATAATATTGCAATATCTCTGAGACGGGTAGTAGTTCAGATGTATTACTGATTCTATCCTTTACATGTGATCTAATAGTCTCCATGTCTTGGGGTGTTACAATTCTCAAGTCTAACATGCCTCGTTGTAATATTGAGCCGATCCCGTCCATAAAGCTCGACTTTTGCACTAATTGATCCATAACCATAAAAACAACCAGCGAGGTTCAAGGTTGAACCAGCCGGGTTCAAACTAAAACATTTGGCTTCACAAATGTAATAGAAACATTTTCAACATTTCAAAACATTTTATAAATTAAAAATAAGTAGGTATTTAAGAAACGTATTATTGGCCAGGTTAATTTATTTATAATAACGATTAATGGTTACCAATAATTAATAGGTGGGGCACGTGACCGTGTGCCCTTACAGTAGAGCCGCCCCTGCACAAAACGTTTGTGGGATCGCAAACTTTTTTTTTTATGTATTCATCTGTTGATGTCTCAAACTCATTGATTATTTGAGACAAGGCCTTGCGAAGTGACTCGAAGTTTTCATGGTGTTGGCACACACAGACGTTGTGGGGGATGTCCCTGTAAGGCTTAACAGTCGTCGGGTGGATAATGATTCTAATTTGGAAAATCTCTTTTGAATCTCATTCTCGAGCACAGCTTGTCTATCCTTAAAGATTCGGTCTCTAGTTTCCGATGTTTTTATATTTCATTAATACTAACAGTGGAGTCCTGTGTAGGATTGACGACAATTTTCCCGTGATTGGGTAGTTAGCTGTCCACTTGGGTAGTTTCTTCATGTTCATACTGGATAATAATCTTTGTGTCATATTCGGGACAACCACATTGTCTATGACAGCGTTCAATGGGATGAAATGTTCGACTAAGGATTCACTGTGCCCAACAGAAGTTCTTCTTGCAACTAAAAGTGAATCACCAACCATAGTTGCACACGATCCAGAAATCACTATATAAGACAATGATGTATAGTTTACTTTCTCTTTATACATTTTTCCGGACTTATCCGCGCAAAATTGTGTTGCTACTATGTGAGGTTGAGAGGAAGATAAAAACCAAGAATTAAGAGCTATCGGTTTTATGAAAGTATAATTATCTTTATTGTTTGATGGGACTGAAGTGACTTGCTCTAGCAAACAATGTTCACTCTTTGAGTCTTTATATTTGTACAGGTAGGGAATACAGGATTGATTCCAATTCCTATTCCATGAATAAGATGTGCTACAATCTCTTAAAGGACTCAGCTCACACGACTGTTGTTCATGTCGCATTAATAGCCTCCACTTATCTTGATTGACAATCATCATAGTGGATTGATCCTGTAATTGTAACCACTCTCCAGATATGTATATGGGCAAAGATACAATTGAGTATACATGGTAATCAATCATTTTGTCTACTACAGGAATGGGAAATGTTACAATAATGTGGTTATTATCTCTGTATACGTAGGCCCCTTTTATTTGATAATATTGCAATATCTCTGAGACGGGTAGTAGTTCAGATGTATTACTGATTCTATCCTTTACATGTGATCTAATAGTCTCCATGTCTTGGGGTGTTACAATTCTCAAGTCTAACATGCCTCGTTGTAATATTGAGCCGATCCCGTCCATAAAGCTCGACTTTTGCACTAATTGATCCATAACCATAAAAACAACCAGCGAGGTTCAAGGTTGAACCAGCCGGGTTCAAACTAAAACATTTGGCTTCACAAATGTAATAGAAACATTTTCAACATTTCAAAACATTTTATAAATTAAAAATAAGTAGGTATTTAAGAAACGTATTATTGGCCAGGTTAATTTATTTATAATAACGATTAATGGTTACCAATAATTAATAGGTGGGGCACGTGACCGTGTGCCCTTACAGTAGAGCCGCGCCTGCACAAAACGTTTGTGGGATCGCAAACTTTTTTTTTTATGTATTTATCTGTTGATGTCTCAAACTCATTGATTATTTGAGACAAGGCCTTGCGAAGTGACTCGAAGTTTTCATGGTGTTGGCACACACAGACGTTGTGGGGGATGTCCCTGTAAGGCTTAACAGTCGTCGGGTGGATAATGATTCTAATTTGGAAAATCTCTTTTGAATCTCATTCTCGAGCACAGCTTGTCTATCCTTAAAGATTCGGTCTCTAGTTTCCGATGTTTTTATATTTCATTAATACTAACAGTGGAGTCCTGTGTAGGATTGACGACAATTTTCCCGTGATTGGGTAGTTAGCTGTCCACTTGGGTAGTTTCTTCATGTTCATACTGGATAATAATCTTTGTGTCATATTCGGGACAACCACATTGTCTATGACAGCGTTCAATGGGATGAAATGTTCGACTAAGGATTCACTGTGCCCAACAGAAGTTCTTCTTGCAACTAAAAGTGAATCACCAACCATAGTTGCACATGATCCAGAAATCACTATATAAGACAATGATGTATAGTTTACTTTCTCTTTATACATTTTTCCGGACTTATCCGCGCAAAATTGTGTTGCTACTATGTGAGGTTGAGAGGAAGATAAAAACCAAGAATTAAGAGCTATCGGTTTTATGAAAGTATAATTATCTTTATTGTTTGATGGGACTGAAGTGACTTGCTCTAGCAAACAATGTTCACTCTTTGAGTCTTTATATTTGTACAGGTAGGGAATACAGGATTGATTCCAATTCCTATTCCATGAATAAGATGTGCTACAATCTCTTAAAGGACTCAGCTCACACGACTGTTGTTCATGTCGCATTAATAGCCTCCACTTATCTTGATTGACAATCATCATAGTGGATTGATCCTGTAATTGTAACCACTCTCCAGATATGTATATGGGCAAAGATACAATTGAGTATACATGGTAATCAATCATTTTGTCTACTACAGGAATGGGAAATGTTACAATAATGTGGTTATTATCTCTGTATACGTAGGCCCCTTTTATTTGATAATATTGCAATATCTCTGAGACGGGTAGTAGTTCAGATGTATTACTGATTCTATCCTTTACATGTGATCTAATAGTCTCCATGTCTTGGGGTGTTACAATTCTCAAGTCTAACATGCCTCGTTGTAATATTGAGCCGATCCCGTCCATAAAGCTCGACTTTTGCACTAATTGATCCATAACCATAAAAACAACCAGCGAGGTTCAAGGTTGAACCAGCCGGGTTCAAACTAAAACATTTGGCTTCACAAACGTAATAGAAACATTTTCAACATTTCAAAACATTTTATAAATTAAAAATAAGTAGGTATTTAAGAAACGTATTATTGGCCAGGTTAATTTATTTATAATAACGATTAATGGTTACCAATAATTAATAGGTGGGGCACGTGACCGTGTGCCCTTACAGTAGAGCCGCCCCTGCACAAAACGTTTGTGGGATCGCAAACTTTTTTTTTTATGTATTCATCTGTTGATGTCTCAAACTCATTGATTATTTGAGACAAGGCCTTGCGAAGTAACTCGAAGTTTTCATGGTGTTGGCACACACAGACGTTGTGGGGGATGTCCCTGTAAGGCTTAACAGTCGTCGGGTGGATAATGATTCTAATTTGGAAAATCTCTTTTGAATCTCATTCTCGAGCACAGCTTGTCTATCCTTAAAGATTCGGTCTCTAGTTTCCGATGTTTTTATATTTCATTAATACTAACAGTGGAGTCCTGTGTAGGATTGACGACAATTTTCCCGTGTTTGGGTAGTTAGCTGTCCACTTGGGTAGTTTCTTCATGTTCATACTGGATAATAATCTTTGTGTCATATTCGGGACAACCACATTGTCTATGACAGCGTTCAATGGGATGAAATGTTCGACTAAGGATTCACTGTGCCCAACAGAAGTTCTTCTTGCAACTAAAAGTGAATCACCAACCATAGTTGCACATGATCCAGAAATCACTATATAAGACAATGATGTATAGTTTACTTTCTCTTTATACATTTTTCCGGACTTATCCGCGCAAAATTGTGTTGCTACTATGTGAGGTTGAGAGGAAGATAAAAACCAAGAATTAAGAGCTATCGGTTTTATGAAAGTATAATTATCTTTATTGTTTGATGGGACTGAAGTGACTTGCTCTAGCAAACAATGTTCACTCTTTGAGTCTTTATATTTGTACAGGTAGGGAATACAGGATTGATTCCAATTCCTATTCCATGAATAAGATGTGCTACAATCTCTTAAAGGACTCAGCTCACACGACTGTTGTTCATGTCGCATTAATAGCCTCCACTTATCTCGATTGACAATCATCATAGTGGATTGATCCTGTAATTGTAACCACTCTCCAGATATGTATATGGGCAAAGATACAATTGAGTATACATGGTAATCAATCATTTTGTCTACTACAGGAATGGGAAATGTTACAATAATGTGGTTATTATCTCTGTATACGTAGGCCCCTTTTATTTGATAATATTGCAATATCTCTGAGACGGGTAGTAGTTCAGATGTATTACTGATTCTATCCTTTACATGTGATCTAATAGTCTCCATGTCTTGGGGTGTTACAATTCTCAAGTCTAACATGCCTCGTTGTAATATTGAGCCGATCCCGTCCATAAAGCTCGACTTTTGCACTAATTGATCCATAACCATAAAAACAACCAGCGAGGTTCGAGGTTGAACCAGCCGGGTTCAAACTAAAACATTTGGCTTCACAAACGTAATAGAAACATTTTCAACATTCCAAAACATTTTATAAATTAAAAATAAGTAGGTATTTAAGAAACGTATTATTGGCCAGGTTAATTTATTTATAATAACGATTAATGGTTACCAATAATTAATAGGTGGGGCACGTGACCGTGTGCCCTTACAGTAGAGCCGCCCCTGCACAAAACGTTTGTGGGATCGCAAACTTTTTTTTTTATGTATTCATCTTTTGATGTCTCAAACTCATTGATTATTTGAGACAAAGCCTTGTGCAGTGACTCGGAAGTTTTCATGGTGTTGGCACACACAGGCGTTGTGGGGGATGTCCCTGTAAGGCTTTACAAATGTTGGGCGTAGCGACGCAAATTTGCTACGGCCAATTTTGTATGTTGGGTACTTCTCTTTGAATATCTGATAGGCCTCCGATACAGTAAATAGGAGATGCCGCCGAGCTGTCTAGGGTTGTCGTGACCTTGTCTCCATGACAGACTTCCTCCCAGGATCAACTCGGCTTACATCTTCCATTTCATAAAAGGCTTTACATTCTGCTATGACTGTATCTGCCAATCTGTGTACAAAACAAAATACAATTCAGTCTAGGTTAAAAGTTCAAACAGTCGACCTAGGTAGGCCTAATTTATTTCACATAAAAATTAGAGCTTTCAAAAGTCACAATCTAAATGAAGATATAATAAACTTACCCTTTATTTGAAGTTCCTTTTGCTTCTGGCGAAACATCATACTTCAATAGAAGTTTTCGAACAACAGCAGTCCGCTTGCGAGGGGACTGGGGTAGGGCTGTATCAGCCTTTTTGAAAGCTTTGCCTAACAGACAGAGGTATTAACCGGACTGATTGTGACTGTAACGTAGCTCTTCTTGCTTTAGCTGCTAGACGACTTTTTTGCTTCCTAAGTGCAGCATCATTACGTCGTTTATTTTTTTCAGCGGAGGTCTCGGATTCTTTTTTCTTCTTCCAATACCTCTTGTTCTTAGCCCGTTTATTATTCTTGAATGTGTCTTCAGTCTTATGTCTGGCTTTCCGTTGCTTTTGTCTTTCTTTATTTGATTTAGGAGGCATGCTGTTTGGAATATGAAACAGTTTTAAGGTTAGGTTTTGTACAAGTTAGGAATTATTCCATAATTCTATTGCTTTACTGTTACAACTATTCATTAAGATTATAAAAAATAACAGCACTTACTTTTAAGAGACAAACTTCAATGATTTTCAAGATTTACTTCTTTTTTCTTCAATTTAACAGTATGCTGTCACCATGTGCTCTACATATATGCATGTGTGTTACCCTTGTGACCAGGTCAAGGTCAACTTGATCCCCGCCTAGCGGAGGCTCGTCGAACTCCCAAGTTAGGTCGTCGAGTCCGTTCCACAATGTTAAAAGTAACATGTTATCCAAATGGGACAAATGTGAAAGAAAACAAATGAAGTGATCAGTCAAAAAGAATTACCTCCTAAAAAGGAAAAATCATCATATTTTATAATCTTCAATCATTATATTCTATCAAAATTTCTCTTTTAGGTGTTTTAAGTATTGTGTTGTGTGTAAATAACAACGGATAACTAATTATTATAACAGTTTTTTTAGTGGGATCCAAAATGGCGATTTTAGTTTTCTTACTACGACCTAACTTGGCAGTTCGACTCTTTCCTCGAAATTGCACAGAACTATGATTGTCGACACTTTGATGCTGGACTAATACATTCATTATGTTTGTTATATATCCTAGAACTACAGGTGTTGATATTTTTAGCACCTTATCATTAATTCCATTTCTGCCAGGTCCCGTTATCTTAAGTTTTGCAATTATTTTCGATACTGTTTCTATAATTACAAGCTTAAAATCCTTTAGCTCAATATCATCACTTAAATTTGGTACAGAGTTAAGAATTTCTACCATCGTATATGCACTGGTAATTTGATTATAGATTTCCTCTACGGCTGAAGTAAAGTATTCATTGAATTTAATTGCCGTATCTTCATTACCCTTAGCCCCAATATTTTTGAAGTATATAATACCCCCATTGTCCTGTTTGCCTTTATACAATGATTTCAGCACACCCCATAGTTTGTTTGGGTTGTCCTTAAATTATTTTATTTTATTTGTATAAAACATTCGTTTTTTCCCTGGTGAGTGATAGTGAACTGTTTCTTTTGTTGTGATAACTGCACAATAATTCTGGATCATTACTTTTTTTGCTAGCCGGAAAAAATAATTTTTTTTAGGATAACCTTCTTTAATTCATCATCAATCCATTTATTGTTTATATGTTGATTTTTGATAAAGAACCTGTTCACTGGCAACATTTCTTTTACTGTAGCTGATAGGTTAGCCAGTAACTCCTCTTACATTTCATCTATATTCTCATTGCTATCCTCATTATTAATATTCCATGTTTTTTGTGTCAGAGCTGACAAAAATGAATGGACATTATTACTGTTGAACAGCAACTTTTAGTCCCGGGAAACGATTTCCTTTTTTAAGCATTGCTTTGTTTTACTGTTATTAAACCGATAAGGCTTTAGCGTTAGGTTAATACCGATCATGCAATGGTCAGATATGATCTCCTCTAACACTCCGACATTCCCCATGTTTTCAAGTTCGTAATAAGTGATGGCATAACCAATAATAGTCCTACTATTAGTGGTTTTGTTATCCGTTTTTATAGTTATCTTAGCAATTCTAGTGAAGTCTTTAACGAGTTGCACTACACTGCCGCGTTCAAACATGAAGTGCATTTTTTTTTGGCGAATATGGAGGATTTACTCAAATCTACATTGAAATCTCCAGTGACGAGGAGTTTACTATTTCTATATTTTTCTAAAGACTCGATGGACTCTACTCTTCTAATTATAGTATAATTTGGGCTTTACTCTTTTTAGGCAATGCGTAAACAACACAAAATACCAACCCCATAAGAGACCCGCTAGTAGGCCTAATTTTAATTGACAATTCCCACCAATCTGGATTATTTTATTACCTTAGTTTTTAATACCAAAAATGTGATACCATTTTGTACATATATTAGTATCCCACCTATGTGTCTATTATTTGAGTACGCTCTTGTTATGTTGTACCCACTAATACCTTTTTCCCAGTCTTCAATATCAGTTGTCAGTCAAGTCTCAGTGAGTCCAAATATACAAGGTTTTCTTTTTGAAATAATATTTTCTATCATATGTTTCTTTGGTAACAGACTTTGGATGCAAACATAAATAATATCATTTAGGCCTATATCCGGGTTGCCATTGACTACAGTAGGCACATTCCCTCTTATATTATTATCAATCACAGTAGGCATTGTAATGTTCTTAACTCGATGGAGTAAAATGTACAGCGTATACGATAAGGTGTTTATTTAATATGCAAACAACATGGTTATTACATTTCGTCTCAGCCTAAGCCTCCACACACGCCCCTTCCTAGGCCTACAGCTAGACAGACACTGTTCTTCACTCCTCTAGTGTCTACAACATCTGGGCTCCTTAGGCCTATTCACTCAACATATACATATATATATATATATATATAGAAGGCACTGATTTTTAAATGTGAAAACTACACCAACTGCTACAAACATCCCTTCTTTCCTCAATAAAAATAAAATTGAACCGGAGCATCTAGTCTTCATAGCGTTTCGGTGCTCGACGGTTTCGTTGCGGTCTTGGTGAACGTGAGTCCCCAGGACCCGTCTCGGCCCGTGGTAGAATAGGCCCAGAGTGACTCTGCTAGTCGTAAGAGGTGACGAAAGGAGACCCTGTCCCTTTCCCCCCCACTGTCCCACTGAATATGTCTCGTCCCACTTGGCCCTGCCCTCCCTTGCTGGCCTCCCGTATGACGACCCACGCGACGTACAATGCATCTGATTCGGATGTGGTTTTATTCTTCATCATCATCTTCCTCATCTTCATTATCACCCGCTCATCGTCTCGATTAGCCATTGGCGTACACATATGAGACGTTAAACCCCATTTATCAATCAGCGAGTCCCCAGGCAACATCTTTGGGACTGGTGGGCTGTCACTGTCTTAATCCTAACACATTTATTATGGATCCATTTGAGGCATTTGATACATCCCTTTCCTTACTCCTTTCTTGCATACTAAGCACTTTCTTATTTTTTTTTCACAATTTGTATCACAGTCGTCCACTCCATCCACTCTCACAGGCGCCATCTCGTATACAAAGGTAGCAACACTGCCAGCTTTTTCCGACTGCTGGCTATTACCTGCGCTGTGAGGCCTAGGCCTACTGTAACTGTTTTTGTTTGATCTACTGATAGTGTCTTTCACGTCCCACTCGCACTTGATACGCACTGCTGGGGAGGACTCGTCTCGCCGAACAAGGATTGTCCCATTAGTGGTGGTCCAGACAAATATGTAGAGGCACACATTCTTCAATTGTCTGGCCTTCCTAAGAAGGATTTTATTCCGTTGCGTGAGGTGTTGGTTGATGAAAACCTGATAGTTTTGACCTGGCAGGCCTAGGTCTAGCATATTAGTGTACATACTTTTCTTCTCCTTCCTCTTGTTCAGGATTTCTTGTTTCTTGTCTCTGCGGCAAAACTTCAATATGATCTAAGGAGGAACACCACGATCGCGATCATGTTGCCCCGTCGGTATTCGGTGACAGTTTTCTGTATCCGATCTGTCTACGCTTACTCCTAAAGCACTTGCCATCTTGACAACTAGATCTTCGGTATTTTCGTGTCGAGACTCGGGAATGCCCGAGATTTCCTGATTATAGTTTTTGTAGTATTGTTCGTATTCATTTACCTGCTCTCTTAATCCGTCGACCCCGTTATATAGATCATTTGCATCTTGTTTAACCCACTGTATCTCTTTAGCTAATTTACTGTTAGCTACTTCTAGCTCCGTGATCTTGTTTTCCAGTCCTAGAACATGTTATCTGATATACAGATAAATGTTTAAATTTGTCCTAACGAAAGTATTCTGATGCTGACGACACAGCCGAGTCCAAGGTGACAACTTAATTTTCTAATGCTGATGCTACCCTTGCTACCCTTGGAGTGGAATGCTTGCAGCTGTCTTGCGACCGGCAATTATTCAGCGTCCCTTGGGAAGAGTGGGTAAGTGTGGTGTCGAAGTAAGAGAACGAAAAAAACTGATGATAGAAAACCGAAAAAAAAACTGACACTTGGAAAATTATAAGGTAAAGAACTTTTAATAAGTATAAAAATCCGAACACTTGTATTCTTGAGAATATTTTCAATCTCCAACTCGAGATGAAAATGTTTAACACTGTATTTAACACTGACTTTATGTAGTTGGCAAACGCAGCAATATTTGAACCGTAACTATCTCACCAAAAAGATTCTAAGTCCCTATATGCGCTCTCTACGGCCGCGAGCCCAAGGTTAAGTCCTAACACTGTTACGAGTGCGGGCTTGCTTCTTCTGGCTCGGGTTCTTCGGTTGCCTGTGCCTGTGCCAGAACGAAACATGCGTGATTTATATCACTAAGTTTTGCATAGACAAGGACGTCTTAGCACTTAGGCACCTTTGTGAATCCGGGCCCAGGGGATTAGAACAAATTTTGATAAACTGCTGATACTCCTCGAACAATCAGATAATAAATTAGATGTTATTATACTCTCAGAAACCCACCTAGGCTACCATACTCCCAATGTTAATATCCCTAATTATCACACATTTTACATTCCTCCCAAAACCCAACTTATGATAGTATTGTAAAGTACCATCTATATGCATTATCCACTAGGCTGTGCTTAGAATGCAGTGAGTTTGTGCATTATCCACTAGGCTGTGCTTAGAGTGCAGTGAGTTTGTGCATTATCCACTAGGCTGTGCTTAGAATGCAGTGACTTTGTGCACATGTGAATTTGTAGAGAGCTTTGGTTATATCAATAAAGAACAAGCATGGTTACATTGCATAGCAACGGTTGTTGAGAGTTTCTAATTGGTAATTTGTAATTTGGTGTGCCTACGGCGTGTATTGCAGGGGCGGGTTTGTCAAAAAAGGGTCAAAGGGGCAGGCTAGTGCTTTGAGATCGTCCAGTTTCATGTTAGGACTGGTATCAAATCCTAGAAAGTCATCATCGTCATCTGAATAGTAATCTAGATTAGTTTCTATGGGTGGGGTGGCTGGTACTCCCCTGGGCTGGACTGGACTGTTGCGGCTCTCCACTGATCCGGTCGTGGACGTCCTTAGCTGCGAGGACTCGGAGGCTGGACTGCCGGGGCTCTACAGTTACAGCCATAGTTGCATGAGATGGCTCCGTCACTGGTCTTGGAACCACGTCCTCTACTACGGCATTTCCTTGGGTTTGGCCGATGTTTGGGCTCTCGTCTATCACAGTCGATGTCTGGCTAACCTCGTCCCGGATGATGTGGGCTTCTGTTGTCGTTAGTTGGTTGACATCTCCGGGCTTGGAACCACTCTCCCTCAGCATAGGTCTTTCATTTTGTAATGCTGTTGGTTGCATGTATGGTGTCAAGTCCGTGACCAGAGGGATGTTGTTGTATTGGTTCCCGTCCTCTTTCGTCTGGTAGCTTCCTAGTACTATCTGGTTGGTAACTAACTGGGCTAGTTTGCATTTGCCTTCGTAATTTAGGTGTAGTCCGTGCTTTGTGAAGTGGTTTCTTTACTGGTAAAACTGTTACTCCTTTCGTGGCCCTAAGTAGGTTGTTGACGTAGGTTGTAGACACCAGTTAGTGTCTCAGTGGGGGGTTGGGGGGGGGGGGGGCGGTGTTATCATCCAGAAACCATCGCGGGTGTGCGCAAAACAACTCACCAAAGTTTCATCGCAATCGGATGAATGGTGTCGTAATGCATAAAGGACATACACACATGCATACATTCGTTTTTATATATAAAGATAGTTTTTAATACGTGCTTTTATAATATATGTAAAGGGTTTAGATGGGTGTTCAATACACCGCCCCAGGCGATTAAACCATATTCCAAGAGTGACTGATATAAGACTGAGTATACCAATTTCAGGGAGTTTGTATCCAATATATTTTTAAGGTTGTAGAAAATATAGAGTAACGAGCGGGATTTTTTACACAACATATCTAAGTGAGCATTCCATTTTAGATTGTTGTCTATCATTAGACCCAGATATTTAACGGATGCAGTTTCTTTTATGAGAGGACAATCGCAGTTCGTATAGTTTTTGTTTGAGTAATTTATACTAGGACGCTGTTCTCTATGTATATGTATGTTTCCTTTTGGGGTTTTCATTTGGTTTGAGAAAGCAATGTAGTATGTTTTGTCTTTATTTAGGGCTAGGAGATGTTGATTTAGCCACTTGTGAAATATATGAAGTGCTTTATTTGCAGCTTTGTAGGCAAAATCCCAAGAGTCTTCCGTAATTAGTATAACAGTATCGTCAGCATACGAAATGATTTTTCCGTTAGTTTTTATACTACACAGATTATAAATACAAATTAGGAAAAGAATTGGACCCAGTACAGTACCCTGAAGGACACCAATTTTGACGTCCCTGAATTTACTGTGTACATTGTTAACTTTTACTTGTTGAGTTCTACCACTAGAAAGCTTTGAAATACGTTGAATGCTATACCTCGTATGCCTAATTTTTTTCATCTTTTTTAAGAGTATTTTATGGTTTACTGTGTCGAAGGCTTTTGCTAGATCTATAAAGATTGCTATTGTTTTTTTTTAATCATCTACTGATTTGTAAAGAGTATCTGTTAAACTGAAAATCACATCTTTGGTACTTAATTTGGGCCGAAAACAAAACTGATTGGGCGAGAGTAGTTTAAATTTATCTAGGTAGTCCATCAATATACTTTTTAAGCATTTTTCTAATAGTTTTGAAAAGGGAGTGGTGAGAGATACAGGGCGATAGTTTCCGGCATCAAGAGTGTTGCCTCCTTTATGAATGGGGATTATGACCGAGGTTTTGAAATTATTCGGGAAAGTACCTGTTGTTAGAGTCAAATTAAAAATAAAGCAAAGGGGGTTGGCAATATATGGGGCCACGGTTTTTATAAGTCGGCAGTTTATACAATCGTGCCCAGGTGCAGAGTCACTTCTGAGGTTTTTTATAAGATTTTCGATTTCATCTGGTGTTAAAGGTTTTAGAAAAAGTGAGTTCGGGCAGACTGTACTATCAGCACTTTTCTCTTTTTCTTGTGCGACAGATCCTTTTAATATTTTATCTGCCAGGTCTTGGCCAATTTCAGTGAAATGCTTTCTACTTACATTTTCATTAATTATACTCCAGACCAGCTTAGCGTTAGTTCCTGCCTCTTGAATCTTATCTTTGTAATATTCTGTCTTGCATTTTTTAACTAATTTTGTTACTAGTATTCCTGTAGTAATTATATTTCGATGTGAGAGTATCATGGTGTATTATTGTGTAGGCTATAGTTCTTGTCGTATCATTTGCTTATGTAGTTTATCTCTTTTTCTGATTGCCATTATTAAACCTTTCAACCTTTTAATAATCCAGGGTGCAAGTTTTCGAGTTTGTGCAGTGATTTTGACTTTACGAGTTTTAGTGCAATTTCCAATGTGGTATGTTCAAGTGTTAATAAAACTACTAGTAGCGTTATTAACGTTCGATAGGTTTTATACCTTTTCCCATGTTTCATGTTCTAAATCCTGTAGGAGTTTTGCATAATCTACAGAATAGGATATGGTTTTACTTTTAGGCCCATTTTGCAATGTTACCCCATTACTGTGTTGTTTTGTTGTGGGGTGGTCTGCAATCCATGTTAGAAAGATTGGGTCATGGTCAGTTATGTGTGTTTGTAGAACTATTGGACTTACGTTTGAGGAGTTCAGAGATTTTACAAACATGTGGTCTATGCATGTTGAAGTCATATGGTTATTGCAGTTTATTGTTTGCCTTGTGGGTGAGTTTATGCAGCTGTTAAGCCCATTTTTGGCAAATAAGTTCAGATATTCATTTGCTTGGGGGTTAGTGTTAACATTTTTTCCTATGATATTTATATCTCCAGTGACAATACAGTGATTAGGTATGAGTAAGTTACAAAGGTTTCCGTCTAGTTCTTCGACCAATTGCCCTGCATTAGTAGATGGTGATCTATTAAATACCCATTATAAGATAAGTTTCATTATTTTGTGTTAGAGTAATTGTTCCCGAGTTTGCTTCTTTTAATTTGTTTCCTGACAAAGTTACATTTGTTGTAGTTTCATGTTTTATATAGCACATCATACTGTAACAGTACCCACGCCCTCTTACTACACTGGTTGGCCTAGCTCAGCCGGGAAATAAACCAACACTTAGAAATTTGAGTTGTACTATTAAATTATATTGTATCACATAGACAACGAATGCTCACAGTAAATAACTTGTCACAAATAGGTTTACAGACAGTACCAGCTCCAGTTATAGGTGAATCCTTCTTCTAACCTTGGTTTCTCAAGCAGGCGTCCATGGTAGAATTTCCATAATGTCCTTCATGGTAGGTTGAATTCAGTGGTTGATCGTGTGTAACCGACGCTTCGAAAATCACCGTCCCATTTAACGGGGCAGGCGTAGTTGACGTCTGGATAATCCTAGTTTTGATAACTAGAGAAATTGTAATGCTCAAAGACTCGAGTTCTTGAAGTTATTCCGTGTAGCTTTCAACACCACATCCTCTCTCTAGGCTCACTTTTCCACCATCTTCTTCTGTATAATGTCCTTAGTTACCAGTCAACAACCGTTGCTATGCAATGTAACCATGCTTGTTCTTTATTGATATAACCAAAGCTCTCTACAAATTCACATGTGCACAAAGTCACTGCATTCTAAGCACAGCCTAGTGGATAATGCACAAACTCACTGCACTCTAAGCACAGCCTAGTGGATAATGCACAAACTCACTGCATTCTAAGCACAGCCTAGTGGATAATGCATATAGATGGTACTTTACAATACCCCTTCAAATTTTTTTATATTATGAATTTATTAATTGAGATTATAAAAAAATTTCAAAAAAATTATCTCCAACGTTCTCCACTTTTAAAAATTCCATGGTCGTAGGTCGTTCTATCATACCCCTTCCAAAAATAAAAAAAATGAAGATGACAAAATGTATCTATATTTGTTATATTTTTGTTAACATCGAAACTCAGAAATAAACCCTTTAAATCTATAATTGGAAAACCGCATTACCCCTTCAAATAGCCTTACCCCTTCTAAACCTGTAAATTACAACAATGTCGTTCACAGACCCCTTCAATTCAGATGCTAAAATGAAAGTTTATGAAACCTGAAACCCGAATGACAGCACAATGCAATGTTAATAGTACAATACACTTCTAACAATTGGATATCAATCCCCTCTTCCAGAATCAACAATTGTCAACAATTAACAATTTTAAATTGTTGATTAAAAAAAAAAACCACACACACCAACCTATAATCCTAGTAACAATGTTGAAAACAATAGGCTACATTAGGGACCAAATCATCACCTGTCAAAAAGATTCAATACATTGTTGACCTGTGGTTTATTGTATCTGATAGGGTTCCTGGTAACGTTTTAAATTGACAATATTAAACACTCCTTTTACAACCCCAGCTTCTGTGACCAATTCGTATGCGTTGTCTCCTGCAATCGCAGCAACCATATATGGACCTTCAAATATATGAAAAAACTTTTTCGTTTCTTTTTTAAACAAATTTGACAAATGAAGCGATTTGAGCAGTACCTTCTCTCCTACTTGGAAAAATGTTTTACTGACAAATTGACCTTCATGCCTATTCTTCCTATTCTGCCCATTATATTTCAACCTTTCCCTGGCTAAAATTACCTTTGCCTCCTGAGTTATTAAGGGAGAATTGTGAGGTGGAAATTTTATACTCTTAATCAACTGTGGCGTAAAAGTTTGACCAAAATGTAATTCATATGGCGAAAACCCTGTTCCTTCATGGTAGGTTGAATTCAACCACTCCTCCAACTGAGGAACCCACTTAGCCCAAGATGAATGTTTACATGAACAATAGGCCCGAAAGATACGACCCAGTTCACGCATAACCCTTTCAGCTGGATTAGATTGTGGATGACGTATGGACGACATGTGTGCCCGTACCCCTTTACCCTCCAAAGTCTCATTCCACTCCCTGGATGTATATTGAGTACCGTGGTCAGACAGTATAGCAACAGGTATTTGCACAGTGTCGAAATAAACTGTCACTTTCTGTGAAATAGCCCGAGCCGTTTGTTGCTTTAACGTGTACAACGACACCAACTTTGAAAAAACATCAATGAACACTAGTACATATCGCACCCCTCCACAACCTGTAGGTAATGGACCATATATATCAGTTGCCACCAATTGACCAATGTTCGTAGGCAAAATAGGCTGAAAAATGCCATGTGACGTTCTATTTGCATGTTTCGTACGTTGACATAAATCACAACATGCAATCAACTTCCTATTCAATCGCGCCATATTACTGAAAAAGAAGTTCTCTAATAACACCATTAAACATTTTTTAGCACCAAAATGACCAATCTCTTCGTGTACACTCATGATCACTTCCGACACCAGACATTGTGGAATACATAACCGCCAAATGTCCTTACTATTTTCCAATTTGAAGAACAACATGTTGTTGAAAATCATATAATTGCTATGAGCACCAACATTAGTATGAATATCACTCCAAATCGTTCCAAACTTATCATCTTTCTTCTGTAAATCAGGCAATTGTCGAAATTTTTTACGCAATTCTGAACTAATTCCCACATCGGAACTTCCTTTTATTTCTCCGACCTTGTTATCTACATCTCTTTTGAACTCCCCTATTTCCTCAATTACTTCATTGACCTTACCGCCAACCTTTACAACCTTATCTCCAATCTTTTCTGACCTACCTTTAAAATCCACTATCTCTTCTACTAAACCACCCACTTTATTGTCAATAACCTCGATTTCATCCTCATCCTTAGTCCTCAAAGCTGTTAATTTAGTTTCCAACCCATGAAACATTTTATCACATTTTTCTTCGAAGCTTTTCTTCAATTCGGACTTCATTTCCCCCATTTCCTTCCGTATTCCCTCATTGTCCTTACGTAATCCCTCATCCATCTTAATTATCATCTCCATTATACTGTTCAAATCAACAGACCTGATCTCTACCTCTTGAACACTCTCCTCTATACTCCTCCCTACTTCATTCTGAACCTCCTCCCCCTGCATCCTGTCCATAGTCAGCAGTGACTCTGCGAACGTTCAAATTAATCGAGCTTATAATTACCCCTCAAATTTTTAAGTGTTTGGTTAAATTTTTTTGTTTTCTCGGGGTAAATGCAATTAGTATGTGCCCCAGCGTTGGTGTGCCAAATTGTAACAGTACCCACGCCCTCTTACTACACTGGTTGGCCTAGCTCAGCCGGGAAATAAACCAACACTTAGAAATTTGAGTTGTACTATTAAATTATATTGTATCACATAGACAACGAATGCTCACAGTAAATAACTTGTCACAAATAGGTTTACAGACAGTACCAGCTCCAGTTATAGGTGAATCCTTCTTCTAACCTTGGTTTCTCAAGCAGGCGTCCATGGTAGAATTTCCATAATGTCCTTCATGGTAGGTTGAATTCAGTGGTTGATCGTGTGTAACCGACGCTTCGAAAATCACCGTCCCATTTAACGGGGCAGGCGTAGTTGACGTCTGGATAATCCTAGTTTTGATAACTAGAGAAATTGTAATGCTCAAAGACTCGAGTTCTTGAAGTTATTCCGTGTAGCTTTCAACACCACATCCTCTCTCTAGGCTCACTTTTCCACCATCTTCTTCTGTATAATGTCCTTAGTTACCAGTCAACAACCGTTGCTATGCAATGTAACCATGCTTGTTCTTTATTGATATAACCAAAGCTCTCTACAAATTCACATGTGCACAAAGTCACTGCATTCTAAGCACAGCCTAGTGGATAATGCACAAACTCACTGCACTCTAAGCACAGCCTAGTGGATAATGCACAAACTCACTGCATTCTAAGCACAGCCTAGTGGATAATGCATATAGATGGTACTTTACAATACTATCATAAGTTGGGTTTTGGGAGGAATGTAAAATGTGTGATAATTAGGGATATTAACATTGGGAGTATGGTAGCCTAGGTGGGTTTCTGAGAGTATAATAACATCTAATTTATTATCTGATTGTTCGAGGAGTATCAGCAGTTTATCAAAATTTGTTCTAATCCCCTGGGCCCGGATTCACAAAGGTGCCTAAGTGCTAAGACGTCCTTGTCTATGCAAAACTTAGTGATATAAATCACGCATGTTTCGTTCTGCAATGTCATAAAGATGAAGTGTAGTGAAATATGAACAATTTTACAAACAATATTTTATTTTTGTATGTGTAATAATACCCAGAGATGATTTATCTTGATTTATCTTGTTAGGATTTGCCTAACTTAGGACAACTTAGAGTTAGACATCTTTGTGAATCCAGACCCTGTATATTAAGGTGGAGTAATTTAATGCTGTTTGTTTCCTCAAACAACGAAAGTACCGACAGTTCTGAGTATAATATTGTGTTCATTTTGGTCACAACATTTTTATCAATGATGTCAGTGTGATGCATGATTAGTTCTTAAATCTGATATAATTAAATAAACTAAATTGTTTAGGAAATAAGTATTTAAATGGAAAAGTGAAGAAAAGCCAGCTTTCCAAACCTAGAAATACAGTGAGCCTGCAATAGAAATCATGTTTAGGCCTAGATTCTAAAGGTTATGTTTGATTTAGGTATAAAGATAGAAAAAAATAAATACAAAATAAACAAAATAGAGAAATAAATTTTACATGAAAGGTCAAATCATGTACCTTAATTAATACCGAGAAACCTAGGTTTGGCTTAATACGTAATCATAGGTCAGGACTTGTAAAAGCTGGTTAAACTTGCCGAGGCCTAGGTAGGGATTTAAAAGCTACCAATTTTTCCGGAAATTTAAAAAAAACAACGTGTTTTTCCGTTTTTTTGCGGGCACGACGGAAAAATTGGTTTTAAGATGCATAGTGATTAATAAAACTTCCATGATTAAAGTACTGTTTATTTCCATAAATAAGGTAGCCCAATTAGGTACATAAACATAACTACATGTTTTAATAGAAAAATAAAGCAAAATGCCCTATGTTAGGTTTAAAGGCTAGATTTATTATTGAAATTCTTATTTCAAAGGACTTGTATTGTGTCCACAACTCCACATAGGGAGGGAGGGACTAGAGATAAACATAGTAGAGTCTCTAACGACGAGAGAAGATGAATGAATAACTAAGCTCAGTAAACACTGAACAGTGACCATCATCACATACGATTTTCATCATCACTTGGATTTGGATCAGCCTCAGACTCAGATGAAACTGAAATGAGACCTTCATCAGAGGCATTTTCTGTGTCATACTCATACTCATTGGTCACTCGTTTTTCTACCAGTTTGGTACCATCACAAAATTTCAGATTGGAACGTACAGCAACAAGCTTTGCTATGCGGTTGCTTGTAAGGCGGTTCCTGGATTTTGTGTGGATAGCACCAAATGCCGACCAGTTCCGCTCACATGCCGCTGATGTAGGTGGGACGTTAAGTATACGTGATGCCACAGGAGTCAACGGTTGGGAGGTACAGAGGCCTTGCCACCAGGTTGATGGTGAAGTATGAGCTGCGGATGCCCAAATTCCACCTCTAGACCATAGTCCACCTGATGTTCTGAAGTTGGCTACATTGCCTATTACTTGGCCTACTTCCAATAAAAGATGGTTACTTAACACTGTAATGTAATCAAAGGAATCAGCAATCTGATCATCAGTCAGAATTTTTCCTCGATACCGTGGGTCCAAGAGATTTGCCGCTGAATGTATTGGCTTACAGCAGAACTCTTTTCGCTTGGCGATAAATAGTTTTGCCTGACTTTCCTCGTGTTTTGTAAGTGGTGATGCAGAAAGATTTGCAAGCACCCTATCTTTAATGGTAGCAAAGAGCTCAGGAACATCGGATAGAAGAGCATCATTCCCTTCAAGAGTTATTATTGCATCAATTATTGGCTGTTGGATATCAACACTCTTTTGTACTTTCACCCAGAATACATCGTCATCCAGTACTGTTCGACGAACGTCCTTATCTACAGGGAACCCCTCTATTTCTTCTATTACTGTTTCCAACAGGGTCTTACGGTTTTGGAGCAGACTGTTGAAACTTATAACAACCGCACGTCACCTAGTCTTGCTAGGCAACTTTAGAGTACGTGCCTTACTTCCATAGTTGGTTAGCTGTTTCTTTTTAAAAACTGCATGTATTACATGAGTTTGTTTGAGATATACAATTATCCTCTTTGCTTTTCCGAAAATGTCAGCAAGAGTTTGAAGTTTCATCAAATCATTGAGCAGCAGATTAAGGGAGTGTGATGCACACCCAACTGCAGTAACATGAGGATATTTCTCCATCACAATAGCATTAGCAGCTCTCATGTTACTGGCATTGTCAGTTACAATCGTTAAAAATCTGGCACTGCCTATCTTAACCATAACATCAATTATCTGGTTGCTTATGTAGACAGCTGTCTCTCTTTCATCGCCTGGTTCAATAGCCTTGTAGAATATAGGTGCAGGTTTCGTAATAACGAAATTCACTACTCCATCTCCTCGAATATTTGTCCAACCATCTGTCATCAAAGAGAGGCAAAGTGCTTGGGCTATTTTCTCTTCAGATGATGCCATAACTCTAAGATATTCTGCTTCAAGCAATGGGGTGCTTAGTGCATATACACTAGGCACATTATATGAAGGTCTCAGTGCCTTCAATGCCATATTCCAGTAATTGTTATCTAAAAGAGAAAGTGGCACACCTGTGGCGTAAATTGCCCTCGCGAGGGCAGTATCAATTCGCTTTTGCGTATCCTTAGGCATGGTATCAACAAACTTTACCATCCCATCACTTGACTTAAGTGGTGGCAAAGAAAGAAAACTGCTGGCACTTCCGGGAGTAGGACATCTGACTGAGCGTTGACTTTGACTAGAAGATGGGTCAGTTCTTGGACTTGTTGCTTCTGAGTCTGACAGTCCCCAAAGACCAGGCAATGTTGAGCTTGATCCATCACCATTCTATAAAGAATACAAAGGTTGACATTTTACTCATTAGTAGGCTGTAGAGGTTTGAGTATGGATACAAATTTGGATTGTGCCTGATCTATTATGAAAGTTTCATGATGATGATACTTTTGCTTAAATTTAGGCCTATTATTTAATTATTAGTATAGCCTAGCCTTAGCTTAGGTGTTTGGAATTCTGAAAAATTACTATTTATTTATTGGGTTTAACGACGTACTCGACAACTATGATCATATGACGTCGAGGGGTGTTGGGTGGAAAGTAGCTTAGCCTAGACTAGATGCTTGGAACTCATAAAAAAAAATCGGCTTATAGCCTTGGCCTGGACTAGATGCATAGAACTCATAATTATAAACATTAAAGTCCTAGCCTAGAGACCTAACCACAATAATACACTCTAGGGCCCCAGTGGTACTTACGTTAAGAGAAGGTTGTGGCGTAGTTGCAAGGTTAGGTCGGTCCATGTCCATATCATCAGCATCTTCATCTTCGTCAACAGTGAAGAGATTATTAGACTGTTTTAGTGCCGTTTTGGTGTCTTTTGGACAACCCTTGCATTGCTCCAATATATGCTTCGTCATCCTTGTAGCATTGGGAAAGTCATATTTTGCTTTGCAGAACTTGCAATTGGCTGTCCTTTTCTTGCTGTCTTGTAAGTTTAGAAATATGGAAATATTTCCAAACCAATGACACTTGACGAACCATCCTAAAAACATCATTCAATTAATATAGGCTTAGGCCCTTACCATTATACTAGGCCTAATAGGTAATTGGAAACTTAAAAATGTACTGTATTTAAAGAATTATGCTCCAATGAATGAGACCTTAACGCTACTAGGCTGTATAGCCTACTTGACTCCCAGGCCTAGGCCTGCTCATGAAAAATGATTTGTATATGTATTTTGTGTCTTTGTCAATAACAAAGACAACTGTATGTAGTTGGGGAAAGAAGAGAGGAGACCAACAGCTTACCTTAAAAAGATGGTAAGGTAAGCTGTTGGTCTCCTCTCTTCTTTCCCTAACCACATACATTAACCCAGCCGTACGGCAATCCATCAAATCCAACATTGACACAACTAAAATGTGTACAACCAAGTTACCATACCATTACAATTGTAACCTGAATAGCAAACATAACCAAACTTATCTAGGATGCCAATGAACCTAGCCCTAGGCTAATCAATGTCCAAACTAAATCCGAACACGTGGAGTATTCTAGTGTTATCTTGTATTGGATTCTTCTTACCTTTTTTAATGTAGTATTCTGTATCCCAGTGACTAGACATGTAATAGGAAGAGAGACTGGAGGCCTTGATGTTGATATGTTGTTGATCAGCTGTAATAAGCTTCTTGATGGCATTCAGAAATAGCATTTAGAAGGCTGTGCATGTACATGCCTTATGGCTCTAAATTCAAATAGCAATAATTGCAATTTGCAAGTGATTTTGAAAATGCTATGTAGGGTGTAGTATTGCTGCCTTGCCCTTTTAGTTTCATAGGCTACATGAATATCAATATTCAATACACGTAAATACAAATTCATATTTGTCTTAAATTGAGGGGCCACATGCGTAAACCAAAAACCACATTTTCTGAAGTCACAGGCAACGGCAAAGTAGCTTGCTGCCGCCCGCCCGCCGGTCTAGGGTACTTGCTTGAATTCAAACTATAGCAGTGCTGCCATCTGCGCTTTAATTTATTAACTCGAAGTGACTTAAGCACTAGTATGGAATAGCGGATTCGTGGCTGGTGGTGGTGGCACATCACGATTGTTTCCCTCGATTGTGGTCCCTCGATTGTTATAATAGTGTGTAACTGTTATTAGTAGCAGGTTAAGCCTGCCCAGGGACTGCTACCTTATCGTGGTGGGCAGGTTTGCGTGCTTTGCTGATCCCGAGAGCTATGCCGGCGGAAGCGTATGCTTCTGGTAGGGCCACCCTAGCCGGACAGGTCGAGGAGGAGAAGTCAGACAAAGTGCAGTCCAAACCCCAATTCCCTTTTCTCCCCTTTTTCCTTTCCCCCACGCGCCCTCCTACTTGCCCCTGTCCTCCAAAGAGCCCCCAATTTCATCTTCATTATCACCCACTCATTGTCTTGATTAGCCAAGTTGCAAAAATATAAGACGTTAAGCCCAAATATCTATCAGTAGCAGGTTAAGACTACTTACAATACATCTATAATTATAACTTACCATAAAGATGCCATTAATCTGAACTGAACCAGAAACTTTACGAAAAGCAAAGAAATTTCAATTTTTCCCAATTTTTCCGAAAAAAAAACGGGGAACTATCCGTTTTTTTCCTCGTCGTCCATTTTTCCGGAAAATTTCGAACCCTAGGCCTAGGTCCTAGATATATCCAGGTTATGGTGATTGACCTAGGGTTGATTTGAAACATAAGAAATAATAACAAATTATAAAAACAATTAAAAGCCCTTGCCTGTAATAGGCCTAGCCGTTTGTAGGCTCTTGGCATGCGTTTGAATACTAAAAGTATCAGCTTGTCTAGGTTCAATCACATACCTAAATATATTGAATAGGCTACCTAGGTTAGGCTAGTTTGTAATAGGTAAAGTAATAATTTTGTCTAGGTCTAGATTCTTGTGAGAACTGGCTAAACTTCACTTTTCGTATGGGCTTAAGAAGCCTGGTGCATATTACATTAGTTCGAGTCCAAATTATGGTGCAAAGGCGAGCCTCGACGCCGATCTATAGGCCTATCGTTAGCTATCATCTCGACTGGTAAGTCCTTGACCGAGTTCACTTTTATAATCGGAGAATCTTCTTTTTTCCTCATGAAAATGCTCCCACCCTTGGTCCAGACAAATTTGTATCCATGTTTCTTAGCTCCACGCGCCAGCCAGAATAGATATTTATTCTCCTTAGACAGATGTTCGTTTATGTGTATTTCATGTTTGGCTTGGAAACACAAGTTTGTAGTGTAGATACTACCAGTAGATTTTTTTGTTTAGCACATATTCCTTCGTTTGCCTGGAGTAGAATTTAGCGATTATGATTGGAGTATTCTTTGGCCCTTCGCGGTTTGCTGCAACAGGCCTGCCTAGGGACTGCCACCTTATCGTGGTGGGCAGGTTTGCGTGCTTTGTTGATCCCGAGAGCTATGCCGGTGGAAGCGTATGCTTCTGGTAGGGCCACCCAAGCCGGACTGGTCGAGGAGGAGAAGTCAGACGAAGTGCAGTCCACATTCCAATCCCCTTTCCCCCCCACTGTCCCATTGAATATTTCTCCTCCCACTTGGCCCTGCCCTCCCTTGCTGGACTCCCGTATGACGAATCACGCGACGTACAATGGATCTAATTCGGATGTGGCTTTATTCTTCATTATCATCTTTCTCATCTTCATTATCACCCGCTCATCGTCTCGATTAGCCATCGTTGCATAAATATGAGACGTTAAGCCCCATTAATCAATCAATCAATGCTGCAACAGGGAGTCGATGGCTGTACTCTACGTCTCCACGTTGTATTTTTGCTCCGACTACGTTAGCTATGTCCATAATGATTTCGTACGTGTCTTCGCCTTGGCGTACAGGTACACCGTGGAACTCAAGATTGTAGTTGCGGGAATATTGCTCCGAGTTATTCATTTTTTGCTCCAGTGTAGCCATCCTAGCTTCCATCTTTACGTTGTCTGCTTTCAGGTGATTAACTTTGTGGTGGGGCTAAAATAGCCGGGGGTGTCGAAACTTTGACTGGTAGGAGGAATCAGGATGGTGATACAATAATATACTTAAATCGAAATAATTCTTATATTATAGGCAAAATTAACGTAGGATCTCTATACTAATGCTTAAATCAATGGAACAAATTATTATAACATAGTCTCCCCTGTGTGAGGGTACTCATCACTATTAGAGAATGGTCCGTTGGCTGAGGTCTTGTGATGAAGTATCCGTGATGAAGGTTGCTGGTGTGGTAGTGGTGATGGTGATCGGTGGTGGTGACTCCGACTCGGCGAACTGATTCGACGGGTAGTAGTGGGAGTAGCACGAACACGATTCGGGTTGAGAACACGACTTATGACGAAATAATAAGTGGTATGGAATAGAACACCGTTCACAGTTTATGGTTGAATGTTAAATGAGTCACTAGCAGATCGCTGGTCGGAACACAGTTCGCGGTATGGACACAGTTTATGAGAACAGTAAATGAGTAAATAATAGATCGTAGTAGATCGCTGGCCGGAACACAGTTCGCGGTATGAACACAGATTATGAGAACAGTAAATGAGTAAATAATAGATCGTAGTAGATCTCTGGCCGGAACACAGTTCGCGGTACAAACACAACTGTTTATGAGAACAGTAAATGAGTAAATAATAGATCATAGTAGATCGCTGGCCGGAACACAGTTCGCGGTATGAACACAGTTTATGAGAACGGTAAATGAGTAACTAATAGATCGTAGTAGATCGCTGGCCGGAACACAGTTCGCGGTATAGACACAGTTTATGAGAACAGTAAATGAGTAAATAATAGATCGTAGTAGATCGCTGGCCGAAACACAGTTCGTGGTAAAGACACACTTTATGAGAACGGTAAATGAGTAACTAATAGATCGTAGTAGATCGCTGGCCGGAACACAGTTCGCGGTATAGACACAGTTTATGAGAACAGTAAATGAGTAAATAATAGATCGTAGTAGATCGCTGGCCGGAACACACAGTTCGCGGTAAAGACACAGTTTATGAGAACAGTAAATGAGTAAATAATAGATCGTAGTAGATCGCTGGCCGGAACACAGTTCGCGGTATAAACACAGTTTATGAGTCCGATAGCCGGACGGCAGTGGCCATGACCGTCAACGAAGCCTCCCTCTCACCGACTGTCCTGGCCCTCCGTTTCCCGCCCTCTTGCAGCTACCACACGGCTTAGCCTCGGACCCAGTGGTCGGTGGTCCTAGTGCTTGCTTGTATTGTCTTATAGTTAATATTACAATGATAATGGTTACATACAAGTGGTGAAACATTTAGTTACCTAGTTACAAATAATGACACTATGTATTCTCTTAAAACTTACATATGCATTAGGGTCACAACAAGACCCTGTCCCTTCCCCCCCCCCCCCCACTGTCGCACTGAATATTTCTCCTCCCACATGGCCCTGCCCTCCCTTGCTTGACTCCCCTTATGACGACTCCCGCGATATAGATGGACATGATTCGGAAGACGTCATATGACCTTAGCTGTCGAGTACGTCGTTAAACACCACCAATCAATCAATAAGTACAGTACGGGCATGTGGTAAGGAGTGGGTTGATGACGTGTGCGCGGGAACCGGGTAGCGGGGGTGTCCGCCGTGTTCTGCAGGGTCGCATGACAACTTCTTCTGTTAGATTAGCTATTAGGGCTGTTGCCGCCTTTATTTCGTCATATTGGTCGTATAAGTATTCTACTGTCTGTCACACATATCATCCCAATGATATTCAACAGCTACAGTAGGCTGGATGCGCAACCTAGCAACCACAAGCGTGTCAATTAGAAGCCATCTTGAACTGGGCAAATAACACAGGCGGGAATAGGAGTCTAACTCGACTTTCTGCCGCTCGCAGCGCTAGCAGTACTAAAAGGTCCAAATTAGCATGTAAACTGCCCAATTCAAAATGGCTTCAAATTGCTATGCTCGCTACTGAGGGGAAGGTTGGGGGACTGGTGATCTAGCCTACTATAGATGTTGAATATCATTGTATCATCCCATGACATCCGATGTTTGCCGTTTTTTATTTCTTTGATTGGTAATTCTGTATCATTGAGACTAGGCCTAGCATTAGTGCTCATTTCAGGGCGGTCAGTCACCAAGCCTAGGCCATTTTCACAAATCTTACAGTTCCATAAAATAGAAGTATCTTCTGCTAATGACTTGAAAATTTTACCTTCAAGCATAGTACATTTGAAGTGTATCCATTTCTTGCAGCTTCCACGACACTGTAGCCTTTTCGCACCCACATTTACAGAGTTCTTGCAGGAGCCACAATTCTTTAACACACCACCCGGCGCCATCTTGATCTTAGAATGGTTGTAGCCTTGTTCTTGTATTTGGATTTTAGTTCATTAATACCCAAGGGCTTATGCAATATTTCATTCGTACCTAATGTAGCCCTTTCCATTGCGAGTGCAATCTCGACAGTTTTGTCAAAGGGTGGATCATCTTCTTCAAACATGCGATCTAACATCGGCTTAGTATGTAATCCACTGACGAATACATCGCGTAGCATAGTATTCAACATTGACTCAGGATATTTGCAAGGTAATACGAGCTAAGTTCAGAAATATATGTACTTATAGGTTCTCCCTCCTGCTGTTTGCGATTGAGGAAAGCATGCCCACTCGGTATTACCAGGGGTTTTGGACTAAGGTGTTTGCGTAAAACATCCTTTAGCTCCCCAAAGGTTTTATCCTGGTAAGTTAGTAGTAAGTAAGTTAGTAGTACTAGGTAGTAAGTTAGTAGTAGTAGTAGTAAGTTGAAGGGTAGAGCAAACTTTTCTCTAGTGAAAACAGCTTAGGACTTATGAGTGAAATCAATGTATTTACCTTCTTCAATTCCGGGATATTTTGTAGATCCAGGTATGCGGTTAAACGATCCAAGTAGTCGTCGAAGTTTTCAGACGATTCGTCATACTTATCAAAGTGTATCCCTGCAAAGCCTCGTCCCCGCGCGTCGTCTGGATCCGATCTAACGGAGAGCTGCTCCAATAATCGAACCATCCTTCCTTGTAATTCCGTATTCTGGCTCATCAACTCTTGCATTTGTTGCTCTATTGTTATAGAATGTAGAAGTCGTAGTGTAATGGCATGGTCGTAGAGGTAAAGGCTCGAAAGATCCTGAAGATTCTAGAAGGGGCGTATCATGGGCATTGGCCATAGGCCTGACTGCTCACCTCGCGGCGATTCTTCTTCTATTGGCTTCCATAGTCCTACCGTTCTTTCGATGGTCTTACCAACTGCGCCACTTTATTGTGTATTAATAAATAGAATGCCAAAGTTTGCTTGATTCTGTATAATTATATAGCAAAGTAGTTTACGAAATACAATAAAAAATGCAATCGCTTGACAAGACGTCTGAACTTCAACTCATCAGTCGTCTGGAACGTCATGGAACAAGTCGGGTAAAACGAACATATATTGATTAGTCGAATACTCTTCTTCTTCTTCTTCTTCTGAAGTCGTAACCTTCAATTCCATTGGCCAACACGCGATGATGTAGTTGCCTGATTGGCCGTGACTAAGAACTTGATCAGGATTTGAGATATGTCCCAAGTCAATAATCAATAGACAATGTGAACGTTAGCACGCAATACCCATGGCTCAAATTGCTTAGTCAATAGTCACTAGGCCGTAGTCGCTAGTCATTTATGTAATCCGGGCTTTAGTTGTGACAATAGAGTTGAAAACACTTCAAGTGATTGTATGTTAGTCGTGGCTATAGACACCGAGATTGGCCACTGATGACGCTAGTGAAAACGAATGAAGCGCTCAAAGTGGCAAAGTCGCGCAACAACCTGCTGAAGCAGCGTCGTTCTTCCTACGTCGATAAAGGCGGCAATTTGTGAAAATTGTTTAATTAAATACAGCTTTTAAAATTTGTGTGCAGATTATGAATCCCATCAGTAAATCTTAAAAAGGCAAGCCACCATTTTAATCAGGACACGTTTTGACGTATAAACAACAAATAACACACAACAAACAAAACAACAAAACAAACACCAAACAAAAAACAAGATATATCACAATAATATCCAGCACTATTTTCAACCGCGGAATGAAATCTTCAGCAGTTAGTTGCTAAATTTGGCCACATATAGCGCTGTATGTACTAACAGACGGTGTCTATAGGCATTTCTGTATTTTGGGTTTGTAAATTTGTGATGGCCTATATGGCAAGGGTAACATTTTGTTACAGTATTTTTAGAACTACTAAATGCCTAGACCCTACTAGCCTACAATGAAACAATGGTGAGCTTACTTGAGCATTCCTCTGGGCTAAGAGTGTCGCTTGGCCTTGAGTCAGCTCTTTCACTGCCTTCCGTTTGAATAGTAGTTTTTTTACTGGCAGGTCTTCTAATATAATTACACAATCTAGAACAATGCAACACATAGGCCTTGGATGGGTCTGGAGAGTTTGCCCAAATGCACAAAAACTCTCTTCATTCACCGGAATAAAACTCGTAAGTTACTCAACAGTCAGGTACCCTCACACTTCAATTTTGGGGTGAAAAGGTTGTCCCACAAAATCAAGTTCGCTACCTGGGTCTTAAATTCAGTAATATCTTCAGCTGGTTACCTCACTGTAAAAAGACAATTAATACTGTACGCTCCAGATTAAACCTGTTAATCCTCATCAACGGTCGATTATGTGGCTGCAATTATGGTACACTCCTAAGAACGTGGCGTTCATCCGTCCAGTATTCGAATTTGCTTGTGGTGTTTTAGCCCCCCTTCTTGGCCCACTACTGTCCCTCTACGCACCTCTAGAACATCGAGTTTTGCGAAGAATTATACTTCTGGTAGGGCCACCCAAGCCGCACTGGTCAAGGAGGAGAAGTCAGACGAAGTGCAGTCCACACCCCAATCCCCTTTCCCCCCCACTGTCCCATTGAATATTTCTCCTCCCACTTGGCCCTGCCCTCCCTTGCTGGACTCCCGTATGACGACTCACGCGACGTACAATGGATCTGATTCGGATGTGGCTTTATTCTTCATAATCATCTTTCTCATCTTCATTATCACCCGCTCATCGTCTCGATTAGCCATCGTTGCATAAATATGAGACGTTAAGCCCCATTAATCAATCATCAAGACTCCCTCCCTTAATTTTATTAATTTATTTATGTATAACAAGTTGTATGATTGCTCCATTAACTAAAAACGTTTGCTCAATAGTTGAAGAGTATAAGTTACAAAGGATCTAAGTACCCTTTTTGGGAAACGTAGGAAAATGAAGAAAACAATATGTATACGACAATTATTTTGTTTTACTTGATCAACCTATTGGGATATTAATAGGAATACAATTCCAACAATATGTCACCATTTTAAACATATTACAATTTGTAGAAAATTTAAAAAAAATGAATTTTGATTCTGTATAAGGTTCTATGTGCCATCTTGTTAATAATTTAAAACGTTCAATGTGCCATCGCCTTTAAAGTTTAATAGTGATATGTACCACTACTTTTAATAACAAAATAGGTATATGTGCCACCTTGAAATCACATACATGATTTTGACTTTTCGTCTAAGCAAAATCAATAGCGAGAGTGAAGGTTATCAAAATTTTGACTTTTAGTTTAGGTTTTTTGTAAGCACATACAGTTAGGTACATTACTTTGATGTTTGATCGATGTTGACTGACCTACTTTACTCTGAGCAAATTTTCTCATAGAGAGCGCGATATTCTTCTGGTAGGTAGGGCAGCATCTCCTTCAGATCTTTCTTCTTTTCTGCCGTTATCCTGTTCTTGCACTCTAAAACAGGCAGTTCCATCTCAACTATATCATCTCTTTTCTTCGACTTTTTTATAACTGAAACTTCTTCCCATTCTTCAGCTTCATTGAAAGTCTTTTTAATTTTTATGCGTGTAGGGTTGTCACTCGAGATACGCAGCCACGATATTTTGGAAATTTTCAGCTGAGTTGTCTTTATGAACTCATCTACAGCTGCCTGCATGTCTTTAAAGTCGTTTTTATTCATTGTTGTTACTTTAAATGGATTTTTGTGGCGGCTTGAAGTTACTAAACTTTCTAAATCAGCTGGAACATAGCTCTTGGTCACGCGCTTACGCTTTTCTATCAGTGCGAAGTCCCTGTCGCACGGTAGATATGAGTGACCACTCACCAGGAACTTTTGATCTATTTCCTCAAACACGTTGTTTGAAACAAGGAATATCAATGTAAATATCATCATTCGATTTTTGTTTTGGCCGATGCAGTTATCGAACCAAATAACTAATTTTTTCTTCCGGAATGGATTATCTTGTATCACCTTTAACAGGCAGGATGCGATTTCATTACCGCCCCTTCCCGATATCGTTTCGTTCCACATGCACATGTAGGACCCATCAGTATCCCCAACGAGTTTTATTATAAATATAACATAAATCACTTACCACTGGATGTGGGTGTTTTCTGGCTTCCACCACATCATTCTTGCGTGATGTATGCTCTTTACCAGATGTCCTAAGACGTTTCCTTTCTTTCTTAAGGCTTAGACTTCCCTTTTGTCTGCGCTTTCTGTCCATAGCTTGATCTTCCTCCATCTCCATGATGCCCAATCAGCTGGGCGCCGTAGGCATAATGCCGTGGGCGGCCAATGGCACATATACCCTTTGCAACTTTAGAAGGTGCGGAGATACATCCAGCGCTTTCTTTCAGATTTATAATGAACTACTTAAACATTTTCTGGCACATAGACCCTTATACAAATCATTAGGCTTGGCACATAGAACCAAATTCCGCATCTAACTCATTTTGTCGGAAAGTGGCACTTAGACCCTTTGTAACTTATACTCTTCAGTTGTTAGTGTGATTTTTTAAGTTTGAGATTTAATTTAATTTTATCATTATGCTATCATATGTAGAATTTTTACATTGCATAAAATTTCGATTGAAATCCGGTATGTGATAAAGAGTATTTTTGGTTAGTTGAGTTTCTGTTAAAATGATGATATCGGGGTTTATGTCAATGTCTTTAAAGGAAGATTATAAACTGTTCAAAGTTATTGCGTATGCCTTGAATATTCATATGAATGCATTTAAGGTTAAATGGGATATTAATGCTGAAAGTTGTAGATAATTCTCTATTACTATTAAAGATATCATTTTTGAAACTTAGTTTATCAATGTAGCTACAATGTGGATTGTGCACCATTTTTAATAGAAATTTGAGATATTGTATATTGATTTGATGGTTGGGTTGGACCTAGGTTTCCTGTAGGTCTACAGGGATATCAGATGGTGCACCTATACAGACGTCTGATGGCTTACTTACTTGGATTACTTTAAATTTTTCATCTTTTCGGTTGAAAATTTTGCCATTTTTAACCCACACGAATTTATAGTTGAATTTCTTCATCCCTCTTGGTAACCAGAAGGCTTCCTGACTGGACCCACTTGGACGGAGTAGTTTGGAATGGCTCCTTGCTAATTCCAATCCGCGAGCAATTTTACACGCTTTATCAAATGACAGCTCATCCTCACAGTTTAACAATTGCCTTTGGGCCTCTTCATCCTTGATGCCACAGACAAACCAATCTCGAAGGGCACGGTCAAGGTATGAGCCAAAATTACATGAGAAAGCTAGACTCTTCAATTCGACTATGGCCCGTCTGGGCCCGGGGAAGAATAGGCCCATAGTGACTCTGCTAGTCGTAAGAGGCGACAAAAGGAGACCCTGTCCCTTTCCCCCCCACTGTCCCATTGAATAATTCTCCTCCCACTTGGCCCTGCCCTCCCTTGCTGGACTCCCGTATGATGACTCACGCGACGTACAATGGATCTGATTCAGATGTGGCTTTTTTCTTCATTATCATCTTTCTCATCTTCATTATCACCCACTCATCGTCTCGATTAGCCATCGTTGCATAAATATGAGACGTTAGCCCCATAAATCAATCAATCCGATTTGGATTGATTGGTGGCTGATGATTATACCTATAATTGTCTATGGTATGTGGACTTCTAGGAGGGGAAGCCGAAAAGGAATGCATTTATGGGATGTTTTTGTCACTCTATTTGGCTGCGTACGGATGTTCCGGTTTCTGGCCTCCTCCACTTTGGCTGGTGAAGATGGTGGTTCCGGTACCTTCACTTCCACTCTGGTCAGCTGGGCCACGTCCCCTGTAGGGCTGCTTGCCGGGTCTGGTGCTGTCTCGGTGGTCTCTCTGGAGGTATAGATAGCAGATGCTGCTTGCTGGTCTGAGACAGCTTCTAAAGCTGCGTCATGGCTGGCCTTGGGATCCTCTTCTCCCTTATCGCTGACTGCTGCCAGTTGTTTCTTGGTGACTAGAAGGGCATCTGCTGGGATGACCTGGGTATGGGTATGAAGGTCCTCCGTTCCATTGGGTCCGGTGCCTGGGTGGTCAGTCTGTGCCTTGGCATCTTTAGCAACAACCGCAGCCTCGGGCTGAGATAAGCACTCCCGTTTCTTTGCTGCTCAACACATACTTATTTTAGGAACTATTAGGATTTGTACCATTTTTTATGATAATTCTAAGACTAGTTTAATAATACAAAAATAAAAATAGAAAGGCTTAGCCTAGCCTTTGGTTTGGACGGAAGCTCGAATCATCTTAGCGAGTTTTGTTCTGCTGAACGTTTGTTTCTAGGAACTCCGCCGTGAACTAGCCTGGGTTTGATTCATTCACCTCTTTGTCGGTGAGAGTTTTCTTAGTTTTTTGTTGGCTGGCCCGGTGTCTTCGGGCATTAAATTTTGCCCTTTTAGCCCGTCGCTTCACTTCATCTTCCGTTAGGGATGGCATCTCACATACCTCCATCTGTACGCAAAAGTTGCTCGGCAGCGATGGTTCTGTAAGAGGTGGCGATGAGCATGCGAAGGGGTTGGGGCTGGATGCCCTAAACGGATCCGGTGTGTGTGGGACAGGGCCGTAGTCCGGGAGTTCTAACTCCTTGGTTGTGAGGACCAGCGGTGAAATCTGTAGTTTTGGTTTTACAGAGGCTTCCAAGGTGGTCTTCATGACGTTGGGTGGTTCTATTGCTGGGTGATGGGGAGTTGTACGCCTCTTTTTGAATGATGGTAACTCCTTCGGGATGCGTCCTTCTCTAGTCAGGGCTATTTTGGTCATAGCCTCTGGAGCTCGGTGGATTACCCCAGGTACAGTTGTGAAGGATTTCATTAGGATTTCCTTAGCCCTTGATTTGGGGGGTGCCCTCGGAATCGCCGGCAAGGGTTTGGTTTTGCCATACTCCTGGCTGGCAGCTGTTTCCTGTGGGACTGGTCTTGGAACCGAGATTGTCCTAACCAAAGCGATCGGTGGCTGTTTTTTGGATGATAGCGTCCTTGATGTTCCTGCCATGTCGAACGCTTTCTTTGTCTTTGGTAGTAGTTTATTAGGAAAAATAACAAAGGTTATGCAAATGAAATAAATATGACATAAAAGATACATAATGACCACCATTCGTGACTTCCTTAATGTTGGAAACCTTCTAACCATCCAGGTTTTTTAGGTATACGAATAGGTCGCCTTGACAGCATAGGAGGGGTAGGTGGGAATAGTATCTCGTCTTCAAACTCTAGCGTCTCTTCTTCAGTGAGCTCTTGACATTCGTCTGCTTCGTCTTGGGTTAGGGTAGCTTCATCTTCGACTTCTGCTTGTTCCGGTTCCTCGCTCCACTTGGGTGGGGTGTTGTAGGGCCGTAACTGGTCTACATTGCGCTTCCCTGCTGTGTTACCATCTTCATCCGTGAGTTCGTATACATTTGGAGATATCCTTTGATGTAGTCTGTACGAGCCTTCGAATTTGGGGTTTAGAGAACTTGTTACTCCCTTTGCGGCCTCGCTTAGAATATTTGTTTTTCTCCAGACGTAATCTCCGACTTGGAATGGCGGTGCTTTTCTTCCAGTATTATAGAGTTTTTCCTGGCGTTCTTTAGCCTTAGTGCAATTTTGGATAGTCTCTGTATAAGCAGTAGATAGGCTCTGTGCGAGGTGCTGAGCATAGGCGGAGTTTTCGGGAGCACTTGACATTGGCCACCTAAGCCTAGGGCTTATGCCCTGTTGTAAGCAGCCCCGTACCCTACCCAGGCCTAGCGGCAAAATAGACAAGTTAACTTATTAGAATAGATGGAACAAGTTTATGGGCCTAGACTGTATGCCCATCCTCCTGCCCAGGGACTGCCACCTTATCGTGGTGGGCAGGTTTGCGTGCTTTGTTGATCCCGAGAGCTATGCCGGCGGAAGCGTATGCTTCTGGTAGGGCCACCCAAGCCGGACTGGTCGAGGAGGAAAAGTCAGACGAAGTGCAGTCCACACCCCAATCCCCTTTCCCCCCACTGTCCCATTGAATATTTCTCCTCCCACTTGGCCCTGCCCTCCCTTGCTGGATTCCCGTATGACGACTCACGCGACGTACAATGGATCTGATTCGGATGTGGCTTTATTCTTCATTATCATCTTTCTCATCTTCATTATCACCCGCTCATCGTCTCGATTAGCCATCGTTGCATAAATATGAGACGTTAAGCCCCATTCATCATCATGTATGCCCATCCTAGGCCTAGGCTAGGGGCAAAATGCACAGTAGAGTTATGTGATTTGTTTATGGTTGGCTTGCTATGGAGTTTGTTCTTCTTATGGGAAAACAATTCCATAGCAACAAATCCTGTCGTTAACTTGACACTTGCCTGTGCATATGGCTCCTGCCTTGACTCTAGGGGCCTAAGCTAAAGTAGGCTAGGCCTAGGCTTACCTGTCACTGTAATCCGCTTCCATCGAATCCAGCAAGTACTTCGGGGTTGCCGTGTCATGTCCTCCTAGTATACCCACGTTGGGGGAGAATCTCCTGACCTCAACTCACGTTTAAGTGAAAAATACTTTTTTTTTTAATTCCCAATGCGGTCACGGCACTGTTGGTCACTTCTTTCGTACTTTGCATCACTCAACGCACCCAACTGCATTGCAATTTCCTTCCAAATTGCAATTTGGCCTTTTTTTTAGTTGTATTTCTGGTTGCCCGTATATGTGTAATAAAAGACTGGTTTCTGCTTCCGACAAAGCTGGCACCTTCTCCATTTTAGGTTAGGTTATGAGGTTATGTGCTCTTCACGAACCAGTGTTGTCAACCTGTATTGCGTTTACATTACCGAGATTACTCAACGTACGTTGGTAACCCGCATTTTGAACGCGCGTAACATTTTCAACCAGCGTCGGTAACCTGAGAGCGTTTATATTACGAAATCAACGCACGTTACCACCCAACGCACGTTAAAAGCTAGTAATATAAACGAGGTCTTAGTCGACGCATATCTTCATGGGTAATGTTCTAGTAGTTGACCTTGAGATGTAGTCCAGTGATCCTGCCCAGGGACTGCTACCTTTTCGTGGTGGGCAGGTTTGCGTGCTTTCTTGATCCCGAGAGCTATGCCGGCGGAAGCGTATGCTTCTGGTAGGGCCACCCAAGCCGGACTGGTCGAGGAGGAGAAGTCAGACGAAGTGCAGTCCACACCCCAATCCCCTTTCCTCCCCTTTCCCCTTTCCTCACATGCCCTCCTACTTGCCCCTTACCTCCAAAGAGCCCCCAATTTTATCTTCATTATCACCCACTCATCGTCTTGATTAGCCAAGTTGCAAAAATATAAGACGTTAAGCCCAAATATCATCATCATCGTAGTCCAGTGAATAATACGTCAAGGCGGCGCCTAGGGGTCGCGCGAGATGCATGGTCTGCTGAGAAGGAAGCGGCTGCACGCACACTAAGTGGGGCAGGATCATTGCAATTCGCATTAAATGCCTATTTCCATTTGTTTTTCAGTGTTATTTATTTTCACGTAAATTATGGTTTACATAATATGTTGTAGAGTATTATTTAGTGAATGTTAACTAAATGCACATTGCTGAAGCAATCGCCAAACGTGTTGAAGAATTTAATACAAATTAAAATTGAGAAATATCTTGATGAATATTGATTACACATAATTCTTATATAGGAAATGAGGCTGTTTCTTAAATTACTAGTACCTACTATACGTCTAATTAATGTTTTACTATTTTATTTATAATCACGCACTCATGCAGATGATACGTTTGTAAATACGTATATGTACAGTACAGGCGTATTTGAGTTAAAGTTAACTAAACGAACCCTGATGAAACAAACGCAAACGAGTTGATTAATGTTATATTAAATACAATAAACAAATACCCCGACGATTATTCACTACACATCATTCTTATTTAAGAACAAAATCATGCCAACATTCTTCGAACAGAGGCTGCTTCGATGTTTTGAGACAAGACGCCCTGCCACTGAAAACAAATACTGTAATAGGCGCTATTGCTTAATACAGGAAACTCCGCCCCTTTTCTATTGTGTGGAGTGGAGAGGTGACACGCTCATCAGCGCTCCCGGTGGCGCTGGCGTGATGATTGACCGCGGATTTCAAATCCTGGTGTGTGTTTAGTTGTTTCGTTCCGACATATTTACACGTTTCGGTGTTGGAGTGTTTCAGGGTTTTAACAAAATGTTATTCTAAAGCCGTAGTGGACATCTCAAATCAAATGCTTGTTAAGTATTACGCAATCGCTTACGTGACAAGCAGGAGAATACTCGTAATGCTCGTAATATACTTGGTAGGGTATTTGAATTAACTAGTACGTTAATACCATTGGTCGTGTTATGCAATAAAGTGAGTGGAAGCAAATTCCATTTAGTAATATTATATTTATATAAATATAATAAGTAAGTAGGCAAACACACTAGCAAAAGAGTAAGGTAATTTCAAGTAGGACTAAGCAGGCCTCCTTAGCAGGAGGCTTATCTAGGAAATTTGGCATGTGAAAGAAATCCTGTGGAAAGTGCTGTGCTAGCATATGATCTTTCACTAAAACTCTTACTCACTTAAATCATTTAACATCATTATTAGGCATACCACCTGAAAATATTGTGAAGCAGTGGAACACTAATGCATGGGAAGATGGGATGAGGGACTTCTTGCTTATTTTATTTTATCCATAGTGTTATAGCATATGATATAAGAAGAGAGGAACAGTGATAATAAATTTGGTTTGAGGAAGAACACATAAAGCAAACTGAAATACTATCCAATTGCATCTTTATTGCCTGCCCAGGGACTGCCACCTTATCGTGGTGGGCAGGTTTGCGTGCTTTGTTGATCCCGAGAGCTATGCCGGCGGAAGCGTATGCTTCTGGTAGGGCCACCCAAGCCGGACTGGTCGAGGAGGAGAAGTCAGACGAAGTGCAGTCCACACCCCAATCCCCTTTCCCCCCCACTGTCCCATTGAATATTTCTCCTCCCACTTGGCCCTGCCCTCCCTTGCTGGACTCCCGTATGACAACTCACGCTACGTACAATGGATTTGATTCGGATGTGGCTTTATTCTTCATTATCATCTTTCTCATCTTCATTATCACCCGCTCATCGTCTCGATTAGCCATCGTTGCATAAATATGAGACGTTAAGCCCCATTGATCAATCAATCAATCATCTTTATTTCATATAGATGTGTCAAGTTCAAATCAAGCCAGTATGTAAGAAACAAAATTCCAAGCCAACCTTGGGACTGTCAATGTAATTAAAACATAGAGGCCTATACATTTAAATATATCATACAGTGTCAGGCAAACTAAAATAAAAACTACTATAACTATAACAACAATAATATTTACAGGTTATTTACATTTGTATGCAACACACTAGGTTTGTTCGTTTGTCCTGCTTCAACTGGAGTATTTTACGCCAGGAGTAATCCGGAAATACGTAATAGGGAATGTGCATGAATTTTCTACAGCTCTGAAAGTACGTGGAATATATTGTTATTCATCTGAAGACATCAGAAACCTAATTTAAAAGTTTTAAAACTAACTCATTGTACTTCTAAAAATGTTCAAAGATTTCGATTATTGTGACATCACAATCCATGTAAATCACTGCTTATATGAATGACTTTGCCACCGCTTTTTAGACGAAACAATCAAATTTCCAAGGTCAGTCAACTAACCTTGTCAAAATTTTTACTCAAGCCGTTGTCAAGTCTGCTTGATATGAATAACAACCTTAGGTTGGAATTCATAGTCGGCCCCTACACCTAGGGGCACCCATTGTTGCTATGGATTTGTTTTGTTTATGGGAAATAACATGCAAACAATTGTTACCTTGGTAACAATGGGCGCCCCTAGGTGTAGGGGCCGACTATGAATTCCAACCTTAGACCAGTAATATAGGTAGACGGAGTATGACGTCATCGCGAGTGAGACCATCATTAAAACCACGTGATGAGGGGACAAAGCCTTCTCCTGCATTGTTAGCGAGAAGTTCGCAGGTTTGCCGCTAGATGGTGTTAAGTGCGCGGCAAATACGTTTGACATTTGACAAAGGATGTATTATTATTTGTATTTCCTCAGAAATGATTAGTGAAGGTACTGTTAATCTTAGTTAACATATTTTTATTTGTCTAATTGAAAATGATCATTTTTCTTTACACAATGATGTACTGTTTGTACTGTTCATACGCAGACGCTTTAAATTGTCGCGCATCTTGTCCCCACATCACGTGGTCTGAATGTTGGTTTCACTCGCGGCCGGTCGCTAGCATCGGCTTGCTCCGTCTACCTATATTACTGGTCTAAGATAACAACACCCAATATTTACTGATATTCTATGAAAATAGTTTTGGTATTATTGTTTTCAATAGTAATTGGACTTCAAAATTAAAAATCAGGCGTACTAGACATTCATTCAATGTTATATGATTTTGGATATGATAATTTACAACTAAGCGTTATTTAATTTATAATTTTATGATTGGTTGATTGCTGATACATGGAAAGAGACGTATGCCCCGTTTTTCCCGCCATAAATATGTGAGAAACTTTCAGCTCGTTTTTATAAATGAAACTTTATGCTATATCATCGAAATAAAATATTTTTGTATGCAGGAAGTAAATCCTAATCTAGTAAAATGCTAAAAAAAAAGATGACGCATATTCCCTATTGTAACGGAAATGGGAGCAAAAATCACAGTTACTCCCACTTGGACAAAAAACACAGAAGCAGTTGTAGCATTGAGTTTGTTGGTTGTAGTAAGGTACTACTGGACAAAAGAACACCTCAAGGTTATGCCTAGAACACTTACTCCTGGACAGAAAGGGTTTTTTCAATACTGTAGGCTACTCCTGAAGTAATGATCCCAGGACAAACGAACAAACCTATTGACATTTGGACTTGTGATATAATATCTTTAGGTTAGACTATCTTTGATCATTTGTGCATTATCTTTTTAGCTTTTACATTTTGTTTGTTTTTAACATGCCTGCCAGCAATCTCTTTTGCACCTTTCACATAACAATTTTTAAGTACATTGAAGTACCTACTCAAAAACACTTGAACACAATCATTGCATATTGGGCAATTGTCAGGTACTTTAACCAAAGTTACCATTTTTGATTTGATACCAAATGATTGGTGTTTTAACAAATGTTTAAAGTATGTCTTGAACACTGTTTGAATAGACTTACATAGGTCTTGAGCTGCAGACTTAGGAAAAAGCATTTTAGATCTGTCATCATATTTCTTCATGCCAATGTGGATTTCGTCTGCACTGTAAGTCTCATCCAATGATGCAAATGCGTCTTTACACTCTTTGTGTGGCAATTTACTACAGGCCCACCCTGTGACGTAGACAGAACTATTGGCTTCTATAACATTTAGAGGACTATCACCTAAGAGTAGAGCTACCTCCGACTGCCCCGGCTGCATTACAAGATTTATTTGGGAACATGACTTCTCAAAGTCTGACCTCTTCATCAGATCCTGCCCAGGGACTGCCACCTTATCGTGGTGGGCAGGTTTGCGTGCTTTGTTGATCCCGAGAGCTATGCCGGCGGAAGCGTATGCTTCTGGTAGGGCCACCCAAGCCGGACTGGTCAAGGAGGAGAAGTCAGACGAAGTGCAGTCCACACCCCAATCCCCTTTCCCCCACACTGTCCCATTGAATATTTCTCCTCCCACTTGGCCCTGCCCTCCCTTGCTGGACTCCCGTATGACGACTCACGCGACGTACAATGGATCTGATTCGGATGTGGCTTTATTTTTCATTATCATCTTTCTCATCTTCATGATCACCCGCTCATCGTCTCGATTAGCCATCGTTGCATAAATATGAGACGTTAAGCCCCATTAATCAATCAATCAATCTTCATCAGATAGGAAGACAAATCTATTTGACAATTGCTATCTGATGAAGGGGTCAAAATTTGATTACACATGAGAGAGCGAATGGAAGATCTAAATTGAGAGCAGTCGGGAGTCAAGTTGTTTCCACCTTTGGATCTTACCAATGCAAATGTGTTTTCTACACAATCCTGAGTGAGGCGACGCGTCAATAAAAATTTGAAATTGTAATTATCTCTTAAATCTTCCCACAAGTTTTTTAAGTGAAGCTATGTTCAGAAGCCATCCTTTGACACACGGCGGAATGAGATTCCTTCGATTATGAAACTTTAGCAATTTTAATGATTTTTCAATCTCATTGAGGAATGGCCAATGTTTTGATCCTTCAGAAATGGCAAGTCTAAACACTTTTGCATCAAACCTCTTGGACGAATTGAAAATATCATACAAAGAATCAATTTTTTCAATGAAGTCTGCAGTGACAGCAGCAGCTTGAGGCATGTTATTTAATGAAACATGAGTTAAAATCTCTCTACTTACTGAAAAGCTTAGAAGTTGAGAGGCTAGACACACTCTCATTGGGGAAAAGGGGGGTGGATCAATATGTTTCCGCGTTACCTTAGGGGTCAGACGGGGATTCATTTTCATATCTTTATCAATGAACTCTCTAATATGGTCAAATTTACAGAATGTATCATTAAATGTAAGGTCATATTTTTTGAAATTGTTTCTTATGGATTTTAACAGATGAGGCGCATCAAAAAACACATGGACTCTGTCGCCATTTACCTGCCCAGAGACTGCTACCTTATCGTGGTGGGCAGGTTTGCGTGCTTTGTTGATCCCGAGAGCTATGCCGGCGGAAGCGTATGCTTCTGGTAGGGTCACCCTAGCCGGACTGGTCGAGGAGGAGAAGTCACGAAATGCAGTCCACACCCCAATCCCCTTTCCTCCCCCTTCCCCTTTCCACCCTTCCTATTGGCGCCTTTCCTCCAAACAGCCCCCTATTTCATCTTCATATATCACCCACTCATTGTCTCGATTAGCCTCGTTGCAAAAATATGAGACGTTAAGCCCAAATTATCTATCTGTCGCCATTTAAATCAATGTAAGGTGAATCATGGGTTACATTCAATAATCGGTGCATTTTAGTGTTGTTGGAGCCCTGGTCACTCACTAACACCTTGGGGATGAAACCAGTTTCTCTAATTTTTGTTAATGAGTGCAACACAACATCTTTCAAAACTTGTCCGTCCATAGGACCCCTAGTCACAAAGTATCCTAAAACCTGTTTGAAGTTTTTTTTAATGCCTCTTATCATCACTACCAATGCTTCATTTGCAAAATTTGGTTCAGAATTAGCATTCAAGTTAACATTTTTATGAGATATACCAGCACCTATGTCAGGAAACCCTCAAAACAATTAGTCCTAGCATTGAAAGTTATTTTGTCTTTTAGCGACATCATCAATTATGACCGAAACAACCCGATCTAGATATAAAATTGTCTTTGATCACCGAGTTGGTTAAATCATTTTTACTCTGTAACTTGTCGACCTTTTGTTCAAGGTCTGAAACGTGTTTTCTCAGGTCCCTGACAAGTTTACGTTGTCTAGACGCATTCTTCTGCTGTTGATGTAGTTTCTGCGACATTATTCTTAGCTGTTCTTCAGGGTTCTCTCGAAGCCGCTTAGGGGTACGAGCATCGGGTAGGCGTAGTTCATCACCATCTGCAACGATTAAATTTGATCTCATTACAAAGCATGTATGGCCTCTGCGTACTCACACATATAACATAGTTTCAAATCTGTCCAAGTCAGATGTAGGTCCTACCCAGTAGGCCTGAACAAGAGGTTTTTTTACCATTTATTTCAAGAAACGTTTACTAGTACTTCAGGTGTTGGCCTATAATGTAACATGATCTGACAAGATATTTTGCTAACAACTTGTTAACTGCAGCAGGCCTACGGCATACGATTGGCCACACCACGGTACTCAGTGCGAAGTGAATGTGACTTAACTCATAACTTTAGGTTTATGTACCTGATATGATAGTTGCTACAAATTATAAAAATAAATAAAATGTAGGCTAAGTTACAGCCAATATAAATGACATCTTTTGATTTCATGTTGATTCGGAACTGCACTGATAGGCGACAGCCTAGCATCGGACAAGTGTCAAGACATCATTGGCCTAGGCTATCATTTAAATTAGCTATTGAATACACGGTAAAAGTAAAAGGTTGCGCCTACTCACTCGCCTACACCAATATGTCTAACTTGGCAAACCTCCAGCCGTTTAATAACTTGACCCACGTAACCTGAACATTGCAGCTTACACAAGTCACTTTAACAATGACTGACTAGTGAGGCGCAACCCCTTACAATACAGAATGCACTTGTAAAGAGGTACAGAAAACTTACTGTTATCTGATGTATTTGTCACATCCAGGCCTAAGTCATCATTATTGACGGGGTTTGTAGTACTAGGCCTAGACGCAGCAGTCTCCTCTTCCTCACGACGTCTTTTCTTTGGACTTGGCCGCCTACACTTGTCATTCTGAGGGGTTCCTTCCCCTCGATACAAATTTAGTGTGGGAATAGATCCCGGTTTTAGCCTAGAAAAAATGAGGACACATGAGGACAGCATGTTATGCATGTTATGCATGTTATGTTACGTCTCAAACAAAAGTAGCCTATATTAAAATCGTAACAAAAAAAGGTGTACCATATTCATTTTAGGAGAGCCGTAGGTCACGGTGAAAATATATGAATGCTGGGTAGGCCTGCAGGCAGATGATTAAAGCAAAGAGAGAAGATAAGAGCATACAATTTCTATTGTAAACTAGCTATTAGCTACACCAAACAAAAATCATTCAATCAATCAAGAGTTTGAAACTCTAACAAAACAGACCTGTTTTTGTTTAGTTTAGAAGGCTTAGCCCTGCCCAGGGACTGCCACCTTATCGTGGTGGGCAGGTTTGCGTGCAGAAGTCAGACGAAGTGCAGTCCACACCCCAAGCCCCTTTCCCCCCCACTGTCCCATTGAATATTTCTCCTCCCACTTGGCCCTGCCCTCTCTTGCTGGACTCCCGTATGACGACTCACGCGACGTACAATGGATCTGATTCTGTACCTCTGTGGCAATCGCATAAGTAGAAAATTTACATAAATTAAATAAATAATTAAATATTTTGAGGAATAAAATTGAAAATTCCAAAAAAAATCTATGTCCAAAATTATCACCGACATCGATTATTAATCGATTTATCGATGTCGAAGCCCAGCCTCAATTATTATGTAGGTACTTAAATCAATGTTGCTATTTAAAATGTTTCTTCTTTCACAATAATATAACTGCATCAGAATCAATTACTCACAAAATAGGCTTCTAGACTTCCCTATCAATTGTCTTAGAATTCATTTGAAAATAATAAAGCCTACCCTACAGTAATTGTTTCAGAAGACGACATATTAGGCCTATGCATTCTTACTCAAAAACCATGCTTGGATACATATTAGTAGAAATCAACAGTGAACTCTTTCCTGACAAGCTTTCCCACACTGACATGCGATTCACTACTGAGTCGTTAATCAATGCAGAATCATACTAGACAAGACCACACTAGTTCAGACATGCTGCAACTTGCAGACAGTCTGCTTCACACGAGACAAAGACAAGAGACAAGAGTATTTATGAAACTGTAGAACTACCTGCTATTCAACATGATTTCAAGACTTGTGAGACAGCATCTAGTTGACATATTAGGGCCTTATAACCGTTGGATAATATCCAATCTTCTTTGGGTTTGTGTATGTGGCCGGATTCCAGCCTCTCATTTTCGGTCGGTCAAGTGCTTCGCCTCGCTGTTGATATCTTGGTCAATGTCTTGATGTCTTTCCCCGTTGAATACATCCCTCTCCCGGTTGCTGTCGCTCTTTTCTTTTTCCCTTTTACGCTTCACATTGCGATGTTGTTGATGATCAGGAGGCAGTCTATCATTGGCATTGTTTAAGCAGCTTATCATTGCAGAATTAATTTCTTTATCATTAAGATTTTGCAACATTTTGTTTTTATATACTGCACCTAAAAGGAAGGCTTAAACTCAATAGTATATATATGTTTATATCACCACATATACTTAATATTATGTGAAAACACCCATACACAATTATAAAACGGTACCAAGGTCACTTTCTTTTAAAAAAAAACTGGTGAATTTTCGGAGTAACACATTTCTACTCCTTCCTCAGACCGAAGGCAACTGCGTCGAGGATCCTTGTGCCCCTGGTGGCGGGTAATTTGCACCGTCAGTGACTGCAGCGCCGCCTGTTGTTGCTGACTGCAACGAGACTTCCTGTTGCGTACCGCCACGCTTCCTGGTGGCCATTTCGTCTTTTAATACTGGATCCCATACTGGGGGCCTGGCTGATTGAGTTGCCATAGTAACACATTGTTTTTTCATGTGATGTGATTTTGTACAATTCCACGGGAATCGATGGGTTCTGAATCGGCCCATCTCTAATTAAAGGGGGAGAAAAACAAGTTAATGCTTAAGATAGTTTTAGAATGATGTATGTGTTAAGCTAGCATACACATGGTTGTTGGTGATAAGTTTGAACCGTTAACACAGTTGAGAGGCGGCTCATGCGAGCGCTGCACTAGTGATGACGGCAGTGTGGCTTGACTGGCCTCGGCATTGCCCGCCCGGCATTGGTTTACGTTACGTGCATGGTTGGGAAGCGAGACTCTACACACGACAATCACTCATTGCATTGTATTTTATTAGCATCCAAAGACTTGACATAAGTACAAAGTATTTGATTCCATCCATCATTGAGTGAAGATGTAAAGACTAACTATGAAATTATAATATACCATCCGATTCTAGAATGCCTCAGTGTTCGTATTACGGCTGTAAAGTTAACAGAAAATCAGTTCCTTATCTAACATTTTACAGATACCAGAATAGAGATAAATCAACCTAACAGTTCGCTCGCTGTTAGGAAGGTTTAATCTTATAGGAACAACTTTGAACCTAATGCCGGCTCACGTGTCTGCATGAAACACTTCTTATGGGGTGACCGAGTTACTGTGCAGTCCTGTGCAGGAACTGGGAGTTTAAGAGATCACGTAGGTGTGTATATTATCACTTGGGTTTTTGATTTCTTGAAGAGTGGCCAGTGCACCCGGTCTAGGCCGCAGCCAATCCGCGCCATGGATGGCTACAGACGGAATATGATAGTAGTTGCAAAAAACACGCGTTTTAGTGCATTCTGCAGGTCTTACACCTGTGGTTTGTGATGGGATGCAGCTTTTGTTATCAGGTAGAATAGCAGTCTCCCTTTTGAGAGAAGAGTGGCCATATCACCAACCCCATTATGGTGGTTTGCAAGTTCTTTGACTTGGTCAAATCTTTCTTTACCTTTCTCCATTGCTTTTGTGCGAACGTTGCTGTATAGTATTTTGTGAATAGTTACCCTAAGTGATGTGGTCGACCGCTAGTGGCACACTAAACCGAAATATGAGGATGTTATTCTTTTTCGCCGTTCTACTTTCCATAAGGCGCTGGTGCCTTGATTAGCCATCATCCTTTCAAATTCCATTCTTAAAGACATTGTTATATTCAGTTATTTTTAGGAAAGTGCACTTTTTTATTTCAATATCTCCTGGTGTCAGGGTTTCTTCAGAGTTAATGTCATCTAGGGCACCATAGTGTTCATCAGGTCCTGCTCTTGTAAGTCGTCGATTACATTTCGGTTCATAACTGCTGCTCTCCAAGTTTCTCTTTCTTGACTTTTCTATTAGTCTGTTTTTGTCCGTTATACACTTTTTGGTGTGAGCTCCTAAAAATAATGTCGGCACAATATTAAAATGTATTTACCTGGACTGTGGCCATGCATAATCGATTTGTGAATTAGCCGTTGGTGTTGCCCGGATGAACTGAACGACACAACTGCTGCGTGGGTTCGAGTCGTGTATGACCCTCTCAACTCGTAACTGATACGTTTCCCACCTATGAACCTATTTACAACGCTGTTGTAGCTCTCGGCAGCGTTGTTGTTGACGTTGTAGATTAGGCTTGATGCATTTCGAACAACGCTACACTGGACAAGGAAATTAAATTCTTTCAGCAGGCCACATTTCTCTAATGCTGGGATCGAGTTCTCCTGTGCCTCTTCCTGCCCAGGGACTGCTACCTTATCGTGGTGGGCAGGTTTGCGTGCTTTGTTGATCCCGAGAGCTATGCCGGCGGAAGCGTATGCTTCTGGTAGGGCCACCCTAGAGAGTGGCCCCTAGGCCACTGGTCGAGGTGGAGAAGTCAGACTAAGTGCAGTCCACACCCCAATCCCCTTTCCTCCCCCTTCCCCTTTCCACCCCGCCCTCCTACTTGCCCCTTTCCTCCAAAGAGCCCCCAATTTCATCTTCATTATCACCTACTCATCGTCTTGATTAGCCAAGTTGCAAAAATATAAGACGTTAAGCCCAAATATCAATCATCATCATCTCCCACGGCTTTCCTTGCCCTTTTCTTCTCGTTCTTATAACAGCTTTTGAGGGAAGTAGATGTTCTGATGCAGGATCCACTCTGGCTGTTGAACTCGCGGGCAATCAGCTCCCACGTGGAATTTTTTTCTACTTTAGTAGTCCCGTCTGTCTGCTTACATTCTATAATTTTAATGTATCTAGAAACAATGGCTATTAGAAGAGCCTTTTCTTCACTACCGAATTTGGCAGACCGCACAAACTTTTTAGTGGTAGCCATTTGTGAAACTTTGTGGATCTACGCGCGCAAATTATTTTAACCTATCACGTTTGATGTTACAAAAATGAATCCGAACTTCTCCGATTCGAAAGCCGAGCATTCTGCTTGAACCTGGTTCTACTGTTTGAGGCGTGGTGCAACGCGCGGGCTGAACCGCGCTCGTGAACTCGAGTTCAGGTCAACGAACAAAATAAGTGAACCCCCGCTCAGCTCACGTTGGTGCAACTGGGCCTAAGTCGTCGATTACATTTCGGTTCATAACTGCTGCTCTCCAAGTTTCTCATTCTTGACTTTTCTATTAGTCTGTTTTTGTCCGTTATATACTTTTTGGTGTGAGCTTCTAAAAATAACAATTATTATGTAGACACAATATTAACATGTATTTACCTGGACTGTGGCCATGCATAATCGATTTGTGAATTAGCCGTTGGTATTGGCCGGATGAACTGTACGACACAACTGCTGCGTGGGTTCGAGTCGTGTATGACCCTCTCAACACGTAGTTGATACATTTCCCACCTACGAACTTATTTACAACGCTGTTGTAGCTCTCGGCAGCGTTGTTGTTGTCGTTGTAGATCAGGCTTGATGCATTTCGAGCAACGCTACACTGGACGAGGGAATTCAATTCTTATAGCAGGCCACATTTCTCTAATGCTGGGATCGAGTTCTCCTGTGCCTCTTTACGGCCAGTACAGAAATATCCTCGTTACGAACAGTGAGTGTGTTGGCCAAACACATGGATCGCTTTTCAGTTCGGTAATTCGTAGATGCAGTGGACCTTCTACCTTATGGCGGTGCTCAATTGCTTTTGAGACGGCCATACGAAGACGCAGAGCTTGACTTTTCAACATGATGCGAACTGCGGGTGGTTTGCTTGCATATTATGTCGGTTATTTTATAGCATAGGACCCGATTCTTTTTTTAGATATCGATTGTTGCGCGGCCATCTTGGAATAATCGAAACTCATTCGACTTTTGATATATTCGGACAAACTTTGGCAAGATGCCTGCTACGAAGAATTGTTGTTATGGGCTTTTTAAGAGTGATTCGCGTTATTATTACAAAGAGCATATGGATGGTGTGCGATTTATTGCGTTTCCGAAACTAAAGAAGAACCCAGACTTATGTGAGAAGTGGGTTAGGGCGTGCGGGAGATCGGGATTTACAAGTGCGAGTGTCACGAAAGCCACCTACATATGCAGTCTGCATTTTGTTGGCGGTAAAGGACCCAGTTATGATCATCCTCATCCAATTCCAGCAACATTTACTGAGGAACAGGTAAGAAAGACATAGCTTGTTCAAGTTAATCTGTGTGGGCATTTCAAAACATGTGAGCTCGGCCTAGGCCTCTCTAAAGTAGGTTGGGGCTTGTGTCTCTAACCTCACTTTGGATAGGCCTAGCATCATTGGCTTTTGATAATTCATCGGTCTACATAGAGACTAAGCCTTACCCAGCTCACATAATTATTAATGCAGCTAGGCTTACCACTTAATATGGTAGGCCTATTTTCATTTAGGCCTAAAGCTAGCCTAGGCCCTAGGCCTACACGGATCTGATTCGGATGTGGCTTTATTCTTCATTATCATCTTTCTCATCTTCATTATCACCCGCTCATCGTCTCGATTAGCCTTCGTTGCATAAATATGAGACGTTAAGCCCCAATAATAATAATAATAATCTAAAGCCCCCACTCCAAAGCCTATAGCCTGGCCTAGCCTAATCTAATCAATTAGGCGTAGGCCTAGATATATTCAATTGTGGAGTACAGGCCCAGGGCCTGACCACAACAATGTTAGGCCTAAAGCCCGCTTCACAATTGTACATCGCGTTATGATAATCGCGGTGATGATAATGGGACCCCTAATCTCATGTTTACATACGATTCATTGCACAGTTGGCAACTTCAAACAATGTTAACTTATTATTACTGTTCTTGTTGTGGCAATTGTGCACCCACCCTAAGGCCTAGCCCTGCCCAGGGACTGCCACCTTATCGTGGTGGGCAGGTTTGCGTGCTTTGTTGATCCCGAGAGCTATGCCGGCGGAAGCGTATGCTTCTGGTAGGGCCACCCAAGCCGGACTGGTCGAGGAGGAGAAGTCAGACGAAGTGCAGTCCACACCCCAATCCCCTTTCCCCCCCACTGTCCCATTTAATATTTCTCCTCCCACTTGGCCCTGCCCTCCCTTGCTGGACTCCCGTATGACGACTCACGCGACGTACAATGGATCTGATTCGGATGTGGCTTCATTATCATCTTTCTCATCTTCATTATCACCCGCTCATCGTCTCGATTAGCCATCGTTGCATAAATATGAGACGTAAAGCCCCATTAATCAATCTAAGGCCTAGCTTAGCTGTAGTTTATACTAGAATTGTGTCGAACTGGGCTAGGCCTGACTGATTGATTATTCGGCCTAGACGTGTAATGCAAAGGTAGTGCATTAGTTGGTAAGTAACATTAAAGCACAGATGATAAATTACACTAAATAACGTGCTTTTAGGCTCGCCCATCCTGATTTCAAATTCTCTGTTCCATATCTCATCGCAACAGCATTAAAATGTTTATCCGCACACCACAATGTCTTTTTAAGGATATTGGCAATAGCCTTAGGAGAAACAGCATGGGCATTCGGATGCCGTTATTCGCACGCTTCTCTCTGCATGCCAGTTAGCAGTGGCTTGGTGTAACACTAGACAAACTGGCATGCCAATTGCTCTTTCTTCTGATTTTAAGTTCTGCAGAAAACTGGAGACATTTTCTTGCAAAACCACACTTTCATTTAAATCAAGTGTATAATCACTGTACGTCAGTTTTAAAAGATCTTGCCACATGCTATTAGTCATGTGGGAACGGTCGGATGACCATTGCAAGCTAGTTACGAAGTTGCTGTCCAGGGACTGCTACCTTATCGTGGTGGGCAGGTTTGCGTGCTTTGTTGATCCCGAGAGCTATGCCGGCGGAAGCGTATGCTTCTGGTAGGGCCACCCTAGCCGGACTGGTCGAGGAGAAGTCAGACGAAGTGCAGTCCACACCCCAATCCCCTTTCCCCCCACTGTCCCATAGAATATTTCTCCTCCCACTTGGCCCTGCCCTCCCTTGCTGGACTCCCGTATGACGACTCACGCGACGTACAATGGATCTGATTCGGATGTGGCTTTATTCTTCATTATCATCTTTCTCATCTTCATTATCACCCGCTCATCGTCTCGATTAGCCATCGTTGCATAAATATGAGACGTTAAGCCCCATTTAAAAAAAAAAAAAAAAAAAGTTACGAAGTTGTTTACACATGTATCGTCCAATTTACTCTTCCTGGTACTTGGGGTACGGGGATCGTAATCACCAAGTTTTCGTTTGATGTCTCTGGCCATTTGGTTGTCATACAGTTTAACTTCTTTTACTTTTCTGGGATCCTTTTCCCGCTTCCTGCCAACATTCCACGTACAAGTAGTACTTGTAGGGAAATCTTCGGTAAATTATGTGCAATAATCCAATATTGCAAACAATACTGCAGCAACATGGTTGCATCTGCCCATCGCAGATGCCCTGCAGTTGCACGCTGCTCCCTTAACATGCCCGCTTATTGTTGATAACTCAACACTCACATTGTACAATGTTTTAATTTTAAAGGAAGCCATGACTTTGGCCTTGACGTGGTAGCTTGATGTTTCACTATAGGATTCCAGGTCTTGGACATGTCCGGATTTAAAATACATCGCTCCTTTCTTCAGGGGTTTTGATGTATGAACATCGGTACTGTTATTACCACAATCTTCTGTGTCCGAGTCTACATCATTTGAGTCTAGGTCATTCGAGACTGGAAGGATGAACATATTGACGGACTGAACAGATTCAACTATGTGGTAATAAATGTCTCCAAAGTTGAATGATTTTGGATGATGACATTTAGACCCTTTGAAGGGTGCCCACTTGATTTCAGTACTATTAACTCTTTGGGCATTTGTTGGTCCAGCTACGTTGTTTAACTTCATAGTATGCCACTTTCCTCCATCCACACTGACATCTATCGGAAAGTTTCTTTTCGGGGGAGCAGGCACAGAGAGACCCTAGAAAAAAATCTCCATTAGGATTATCACATATTAGCTTTTAGACACTGTAGCCCTAACTTACGTCAAACCATAAAGCGAACGCCAGACGGTAATAATATTTCGAAAACAATATTATGGAAATATTTTTCTTGCCGCCACACATATTAACACACACACGACACATCACTTACACATTTTAACATGTCAGCCCTAAAGTCTAAACTCAGGATTTTAAAATCAAAACACTGTGCTAAACAGTAACAAGGTCTGAGGCCTACATCACATGCTTATTTTTTGTGCACAATTATGTAAAAATGAGAATAAAATGGATTTTGAATTGAATTTCCCAAAAATATTCTAGAGCCTATGCCTATGCCTGTCATGCTGTGCTCAGGTAAAAGTACAAAATACAAAACTATACAGTATACAAGTATCTGTATGCAGCCTTCTAAATTCGGACATGTCTTAGGCCTCACCTGGAGACTAGGCTTAGACTAGGCCTACACTAGGTTACAGTCTAATCTGAGGAGTGGGCCTAGGACTTTGCTTAGGCTTATACATAAACCAGTCCTAGGCCTAAAATATTTTAATTGGCTTAGTAGGCCTAGGCCTGCAGAGGCATGAAGGGAACGGTTTAAGGTAAGGCCCTAGGCCTAGGTTTCTAGGCCACAATAGTTCACAACAGGCCCTATGCTGGCGTACACTTAATTTTAGTAGATCTAGCAAGATTCCACACAAAAAATAAAAACCCTAAATACTTCTGGGCGCGTCTTGCCCTGCCATAGGCCCTAGTAGGCCCTACTGAGGATAACTCACCTTTCTATTAAATCTCGCCTAAAGCCACTTCGTGGAAGACCACGACACTCGAGCCATCTTGACAGCTGGTGGTTAGAATTGTTTTTTACCACTTCATGGGGTAATTTCGCGCCAGGTGTGTCGTTTTCATCCAAAACAACAACGTGCACATTAGTACTAGCTGCCAATGTTTGTCCGAAAGCACATGGCTCGGTTGACACTTGCGCGCGCAGCCGAAGCTCGTGACTTCACGACGTGGCTAATCGGGTCCTATACGGCACTCTATCTTTTCAACGGGTAGATCATGTTCGTAAGAGTAGTAGGAGGTCAGGGCGTCGAGTATATTTTGGTAGGAAATATATATATATAAATATAATATATATATATATATATATATATAATATGTTATGTACTGAACTCAGGAAGTCTTGTAATAAACACACCGGTCAAGTTAGGTTCTTAATGATACTTTAATTAGTGATCAAAACGGATACATGATGAACACAACCTGCTAGCCAAAGCCCTGCCAGAGACTGGCAGGAAACGGAACAAGACACAGCCCCCTAGTGGTAGCCTTGGGAACTGTTACTCAGTTCGGGTGGGAGATTTGAACTGCAAATATATCACAATTCTCCCCCGCAAGAATAATGTACTAACTTACACATGTGAAAACCAATAGTAATTTAACTATAAAAACATCATATATGAAAACAGGTGTGAAGCACCAAAGTAAACTAGTCTACAAAACCATCACATGAAACAACCCTAGCACTGATAATCTTTTAAATATGAGGGTGGTCTCTTTACTCTGGATGTGAGGCGACTGGTTATGGGTGTGTCTGCACTGGTTACTGGTGACATCTCCGCCGGAGCCGGGGAGTTGATTGTAGGTGAACCTGGCGAATCGATTTCTGGCTCTGGTCCTGCAGCGTTTACTTCAGCAGTTGTTCCGACCGGACCCGTAGGCGCAGCTTTCGTTTCTGAACGTCGGTGGAGCACTTGGTCCAGGTGTACTCTGCGTCTTGCCCCTTGAGCATCCTCGATAGTAAAGTTTCTTGGACCATGTACCTCAGCTACTGTTCCAGGTAACCACTTCGGCCCAGGGCCATAGTTGCGGTATAATACGGCCTCTTCTTCAGCAAACTGGCGGCTCGGCAAGTCTTCCTGTTGTGCTTGAACAGCCGCACTCTCCCTCCCTGTAGATTGGTGCCTGCAGTTGTTGGGGTGTAATTTATCCAACATCGTATGGATCTTCCGGCCCATCAGCAGTTCGGATGGTGTTACGCCCGTACTGGTATTTGGAGTGGTACGTAATGCCAACAGAATGTTGCTTAACTCCAACCGCCACTTATCCGCTGTGAACTTTCGTAGATGTTGTTTGACAGTGCTGCCCTGGAAAACAAAATGGGAACGCCGACTTCTGCAGTAGGTTGCCATATTCGGAGACTACGCAACTCGAATATCCAGCACCTGCGGATGTATGGCTACTCCAAGACAATGCTGCAGACTTTCCACTCTCAGCTGACAAGATACGTCTAGGAACACCACCACACCTGGCAGTAGGCCTGGTGCGGTTCCAGCACTCCTGTTCGGTTGCGCCAGCAATCAGTACATCGTCTAGGAACACCACCACACCTGGCAGCAACTTCCGCGCAGGGCATTGCGACCATACAAGTTACATATAAGGACAAATCTTGCACATTGCCCTTATACGTAATGCTTGCGGACGGTCCGAGCCTCCTAGGCAGAGACTGGATACGAGAACTGGATCTGCCAGTGACGTTCGTAAATACCATCGAAGTGAGTAAACCCAACATTCCTTCCCAATTACAGGGGTTGGAGGAAGTTTTTTGTGGGGATTTAGGTACCTACAAAGGGGAACCTTTACATGTAGAGCTCGACCCCGGTGCCAAGCCTGTGTTCCGGAAACACAGAAATCCTCCGTTTGCGCTGAAGGCCAAGTCGGACAAGGCCCTGGAACAACTACAGCTGGACCAGGTGGCCGAAACCATTCCATATGGTAAATGGGGAACGCCGGCTGTGTTTGTAGCCAAGCGTGACGGTACAGTCCGCATATGTGGGGATTACTCGTGTACCGTTAACCCGGTACTTAAAACTGACGTGTACCCACTTCCGTCGAACACTGAGTTATTTACGGCACTCAGTGGGGGATGTTTCTTCACCAGGCTGGATTTAGACCGAGCTTATACACAAGTTCGGGTGGATGAGGAATCATCATACGTTCTTGCCCTAAATACGCAGCAGGGATTGCTACGCATGCGGCGTCTTCCGTTCGGGTTGGCTTCCGCACCTGCCATATTTCAGAGGCTGATGGAGACGTTACTCAAGGGACTGCCAGGTGTGGTGGTGTTCCTAGACGATGTACTGATTGCTGGCGCAACCGAACAGGAGTGCTGGAACCGCAATAGGGCGGTGCTCGAGAGAATTCGCGAAGCGGGACTGCGGCTGAGAAAAATTATAGCCAGCTAGACAAGGAATTCTTGGCCATAATTTTCGGCCTGAAGAAGTTCCATCGGTTTATTTACGGCAGGCATTTTGTTATAGTCACGGACCATAAGCCCCTGATAGACCTGTTACGCCCAGGTAGGCCGTTTCCTGCTACTTGTTATGTACTGAACTCAGGAAGTCTTGTAATGACCGTTACTGCCAGGTGTGGTGGTGTTCCTAGACGTATCTTGTCAGCTGAGAGTGGAAAATCTGCAGCATTGTCTTGGAGTAGCCATACATCCGCAGGTGCTGGATATTCGAGTTGCGTAGTCTCCGAATATGGCAACCTACTGCAGAAGTCGGCGTTCCCATTTTGTTTTCCAGGGCGAAACTTTATCTCGTACCTGTATCCTCCGAGGATTAGTTTCCAGCACTCCTGTTCGGTTGCGCCAGCAATCAGTACATCGTCTAGGAACACCACCACACCTGGCAGTCCCTTGAGTAACGTCTCCATCAGCCTCTGAAATATGGCAGGTGCGGAAGCCAACCCGAACGGAAGACGCCGCATGCGTAGCAATCCCTGCTGCGTATTTAGGGCAAGAACGTATGATGATTCCTCATCCACCCGAACTTGTGTATAAGCTCGGTCTAAATCCAGCCTGGTGAAGAAACATCCCCCACTGAGTGCCGTAAATATCTCAGTGTTCGACGGAAGTGGGTACACGTCAGTTTTAAGTACCGGGTTAACGGTACACGAGTAATCCCCACATATGCGGACTGTACCGTCACGCTTGCTGCCAGGTGTGGTGGTGTTCCTAGACGATGAACTGATTGCTGGCGCAACCGAACAGGACTGCTGGAACCGCACCAGGGCGGTGCTCGAGAGAATTCGCGAAGCGCACCGCCCTGGTGCGGTTCCAGCACTCCTGTTCGGTTGCGCCAGCAATCAGTACATCGTCTAGGAACACCACCACACCTGGCAGTCCCTTGAGTAACGTCTCCAACTTACGGGTCCGGTCGGAAAGTTCTTGCTGAGACCGCGTACGCAATGTGCATTCCGGTTGCCCTAGAACCGGAGGTGTCTGTGGCCACAAGCGTTTGAACGTGCTGTTGCCAATCAGGGAGTGTTTGGACCCAGTGTCCACTTCCATGGGTATATCTACACCATTTATCCCTACCTTAACCTTGACTGAATCGTGCTCATTGGTGGTCTCCAGAGGGAAATGAAACAAATACGAATCTGTTTGCTCCGATGTCAGCAGGTTTGTATTGCCCGTTGACTTAGGGCCTGACTTCGTACCGTCAGCCGCAGGCTTTGACATGCACACTTTAGCAAGGTGTCCTACCTTATTGCATTTATAGCAAGACAGATCCTTCACCTTACATGTGTCTGCCTTGTGGCTTGCACTGCCACAACGGTAACACACTACTTTAGCTGTATTGCTCTGTGTACTGGAAGTGTTCTGTGTAGTAGCCTCTGACTTTGTATTGCCATTCTTAGGCTTAGGCCTACCTTTGTGTGATTTGTTGGATTGACTAGCAACCTTATGTACTTGGCCGCCAGTCCCTGTTGCCCCTCGCAGTACCTGGACATCTCGCTGAGAAGTCTCGGCTGCGGTAGATATCTCAACCGCCCTCTTGAAGGTTATGGCATCGCCCTCTGCCAGCAGCTTTGTCTGTACAGCCTTTTCGTGGACGCCGGCAATTAGCTGATCCAGGAGGTTCTCTTCTAAGTCAGCAAAGTCACAGTGCTGACTAAGATTCCTTAACTCTGCTAAGTACTCGAGGATCGATTCGGTCTCTCCCTGCAGGCGTTTGCGGAAGCGAAAACGCTGGGTACGTTTGCTGGGCTTAGGGCAGTATCTACTAGCTAACAAATCTTTGGCCTCCACAAACGTAAGTTCCGTCAACGCCCTTGGCGTGGCCAGATTTCGTAACACAAGGAAAGTATCGGTACCTATGACGGACAGTAGCAGATTTTTCTTCTTGGCCTCAGGAACGTCGAAGGCATCGAATGCAATCTTAAGCCTGTCGACATAAACGTCCCATGGTTCCACGCCTTGTCGGAAAGGTCCAACCGCAGACACGAGACCCGATGCATTGGAGCTCGCAGTTTGTTGGCCTAGATTCGCATCTGCCATTTTCACGTGAATTGTACTTGCATCCTCGTCGCCACTTGTTATGTACTGAACTCAGGAAGTCTTGTAATAAACACACCGGTCAAGTTAGGTTCTTAATGATACTTTAATTAGTGATCAAAACGGATACATGATGAACACAACCTGCTAGCCAAAGCCCTGCCAGCTGGCAGGAAACGGAACAAGACACAGCCCCCTAGTGGTAGCCTTGGGAACTGTTACTCAGTTCGGGTGGGAGATTTGAACTGCAAATATATCACATAATATATATATATATATATCATAATAATAATAATAATAATAATAATAATAATAATAATAAAACAGATATAAGGAATTATCTATTGAAATAAAAAGGTTGTGGAAGCAGAATAATGTAACTGTTATACCGTTAATTATATCAGCAAATGGCATTGTTCCACGTAAACTCCATGACAGTATTAAACTAATTGGTCTCCAACCGAACATATACATCGAGATGCAAAAAGCAATTATTTTGAACACGTGTAGGATAGTGCGAAAATTTTTGAACTAAGAAGAATGAAGACTTCAAGAAGTTCTCCATCCCGATGGTGGTTTTCGTGGTTTCCACCGTACGAAGAGCGAATGCTGGGATGAGTACAAATCGGCCACGACCGTACGTAGCATCCACAGTTTGTTTTGGAAAAAATAATGTGGACAATGATATATTAAGTAGTTCTAAGTAGATTTTAATAAGGTAAACACATGGAAATACTTGACATTTGTGTCCGTACAATGATTAGCCTAGTTGCAAAAATATAAGACGTTAAGCCCAAATATCTATCTGTGTCCGTACAACATGTTTATGCCGGTTTTGACCGAGTTTGTATGTATTGCAACAATAAAATAATAATAATAATAATAATAATAATAATAATAATAATAATAATAATAATAATAATAATAAATAATAATAAATAATATGATTGCGCATCGATTCAAAAAAGTTTTGGAAAAATATCTTTGATAGTTTTACTATAAATGTAATAAGTAAATATTTGTTTATAACAGTGCAAATTTAAAGGTGTCCGGCCAGTAGGTGTGCGCTGTAGGTACCAGCCGAGTGCTCCGCGTACCTTTGGTGCTCTGCATGTAGTCTACTCCTATGGCTTAACGGTTCGATACCGCCTGGATTGTGCACACGATTGTGCAAATGTGTTTTTAATAAAATAATTGAGCATCGATTGGAGAAAGTTTTTATTGTATTATAAATAATTACGATATTTAATGTAGATGATGCAGTGGGCTGGCTCTCGTTGGGTGGGCTCAACCAACTTCTCTGCAATCTCTATGAGGAAGCATAATCTTGTCAATTTTCCGTTGTTTTTTTTTTTTATACAAGAAAAATGCATTCAAACATCCCATGTCTAGAAAATGACGGAACATTTTTTGATAGTATTTCTTCATACAATCTCGAGCCAGCTTACCTGCCCAGGGACTGCTACCTTATCGTGGTGGGCAGGTTTGCGTGCTTTGGTGATCCCGAGAGCTATGCCGGCGGAAGCGTATGCTTCTGGTAGGGCCACCCAAGCCGGACTGGTCGAGGAGGAGAAGTCAGACGAAGTGCAGTCCACACCCCAATCCCCTTTCCCCCCCACTGTCCCATTGAATATTTCTCCTCCCACTTACCCTGCCCTCCCTTGCTGGACTCCCGTAGGACGACTCACGCGACGTACAATGGATCTGATTCGGATGTGGCTTTATTCTTCATTATCATCTTTCTCATCTTCATTATCACCCGCTCATCGTCTCGATTAGCCATCGTTGCATAAATATGAGACGTTAAGCCCCATAAATCAATCAATCAATCAATCGAGCCAGCTTATATTGGTGGAGTTGTCCATCGCTACAGTCGACTCCTCCCATTTTTAGATTGTAATCTATTACCAGCTCTGGTTTAGCTTCAAACCTGCCCAGGGACTGCCACCTTATTGTGGTGGGCAGGTTTGCGTGCTTTGTTGATCCCGAGAGCTATGCCGGCGGAAGCGTATGCTTCTGGTAGGGCCACCCAAGCCGGACTGGTCGAGGAGGAGAAGTCAGACGAAGTGCAGTCCACACCCCAATCCCCTTTCCCCCCCACTGTCCCATTGAATATTTCTCCTCCCACTTGGCCCTGCCCTCCCTTGCTGGACTCCCGTATGACAACTCACGCGACGTACAATGGATCTGATTCGGATGAGGCTTTATTCTTCATTATCATCTTTCTCATCTTCATTATCACCCGCTCATCGTCTCGATTGGCCATAGTTGCGAAAATATGAGGCGTTAAGCCCCATTAATCGATCATCATCGTGGCTTCAGATTTGGATTTGCCGCCAAAAACTGCGCAGCAAATAAATTCGTCTGCTCACTTACAATTTCAAAAAAATCATCGCCAAAAAACAATTCAAAATATTCCAATACGTCGTTTACATTGGTCATTTGTACAGTCAAAACAACTTGCGCAATTTGTACAGTCATACCACTGTGCGCAGTAAATGGAAATGATGGCCTAGGAAAACCATGTGCACTCCACGTGTCTAGGTTTGGCGCGCTGCCTGCATCAGCTGGGTCGTCGTCTTCATACTCTCCATCACCATCACTTAGTTCAAACTCACTATCACTAACATCAGTCATTCCATTCACTTCATTGTCACTACTTATATCCAGGTCACTATTATCACTAGACTGCTATACCTTATCGTGGTGGGCCGGTTTGTGCGCTTTGATGATTCCGAGAGCTATGCCGGCGGAAGCGTATGCTTCTGGTAGGGCCACCCTAGTCGGACTGGTCGAGGAGGAGAAGTCAGACGAAATGCAGTCCACACCCCAATCCCCTTTCCTCCCCCTTCCCGTTTCAACCCCGCCCTCCAATTTTTTCCTTTCCTCCAAACAACCCCCTATTTCATCTTCATATATTACCCACTCATTGTCTCGATTAGCCTCGTTGCAAAAATATGAGACGTTAAGCCCAAATAATCAAAAAAAAAAAAAAAAACTATCGTCTACAATCTCTGAAATACCCTCTTCTGTCCCTCGCGCTCGTTTCCCGCCTGTAGCCATGTTGCATCACTGTCCGGCAGTCACCGCTCGAGGAACAGAACTTACGCGCATCCTATCGTTTAAACTGAGGACTTTACTAGTTATTATAATAATTATTATTATTATTATTATTATAAGTATTATTATTATTATTATTATTATTATTATTATTATTATTATTATTATTATTATTATTATTATTATTATTATTATTATTGGTAGAGTTTAAGGGCGCTTCGACAACGAAGATCATTCGCGCCACCAAGATTTTTTTTATTATTTTTTTTTATTAAAAATGGTTTATTTAAGACATAATTATAAACATTTCGTCTTAACGTCTCAATTTGGTAACAAGTGATACAGTTTGCTTTTCAGTCAAGTAAATAAGTACTATTACAAAGAGGAAGGCATGTCAAAATACCAATCGCTATTATAGAGCACCAATAACATAAACATAATTTTAATAGTCAACTCCATGCATAGTAAACGCTTCTTGAACGTCTCAATTTGGTAACAAGTGATACAGTTTGCTTTTCAGTCAAGTAAATAAGTACTATTACAAGGAGAAAGGCATGTCAAAATACCAATTGCTATTATAGAGCACCAATAACATAAACATAATTTTGATAGTAAACTCCATGCATAGTAAACGCTTCTTAAACGTCTCAATTTGGTAACAAATGATACAGTTTGCTTTTCCGTCAAGTAAATAAGTACTATTACAAAGAGGAAGGCATGTCAAAAAACCAATTGCTATTAAAGAGCACCAATAACAAACATCATTTTGATAGTCAACTCCATGCATAGTAAACGCTTCTTGAACGTCTCAATTTGGTTACAAGTGAAACAGTTTGCTTTTCAGTCAAGTAAAAAAGTACTATTACAAGGAGAAAGGCATGTCAAAATACCATTGCTATTATAGAGCACCAATAACATAAACATCATTTTGATAGTCAACTCCATGCATAGTAAACGCTTCTTAAAAGTCTCAATTTGGTAACAAATGATACAGTTTGCTTTTTTTGTACTACTATAACTAGTAGGAAGGTATGTTAAAATACCAATTCCTATGAGATCCAACTGAAATAAATAGATACAAGTATAATTCCGTGCATAGTGAACACTTATTGAACATCTCAATTAAGTAATACACTTTGCTTTTCAGTCTTGCTTTTCAGTTAAGCTTGTACTGTAACTAGTAGGAAGGTATGGTAAAATACCAATTGCTATGAGATCCAACTGAAATACGTATATACAAGTATAATTCCGTGCATAGTGAACACTTATTGAACATCTCAATTAAGTAATACACTTTGCTTTTCAGTCTTGCTTTTCAGTAAAGCTTGTACTGTAACTAGTAGGAAGGTATGTCAAAATACCAATTGCTATGAGATCCAACTGAAATAAATATATACAAGTATAATTCCGTGCATAGTGAACACTTATTGAACATCTCAATTAAGTAATACGCTTTGCTTTTCAGTCTTGCTTTTCAGTAAAGTTAAACTTGTACTGTAACTAGTAGGAAGGTATGTCAAAATAGTGAAAATACCAATTGCTATGAGATATAACTCAAATAAATATGTACAAGGCTAATTCCGAACGCCTCAATATGGTAACAAGTGATACAGTTTGTTTTTGAGTAAAGTTAAACTTGGGTGTAACCACTACTCCCGGGCACAACTCAAAGTAACCACTACTCTCGGGCATGTCTGATACCACTGGACACAGCAGGTCCATGGTTCCTTCCTTGCAGTACTCTCTGATATTATCAAAGCGGTACTTCTCTCGTTTATTGGACAACCCGCTATCATCGCAAGACTTGGATACAACGTGGTTCATTTGAGGCCCAGCACAAATTAACTTACACTGACCTTGTCCGGGATGTTGAGGTGCAAACTTTTTTTTTTTTGGCCTGTGCAGAGTTGGCCTCTTCAACCATTCTTCTTTCTTGCTATCCAATACAAGGCTGCCTCCTTCTCTGTCCTGCTCATTGAGTCGGGCAGGGAGTCAATGTCCTTCTTGAGGGCGGCGCATCTAAATAGGTGCGCTCTGTCTTGATCTTCCAACTAACATAATCTACAGGTGCCCGTTTCGTTGCTAATGTTGAAGCGATGCAGGTGGAGTTGCAAGAGGTCATGACCGGTTGCAAGCCGGAACTGGGCGGTGGCCGTCTTCCTCGACCAGTCTTTGTCTGGCCCTTTCTTGATCTCGGTCAAACTTGAAGTGGGCATATGATTTTATATTGGAAATTTTATAAAAACCCTTTTCAACTAAATAGTTTTGCCAATCAAAAATTGGGACAAGCACTTGCCCCGATTCCGTTCCTGTTGACATCGCAGTGTTTAGTTGGGAGAGCGGAGAACTCGCAGTAACGACATTGCAGAAATCTTCTATTGAGGAAACATAACTGACCCGGAATGTCTCCTAACCAAAAGCCCTGTCAACTGCAAACTTTGTGTGGCCAACAGGTAAAAATGACAAGGCTATGTCCTCGTTGTAGCCTCTCATTATACGCCAGGCTAAATAGCTCATAATAATGTTATTCTTATTTTGGGCAACGCAGTTATCTGTTTTCAAAAACATGCGCTTCTCACCCGGGCCTAAAGTTGTGAAGTAGTGGTGTATAAGACTAGTTATTAGGTTGGCACCTTTTGTACCAACAACAGCTTTAGGGATGACACAGTTTACCTGCTTCCTTGTAGTGTCATTAATGACACCAAACAGGGCTAACTTGTATGGCGTCAGGAAGTAGATATGCCCTGGTTGAAGCGGATTTGATGGTTTGTGCACCTGTTGGGCCATATCGAAGCTATAGTGCCGGGTTCAGACCTACCGGGAGGGAATATAGTGCCTTCCGCATCTTGAATGGTAGTCATAATTGACTCTTTGTAGAATTTCCCTTCCTTCTCGACAGTCGAGAGATGAGCCCTGCTACCTTCCAGAGTTTGAAGCTTTTCTTCCTCACTAGTGTGATGCAGTCTGCTTATGCTAGTGAAGTTAAGCTGACACTTGCGGCACAAGTCACTCATCAGTTTTTGAATAATGATGTACGGACAGCTTTCACGCCACTGACGTGTGTAAATCGTGTACGATGCAGGTGCAGACCTTTCTACTTGGCACACTTAAACATATTTCCGGCAAAGCGAAGACTTGGACTCGTGGGATGGCAAGAGTTTATAGCTTAAATCACTGACAGAAGCTACACGTCCAGGCAGAGAGAGTGCATGCTGTTCAGCATAATTCTGAATAAATGTTGTAATTTTATCGTATTAGTCTTTGGGCGTTGTGTTCTTGGGGCTTCTGTTAGAGTTTCCATGAATAGTTAGAGCCAAGCCTTGTTCCTTGAAGACCCGTCTGGGCCCGGGGAAGAATAGGCCCAGAGTGACTCTGCTAGTCGTAAGAGGCGACAAAGGAAACCCTCTCCCTTCCCCCCCACTGTCCCATTGAATATTCACCCTCCCACTTGGCCCTGCCCTCCCTTGCTGGACTCCCGTATGACGACCCACGCGACGTACAATGGATCTGATTCGGATATGGCTTAATTCTTCATCATCATCATTCTCATCTTCATTATCACCCGCTCATCGTCTCGATTAGCCATCGTTGCATAAATATGAGACGTTAAGCCCCATTTATCAATCAATCATCAAGACATGTTTACTCTTAGACAAATTATCAAAGCAACAAGAATCTATATACCAGCTTTGCGGTTCTATTTTAACATTCATCGCTGTTATCCAGCTTACAGCTTTATTCTTGTTTGAACTAGGCTTAGGACTTGTTTGGGAACTACTGGTAGGCCTATCTTTAGAGTTAGCCTCAATCACCCTCATGACAATCTTTGGCTATGTGGCCTAGTTTTCTACATTTATAGCACATGGGATTAAAACCTTTAGAACGCTGAAAATACTTTTGATTGGGTCCGAAGGATTTTTTGCTCTTAAATGCAGCAAATGCCACTGAAGGTTCAGTAGAGTCCTTCTCAGCCATACTGGTAAGTTTCTCTAGTACTTTATCATATTCTAACGTGTCAGCACTTTCTACAGCCATCCTTAATGCCTTATACAATTTAGGTAAACCCCTCAACAGTAAACAAGCCTTCATTTCATCATCTACATCCTTACCAATGTCTGTGAGTTGAGCATTAAGCTCCAGGAACTTGGAAATGTAGTCTTCCATGCCGCAACACCCTTCCAGCTTCAAATCAAATAGCTGGTCCAGTAGAAAGATTCTTCTCTTCGTGCTTTTGGCCTCGTACTGTTTCGCCAGGGCGTCCCATGCTGCAACGCCGTCATAGCCGTCCTTAGCTTTGGAGCCGCTTCTAGGTACATGGCGATCTTGGCGAGCGCCCTCTCATCTTTGTCGACGTCCACAGCAGGAGTCTGAATTCGTTGAGCGTGGTTCCACACAAATTCACAGGCCGTCGTATTTTAGTGCCATCTTCATATCAAACTTCCAGCTGGCATAGTTCGTTGCCCCTTTCAACTTCTTAATTCCAGGGGTCGACATGGAATAACTCACCTTCGACTCGTCCATGTTCACACGTGGTACGACGAAACTTAAAATAATATTTCCCGAACACGTCGCACGTACAAAATTTATAGCCCTAAACACGCCGCAGGAAACACTGATTTCTATAATTGAGGTTCTGGGCCCATAACCTGTTGTTTCTCAAAGGAATTGAGAAATATATAGGGATAAAATAGACAACCAGACTTGGTTTTGAGAATCCATTATTGGAAGAATTTATTTAAACATAAAACAGTAGTACAAAGAACACAGTCACAAGGTCTACTGGATTTACTCCTAGCGGAGTAATAGCGAAGCTGCGCGCGCGCTACAAGCGATCTAGTGGACCTTGCACAGTCATAGACATAGAAGGCAGTGATGCTGCCAACCCGGGAACTTAAAACTAACATGAACAAGATTACATTCCAAACACGGAGACACTTGTTTTGCACGACTTGCATTTTTTTAAAGTTAGTGTTGGACGTAGAACTCCATACTGGTGCTGCGTAGGTTAGTATTGGCCGGATAATCATGGTGTACAGAAGGCGTTTATTTGTTATGTGAAGCTTGCTGTTTTTGTTGAGAAGCGGGTAGAGTAGTGACATTGAGGCGTAGGCTTGATGTATTTTGCGATTGATGTGCTGAGTGAATGTGGGTCGTGAGTCGAAGTACACGCCAAGATGTTTAACCACCATTGACCATGGAACCGGTGTGTTATTAATGGTCACTTCCGGTTTGACACTCTGTCGACGTTTGGTGAAGAATATTGTTGAAGTTTTCATGTCATTTACTTTGATTTTCCATTTATGAAATGAAAGTATCTTCTGAGTTTGTTGATTGCCAGTTGCAGTCGTCGTTGTACTGTGCCGGGGCGATATGAAGAGGTGTAGATCGCGGTGTCATCGGCGAATATGGTAATGAATGCATACTACCTGACGGGATGGGGCCCAACAACTCTAGAATCCTTATTTGAAGAGGAGTCATAGGTTCGGTCTTGCCTCTTCATCTTCACTGGGGTTGCCGGTGGTTGTCCACCGCACTCGCTCGGCCTGGCACTTTTTCTTTACAAGGCCCTTCATGTCGCCCCATGTCTGTAATTCACAAACATTGGTCATTATAATATTATCATAGCTACGACCTAGGGCATTGCTAGCTAACAAATAATAGTTATATGCCTAGGGCCTTACAATAGGTTACAATAAGTAGCCTTTAGTCTCGGCCTACTTGCCTATGGCCTTGTCTAGGGGACAAATGCACAGTCAAGTATTTAATTTGTTTGTGGAGTTTGTTTTTCTTATGGACAATAGCATTTAATAAACAATTCCATAGCAACAAATCCTGTAGGCCTAGGCCTACCACAATAACTTACTCTATGCCTAGGCCTACTTAACTTGACAGTTGCCTGTGCATAATATGGTCTCTAAGAAGCAACCGGGTAACAATTAGCATCAAGCCTAGGCCTTGATCGCTAGGCCTATACTAGGCCTAGGTTAAGGGGCCTAGGTCCTAGCTCATGACATCTCCGGTTTACCTACAGCCTAGACCTAACTGAACAAGTTTGGCCCAGGCTAAGCCTAGGCCCTAGTTTGAGGTTATGTTACATCAACTTACCTTCATCCAGCTCTTCACGTCCTTTTTGGCACCGAACATTGATTTCAGATTCTCGGCTACTTCGTGCCATGCCTTATCTACATCCTTTTTAGTGAAAGAATTGTCCAGCTTCCCCGTGAACAAGCGAACATTCGATTCCATAATGCTCACGAGAGCCTCTTGTTGGCTAACCGATATTTTGCCTGATTGTTTCGGCGGCATTTTACGGCCTACGCAAATAATATAATAAAAATATAGATATATATATAAATAACGTAACAAATAATAAATAACAAGTATACTTTAACCTATGTTATAAATAATAATATATCAAAATAAATGTAGCTGTGTGGATTTGTGTTGGCAAACGAAGCAAGAAAGTTTTGGCGCCTTATTTAATCGATTATCCCAAGGCTACGTCAGATGAATATCGTCTATATATCTCGAAATTGGTTGTTACGCTGGTTTTGATTGGCCCCTTTTCTGCCCAGGGACTGCCACCTTATCGTGGTGGGCAGGTTTGCGTGCTTTGTTGATCCCGAGAGCTATGCCGGCGCAAGCATATGCTTCTGGTAGGGCCACCCAAGCCGGACTGGTCGAGGAGAAGTCAGACGAAGTGCAGTCCACACCCCAATCCCCTTTCCCCCCACTGTCCCATTGAATATTTCTCCTCCCACTTGGCCCTACCCTCCCTTGCTGGACTCCCGTATGACGACTCACGCGACGTACAATGGATCTGATTCGGATGTGGCTTTATTCTTCATTATCATCTTTCTCATCTTCATTATCACCCGCTCATCGTCTCGATTAGCCATCGTTGCATAAATATGAGACGTTAAGCCCCATTAATCAATATGACCTAGCAATGGCGTGCTGACGTTGGAGCAAAACGCTTTGTAGGAACTGAAGACCGCTTTGAGGACAGTATGCTACCTCATATGCTGGATTTTTTTACATTCAATATAGCCAGATCCTTGGATGAAGCTGATTGAAGGCTCAAGTTTTGTGGACAGATTACCTTCTTGTACCGTTCAACATGAGGTGTTGAGAACCTACGTGCCAATTGTGGACTTCATGCTTTAGGCCCTTTATCGGCGATGGTAAGAGGTGGTGGAGCACTGGGATATTGAAGAGTGGTTTCCGTAGGTCCTTCAGTGACGATGATGAGAGGTGGTTAAGCACTGGGACTGATTTCCTTAGACCCTTCAGTGACGATGGTGAGAGATGAGGGAGCACTGGGAGCTAGGCCTACACACGTTTGGAGTTTAGGAGGTTGGTCTACTAACTTCCTTTCGTTGTTATTGGCTGTGCCTTCTTGAACATCCTTAATCATCTCGAACGAAGTCTTTACAGCGGGCAACGGACCATAACTCACCATCGATTATAAGTTTGTCGAACCGTAGGTGAGCTCGGAAGCCTTGTTCGCGGGCTGCCACTAGGTGTAATTATAGGTATTCCCGTGCCACTTTCACACGCTCAGAAAAATCTTCACAAATAGCAAGACCGGTGCCCTTCAGCTTTTTAGCATTTTTTTTAGAATGAGTGTCTTTGACTTGAAGCTTATTAGTTTAAATACTATCGGCTTCTTAGTCATACGGTGCCCAGAGCCCGTTCGGTGGGCACGTTCAATCTCCCATGGCTGAAGCTGGATGTGAGGTTCGCGTTGCAGAACTTCTCGGACCTCCGTTTCTGATACTTCCCATGACTCCTTAGTCTCCTCATGGAGACCATATAATATTAGATTGTTCCTCCGGCTTTGGTTCTCTAGGTAATCAATTATTTCATAGAGCTTGCTTGTTTCATCCTTACTAGTTTTCAGTTGCTCCTTGGCGCTCAATACTTCTTGATTCAACTTCTCGAACTGCTCTACAAATTTAAGAGGTTATGGTTGTTATGAAGTTCTCAGATATGATATCAGTGATGATCCGTGTTATCTCCCTGATAAAGAGGGGAGAATTTATAACTTCACTCGCCACTTCCATGGCCATAATCTAAATGCCCTCGTGCTGCTTTAGCTCAGCAACTGGTTTACGCTTCACCTGGTTCAGTTCTAGGCCTAGGCTTCGATCAGCATTGGGGCTGCTCCTGGATTTATTTTTAACCATTTTATGAGATGCTACCCGATTTCTTCATTAACACCGCGGCTACCTAATGTACGACGTGATTGGTTATGTAACTTATAACTTGTTATTCCCAGAATATTATAATAGCTACAGTAGCTTTGCACCCAAACTAGGCTATAACATGAACATGGGCGCGTGCTATGCCCTATGCCCTACAGAAGCAGATTGCATCATTAATGAGCATAAAATCACAATACCAGCCACTGAAACAATGCCCTTACAAATTCATATTTACAATGCGATTTCAGTTTCTTCTGTTATGTCTGGTGAACTGCACTTCTTTTGAACGTATCCGTGTAAAAACATTAAATTTTCCACATTGTCACCACTTAGCCTAGCTCTGTTTTTTGTTATTATGTTGCCCCCTGTAATAAAGAGCCTCTCGGACGGCACACTTGTGGCTCGTTGGTCCAGTGGTTAGCATCCCTGCCTCCAATGCAGAAGGTCCCGGGTTCAGATCCCGGTTCAGACAGCAGTTTTTTAACTTCTTATATCACTTCTATTATCACCCGCTCATCGTCTCGATTAGCCATCGTTGCATAAATATGAGACGTTAAGCCCCATTAATCAATCACCTTCTGGGTTCTCGAGTGGGCATCCTTCTGGAACAACTCGATCAACTCTGACTTCAGCAAACTCCAAACCTTATCTTGATCTTCCGTCTTCTCTAAGAACCTCAGTCGTTTAAACCTCAAATCTAATGCACAGGCAGCTAACAATACATTATTTTGCTTCAGTGAATCTAGTGGCCAGGCCCTCTCCGGTTGCGTTTTTTATTACCTTGATAAACCGTAAATCGGATGTTGCCGGAGTAACAACCTTCTTCGTTAGGAACGTTAACGAGGGAATGACAAAAGATGCGCTGACATATTTGTCACCTCCCAGCAATGTAGTTAGCTCACTAAATGGTTCCAGGACTGCATGAAATTCAACAATCTTGTCAAGCTCTTGCCTAGATATTTTTAGATGGGTAAATTTCTCATCTTCATCCAAAACATCGTTTATTGCCGAGCGATTAGTTGTCAGCGATTGTAGCATGTCTCTTCTCGAGTTCCATCGAGTGACAATATCTTGTATCATCTTGTTTTGTGGCAGGTTCCTTGCTACTTGGGCTTCAGCAAGAAGTGTGGAGGCAGATGGGGACTGGTTAAAATGCCCAACAATCCTACTTCCTTTTTGTAGAATATCAGCAGCACCTTGCAATTTTAATCCCTTCTTGATCCTTGGCTGCAAAAGGTGCACAGAGCACCGAACATGAGCAATATCGACATTCACTATTGCTCTGACCATGTTCGGGGCAGTGTCAGTCACAATGGCGACCGTCTTTTCCTCAATTCCCCACTGGGCCATGACGTCGTTCACATGTTGAGTAACATTTTCTGAGGCATGGGATTCTGTTACCAAGTAGGTTCCTAAAGTGTTGCCCACTAACTTCCAGTTATTGTCTATGAAATGGCAAGTCACTCCCACGTTGCTTTCACTGACAGTAATGTCCAATAGTCTAATGTTAGAGATAGACATTCAATTTTAGCACATCCTCCATTATAGTTAAAGCTAATAAAGCTAATATGGCTATGAAGATAATATATCAATGGTTAAACGACAATTTGCTTACAATTAATGTTTCTAAAACAGTTTATGTCCCTTTCACTGTTAATAAAAAAACAGAACCTTACGATAATTTCTTATTAATGCTACACACTTCTAAGTGTTCTGTGGACGTACAATGCTGTAATTGTGACATCATTTCTCGTGCAACCCACGCCCAATATTTGGGGATCACTGTTGATCAAAATTTAAAATGGCAATTACAAGTCAAAAACACTGTTAAAAAATTGCGTAACATTATTTATATCTTTTATAGACTACGAAATATTGTTAGTACGCAATTGCTAGTTATTATTTATTATGCAATTGCTCAATCAGTGATGCAATATGGCATCCTGGGGTGGGGTGGGGCTAGTAGAAGTGTGTTGGAACCGTTGAGGGTGATGCAACGGAACATTTTAAAAATAATTTTGAAAAAACCAAAATTGTATTCTACGTCACTAGTATTCTCCACATTGAATGTCCTTGACCTAACCCAAATGTACATATATATTATGCTGGTGTATACCTTCAAACATCCAGATAAATTTAAAGCACGTGAAATCCCGAGATCAAATATGAGGCATTTAGATACATACTCTTTATTTGTACCTAAAAGATATAAAACCAGAGGGCAGCAACATGTTGACTATATAGCTCCTAAAATATATAACAAACTTCCATTAAACATAAAATTATTGAGATCTCTTTCAAGATTCAAGTTTGAAATAAAAAATTGGCTTAGAATATGCGGTGTCCGGTGGTTAAGAGAAATATTATACATAACCTAACCCAAGCTGTGTCATCGTTCTTCAAAAAATTGGTAATTTAATAACAAAATGTATAAACAACTCACATCACATTCATTTAATTAATTCCTATTTTTCATGCTACTATCATCATTTTTATTATTATTATTATTATTATTATTATTATTATTATTATTATTATTATTATTATTATTATTATTAGATAAAATGTATAAACAACTCACATCACATTCAATTGATTAATTCCTTCTTTTCATGCTGCATTATTAATTTATTGTTATTATCACTATTATAATTGTTTGTATTTAGAATTAGTATTACTACCATAGTTATTATATATACGTTCTGCTTTTCATGTATCACACTTACTTTTGTCATTTTTGGATTATTATTAACTTACATTATTTATTATTCAGCCCACACACGAGGTGTGACCCTATGTGGGCTTCTTTTCATTTATATAGTGTTACTGAATTTTGTATTATTTCTACCTGTATTATTTTTTTGAAAAGAATAAAATAAAAATTGAATTGAAAAAATTGAATTGAAAGTAGCTCTGCAGGAGTTAGCAAGATCTGCAACACCCTTTGTGATTGTGCTTCGAGATGGAACAACATATTCAGGTACCGCGATATGCATCAATTTCTTGAAGCCCTTTCCTTCAACCGTACTGAAGGATTTGAAGTCCATTACGATATGTTCAACCACGCCCCTAGTGATATCTTTGGCGCGTTTACTTGTGCTCGGCAGCATCTGCATCGGCCTGCAGAATTGCGTCTGCGTCATGCTCGTTTGAACTGTTGAGGCAGCCTTGCTAGACCCCGACTGATGCGTGAGGTAGGGTGTACACCCTTCCAAATGATGGTTTAAATTAGATGTATTGGAGCAGTACTTACCTGTTTTGTCGCAATGACGGCAGATTGCAATGGTTTTATCAACTTTTGTTCGGCCTCGGGATCGTCGCCCACAACATTGAAGCCGAAATGTTTCCACAATACACTACGGCATGAAAGAGTAGTAAACAGTTTTCTCTTACGAGTGCTCATCATATAAATAAATGAATTTATTTAAATAATAAATACTATATTATGAATATGAACAAAACTTTAAAACAACACAAAAACACACGTCAATCAAATGTCAATCAAAGTCAAACCATGTTTCTCTATGTGGATTCTTTTGGTTGGGTACGAAGAATGTTCTCGAGACTCTTGACAATGAATAGCTTACTTATTGCCAGAGCACAGACATACATCGAAAGACCTAGAACGTCACCATTACGTATCATACCGCTAGTGCTACCAACCTGGTAATTGAATTCACTGATCTCGCGGAGGCGCGCTAATTCGAAAGTACATTTAGTTACATCATTTGAGAACGAGACGCCACGCCTCAACTCCACAAATAGAATGCTGCAACTGTGCTGTCAGAAATGATGGGTCTTCTTCTTAGCGCAATAGCGATGCTACCGCAAGCGCTCGCGCTCGAATAGGGGCGCTTACGCAAACTTGATCCGGATCAGTTGTCGGATCTCTGCAGATTGGTATCCGTCACGTGACAGATTCTATTGATTACGGGTTAGTTTTCGGACAGACAGGCGCGAAATAACAAGCGCGCTTTCTTCACAGTACCACGTGCAGGGCGGGATTTACAATATGGAAGAGGCTATTGCGTTGGCAGTACACACAATAATAGATATATTGCTTGACAGTGATGATGATGACGAAGTCGCCATAATGGCATTAGCTAATGTCAAACAGAAGAAGAAACGTGTGAGCCAGAGGAGTCACGCAGAAGAAAAAATTGAGCATTACACACTGTCAGGTAAAAACACAACCCTAACCTAAAATATTGGTATTTTTTAAGCCTGAACTTAAAGTATTTACCCCTTCTTAATAGCCTAGCTACTAAGAAGGCCTGGTCTCATTTAAATTAACCAACATCCATAGGCTATTGGACAGAAATTGTACAATCAACATGTGGTAGGCCTACCTATAGGCACATTATAACCCCAAATTACGGTGGTAGGCCAACCTAGTACCAAGGCCTATCTTATTTTCACGCCTATTTTGGTGTGAAATATATACATAGGCATACCACAGTTAACCAGTTGATTGAATAAACAATGGCATGTTTGTGGGGGGGGGGGGGGTGGAGGGGGGGATGTGCCCCTTAAAGTAATATTTACACCGTCTACAAATATCTTAGTTGGTTGACCTGTGAATATGTATGATGAGCGAGTGATGCAAATGAATATTTCATCATCAGATTTCAAGAGCTACTTCCGTCTGTAAAGATCAACAATGGAGATGCTACATGGGGTTGTTGGCCCATTATATGACTCACCTCCGTTGTACGGTGGAAGGCCTTCGACATCTATACAAAAGCAACTGCTTGTAGCCGTTTGGTTTTCAGCAAACCAGGAAGTATACAGGTTGGTGTTGAAAATGAATATTGCATTAAATAGGCATAAAATATAGCATAGCATAAAATTGCCCGATTATGGTCAGTTCTGTAAATAAAACTTATTCTAACAAATTGGAGTTGATTCAGAATCGAGCACTGCGTGTCTTTATGGGGGATCGTAGGCTGAAGGGTGCCAGAGAATATTTCAATATACCTACAATCCAATCTCGCTTAAAATTCCTTACTCTGTTAAGATTCTACGACCTCGTACACTGCGTGCCTGACACCCGACATCCAGTATTATATACACTGTCCACAAGTAGAGCAGGTCTCCGGTCCCGAACCAACAAAAATTTATTTGTAACACGAGTTAATAAAGAAAAAAGTGGAAAGAGATCGATCAAGTACAGACTAGCTGTCATGTGGAATAACCTCCCATCAAAACTGAAATTACTTAAAAACAAAATACAATTCAAAAAAGATTTATCGAAGTTAACTTTACAGTATTAGGAATAAAAATTGAAGATGAAGCTGCTGAACGTGTTACAGTATAGTAGAGTGAGAAATATACGGTAGTATAGCCTAGCCCTAGCATGTTATTTTAGTGAGTCTTTATCATCTTATTATTATTTTATAACTATTAACAAATTGTATTCAATAATTCTAAACATGTTGTATGGTTTGTATGTTTGTTTGCATAATATTAGGTATTATGTTCCTATATTGAAATGTGTATTATTTGATATTGTACTTGAGCATAGTTTTTAGATAATAGTTATATATTTAGCTTAGTCATAGTAGGGCATTATATAACTATTGCATTTTGTAACTATTAACAAATTGTATTCAATAATTCTAAACATGTTGTATGTTTTGTATGTTTGTTTGCATAATATTAGGTATTATGTTCCTATATTGAAATGTGTATTATTTGATATTGTACTTTAGCATAGTTTTTAGATAATAGTTATATATTTAGCTTAGTCATAGTAGGGCATCAAGCATTTTTACCTGTAAATAGTAAAAATAATATCATACAAATTGTAATGCTTTATAGAAACCCTTAAATAAATAAAAAAAATAAAAATTGTTTTATCTGTTATGCCCAGTGTAGGCCATTCAACTTCTTACTTTGAAAATAAGCTTTGTATCATTAAACATAACTAAAAAAAGTACTGTTGTGTTTTGCTAAGGCTACCTTGAAAATCAAACAAGTATCATCTGTCAAATGTACTTTTCAGGTCAGTTGCTGACAGGTTTGATGTTGCAAAATGGGAATTCGTGCACAAATTTTGTGACATTCTTGTTAAAAAAGCAGTAATTTTTATTAAATGGCCTGATGCAAATTGTGCTTATGCCACAGCCCATGCTTTTGAAAGAAGTTCTGGATTTCCAGGAATCATTGGTGCAATCGACGTTATGCTAGTGCCCATTGTTGCACCTCAGCTTGATCAAGCTCCCTATATAAACCGGAACAAATACCATTCCATTTCGTTACAAGCAGTAGCAGATGAATAATATCAATTTATTGATTGCCATGCAGGTAATAAACATGTTATTTGTTTTCAAATTTCTAGTTTTTAGAAATTTCATACCCTCACAATTCAAGATAAATTAAATATTTGTCTAGGTTGTGTTGGCTCACTGCATGATGCCAGAGTTTTTCGTCTGTCAGATTTGCACAGGAGAATTAAAAATAATCCAGTAGCACTATTTCCTCCCGACACATACATGGCTGGTGACTCAGCATATAAACTGACAATGTATACAATTGTACCATACAAAGACAACGGCCACCTCACACGGCGGCAAAAATACTTCAACCTCAAACTGTCACAAAACCGGGTGAAAATAGAACAATCATTTGGTCTTCTTCGAGGAAGAATGAGGTGTTTGAAAATGCTGAACATCAACCGGACCGACCTCATACCAAAAGTTATTTTGGCCTGTCGTGTCATACATAACATCTGCATGGGGGCTGATGACTTAATCGAACCTGAATCTGTTGATGCTAATTTGGAAGCCAATATTGTTTGTCAAAATGAAGTTGGGGGCAATCTAGGGATTGATGTTAAAGGAGTGCACTTAAGAGAACAGATTGCAAATATGCTTATTCTTAATGCATAATCAAAAGTTCATCTGTACACATTGAGAACTTACATTCTTAAATTGTCTAAACTTAAATGTGATCTAATTAATGCACAATTAAGAACTGTACTTCCAAATTTATAAAGCATACTTACTATACATGAAGGTGAGAAAATTATTAAGATGTAAAATTGAAATTAAATCAAAAATTGAAGTCTACTTAAAGGTAGGCTGTAGTTACGGTTTATTGTATCTGATTATGTACGCCAATGAAAGAACTACAATGCCGAAAACCCCACATTAAACGGATAAAATCTCTTTAAACTACAGCACGTCAAAGTTTTAGGCTGTCAGGCCGTGACGTCATCGAAGCCACCCGCCTCACGGCCCGCGGTCTGAAGCCGGGAACAATGTCTCCCATTCATGCACGCCTGGACGTATGGGGGTGAACTGCTCGCTCGCTGTCGACCCTTTAAGTCACTACGCTGTAGGAACTGTTGTTGTGTAATGTGTAATACAAAATAATTGTCGTGTAGTACTAATAATTTATTCCGTATCGACTGAATGGCAATTGTGACAGTGTTGTGACTTTTTTTTCTGTCGCGCTTATGACTGCATATACGGAACAATATACATAAAGATGACTATATGTTGTGTCTTCGAATGTGCTAATCAGTCAGGTAAACCTGTAATTGTCAATGGGAAAAAAGTAAGTTTTTACAAATTTCCAAATCGTGATAGATCGCCGCTCGCCGCAAAAGCTCACACGATTACAAGCTCCTCCGACAAGTAATTACAGAGGATAGATTTCTGACAGATTTGAAACATACCAAACATTACTGTCATACTGGGAGTTTAGAGTCATACCACAATGTCAGATTGAAGTATTTGCCCAAGAAATCGCACTTCTCCTACGACGGTATGATACTTCGCGCAATGCTTGCTATATTAGAACACAATTTAAACATAGGTCGATACATTTGTCGTACAGAAGTCCGATATTCAAAATCGACAAAAAAATACGTGGAACGATCAATCCGAAAGGACAAAAATTATTCTTGGCGAGCTGTGTCTATACCAGTGGTCAAGTGAATTTGGATATCGAATTCGACCCATACGTCGCCGATGTACCTAAGAATATCGCATCGATACCACGCCCATCCGAGGATGAACTTCACACATCCACTTTCAGTCGATTTAATAAATACTGAGTCCCTTTAAACAGCTAAAGGTGAGTCAAAACACCAATAATATTACCTAAAATAGTAAGCTTCTTAGGGGAGGGGGGGGGGGGGGGGGGGGCGCTCTATAGCATGAAGCCTACCCAACACTTCACCCCCTTTGGTGCGCCACTTCGCTTGACTGAGAAAAAATGAACTGTCCCTTGTGTTACAAGCAAATTCGTAACGCAATAGACTCAAAAGTCAAAACCCCATTTCCCGTTCTCTTTGTCCTTGTCCCTTGCCCCACCCACGTAGGAAGTTAGGTTTTATACACATGTTTATGTGTTTAGTTACCATCTGTCAACTTGGCAACATATTTATTAGTGCAATAATGCAGTATATCTTTCAACTGGCAAAACTTTCAAACTGACACGGATTGGACATAGTATAATATGCGGGTGTTCAGGCTAATCCCTGATCAATAGCCATTTTACACAATGACCCTTTTAAGCTATGTTCTCAAGGTTTTGAGCTGTTTACCCTTCAAAACGCTTATAACTTTCACCAGCAGCCAGTGCAATCGTGTCTGCGGAGGGTGATGGCTGGTATACAGCCCTATCGTTTTGAACCTCGGCGATCTGATAGAAAGGATAAAAGCCGCGATAAGAGACCGGCGAACAAATCACTTATAGGTAGATCAGGGACAATTGATTGGTGTGATTGTGGGGAGTGTGTAATTACGTTGTCCGATGATACAAGTGTTTGCTGCAGTGATAGTAAAGTAATTAGAGAACATCGGGGAAGTGTTGACTATATTACAGAACACGTATCTTTTGAGAGCGTCGTGTTGAATTTAGATACATTGAACACAGCACGTCACCTATTGGCTTTGCATGCGTCTGATCATGAGTTACTCACTATAAACGAAGCAACCAATAGCACTTATCGGTACGTTGCATATAAACAATTTGTTTATTGGATGAATTCCTGGTCAACTTTTGGGAAAAAGAAAAGAAAAGTTATACCATCATGCGTTGTGAACTGTATACGTGAAAGGTATCCAGAAGCAACCGGAATCTACGTTGGATTTAAATCAGCTGACGGCTTCGAGCCAGAGTATTTCGAATAACTTTATAGGTGAGTTTTTTTTTAAATTTATATTAAATAAGTTTAGTATTATGCAAAATCAGGACTTGACTTAGAGTTTCTCAGCGTCATTCAGTGTTAACCTACTAACAAATTACTACCACAAGAATAAGAATGCTTTTAAACTGTCATTCCACTACACGTGCTCTAGCCTCGCAGTGCCTGCAGGCTGCAGCTGGGGTGGCTCCGATGACGTAGCCCCCCCACTCCACCCAACTTTGAGCCGGTCTAGCTCTTCAACGAATCGCACGTTTGAGCTCGCGTTTCCGCTGATGTTTACCAAATCGTGACAACAATGTGTTTAATTAAAAAAATAACTATTTAAAAAAATAACCGTTCTTAACTACAGCCTATATTCAAATAACCAATGTACCGTAGATGAGGGTGTGTAAATACGCGATCAAAATAAAACTTTTGTTGGCCTATAGCTTATTTTTTGACAATATCTTTCAAGACATCGAGCAGTTCCGACAGTTTCTTCATTTTCTCCTCGTTACGTTTGTTTTGGTCATCTCTTATGACACGGAGCCAGGCCGGCGTTTCCTCGATTCTACGACGTCGAGCGAGGAAGTTTGGCGTTTCGATAGGTGAAGAGCTGCTTTCAGATGCCACCAAGTCTTCGTGAGGGCGTTTCGGACGAGGAGTCCACGATGAAGTAGAGGTAGAAGAGCCTTCTTGTGGGTCATTTAGCAAGAACCCTTCGTGACTACTAGCCGTGCTTATCGGACTCATTTCAGGTTTCTTGCCAAATATTTCATCCATAGCTTCAACATATGGCCAAGAAATTCGGCCTCTGCCCGTTTTGTTATTGTTATCTTTAATGTTTTTGTAAGTTTTTTCATATTTTTTAATTTTGTTTCGAATCTATCCCATGTTGCCTCATAGCCAAATGATTTAAATTTATTTGCTATGTCTTTCTAAATTGTTTTATTGGGAATTTTGTTTAAATTGAAGCCCTCTTCATTTTGCTTATGCAAGTCCAACAAGAGTTTTACTTGTTCATCTTCCATATTCTTTAATTCTTTCCCTTCCCCTGTCTCTTGGCTTGTAGCACCTGAAAAAAAAGAAGAAATGCAATTAATACACTTCAAAAGTACAAGGTAAATAATGCCAACATTGACATATTCGGTTTGTTTATTTGTCTCCAATCCTCCACTATTTTACTACGTTATTGACGAGATGCCGGAGGGCATGGATAGACATGAAAGGGAGGCGTGTCTCTATTGGGCTGCTAGACGCATGATGACTCCGTAAAGTGAGATACAGAGATATCTTCTCCAAGTAGAGTATGAAATAATACTATATAGTACCTACTATAGTAGACATTTGCTTACCCGCTTCTGCAACTAGGCCTAGGTCTTGGCCTACGTTTCGTTTAGCGAGTTTAGGACTTGCTCCTTGTGATCGTGGTCAACATGATTTTGTATAATTGCCACGTCTCCTTGCAGCCCACAGAATCCACATTCTCCTGAAAAAAATCACTTATAACTGATACTGTCTTGGACAATGGCAACACACAATCTAGGCCTAGGCCTTTTATCTAGAAATTCCAAGAAGGGATTACCAATGTTATGGATTACAAGACTTAAAAACAAATCTAGGCCTACATAGGCCTAGGCTAAGACCTTGGCTTGGTGTGCATGGGTAAGGCCTAGCCTCGCCTACGCAAGGGAGGGTACCAAGGCCTAGACTTTTTATGCCTAGCCTAGACCGAGCCCCTACCATAACCTAGGCCTAGCTTAGCCTAGGCTAGGCTTGTCAGGCATGTTCAAAAGGAAAAAACAATACGCTATTATATTCAACAATAGGGAATATGCGTCATCTTTTTTTAGCATTTTACTAGATTAGGATTAACTTCCTGAGTACAAAAATATTTTATTTTGATGACATAGAATAAAGTTTCATTTATAAAAACGAGCTGAAAGTTTCACACATATTTATGGCGGGAAAAACGGGGCATACGTCACTTTCCTTGTATCAGCAATCAACCAATCATAAACTGATAAATAAAATAACGCCTATTAGGAAATTATCATATCCAAAATAATATAAAATCGAATTAATGCCTAGTACGCCTAATAATTAATTTTGAAGCCCAATTTCTATAAAAACAATAATACCAAACCTATTTTCATAGAATATCAGTAAATAATGGGTGTTGTTATTCATATAAAGCAGACTTGACAACGGCTTGAGTACAAATTTTGACAAGGTTAGCTTGATGACCTTAAAAATTTGATTGTTTCGTCTAGGAAGCGGTGGCAAAGTCCAAGGAGGTTATATGCAAAGTCATTCATATAAGCAGTGATTAACAAGGATTGTGACGTCACATACCGTTTAAAAATATTAGTGCGGGAAACAGATAATCAAAATCTTTGAACATATATAGAAGTATAATGGGTTAATTTCAAAACTTTAAAATTAGGTTTCTGATGTCTTCAGATGAATAACAATATATTCCACGTACTTTCAGAGCTGTAGGAAATTCATGCACATTCCCTATTGATCAGAATTGAAATATTGTTTGAAAAGCAGCAGGCATAGGCTAGGGCCTATACATTATAGACTTACCAAAAACAACAATTTCATCCATCATCAATGTTTTAAGTGCTTGTTTTCCTCATCGAGAAGGATTGGTTGCCTGCATCGATAACTTCTTCTTCTTTTCTTAGCACAATCCGTTCAGAATCAGTCGCCAGTACACGATGGTTATATCCTCATAACTAAATTTAGCGCTAAAAACTGTGTTAGTGATCTCCTTACCCTGCCTTTCTAAAAGATCACCAGATTACTGATCGGTGCAAGGGATCTGTGATCTGAGATCATGTATTCGTACGCGGGTTGATCGGAAGGATCACGTTTGCGTAAGGCCAAGTTGGGATCTGAAGTGATCGGATCAGGTTTGCGTAAGCACCCTAGGCGGCGGATCTTGAGAACTAAATTAAAAAAAGCGCGAAAATTTAAAATCTATTTTTTTTAATCGATCAATCGTGGTCGATTAATAATCGATTAATGAAATCGATTTAATGGTAATCGTTGACATCTCTAGTAGTTATTATTTATTTTCTGTTAAAACATTACAGCACATGTGTGTTACTGTTATTACAGAGAGGGGACAGGAAACGAGCCACAGCGGCCTATACAGTTGATGATCATCGTCGAGTCAAGATGGCGACTCGCAGTGTACGCGCGCTCGGAGTGCTCCGTCTGATTATATTATTTATAGTAGTTAAAACTGCAGTTTCTGCGTGTGTTCAAGCAAGCAGTGATCAGAAACCATGTGTTTTCTTTGTGCGAAGTGTGTTTGGGCTGAAAAGCTTTTTCGGTCCGTGCAAATGTGTGATTTCTAGTTACACAATGTGCGTATCTAATGTACTGGGTGGATATCAGTGCCACCATGGTAAACTAAAGCATCAATCAACCTCAAGTCGAAGCCTTAATCTTCCTGTGGGACTTAACACATCATTAATTTTATTGCTTATTGCAATGTGTGGAGACGTTCAATTAAATCCCGGACCTTCGCAGTCTTTTACGCTGTGCTATATGAACTCACGAGGGATATCAGGCAGCAGTAAATTGAGTGACTTTAACATGCACTTCGCAGACAATAAAACTTACGATATAATTTGTGTTACGGAAACGTGGTTTTCTGACAAACTATTTGACGGTGAAGTCTTAAATGAGCAATATGTGGTACATAGGCGGGATCGTGGGAGCATCCCTCACTTGCGTACCAAAAAAGGAGGAGGGGTCATGATTGCTGTGTCAGGGGAGTTGCAGTCGAGACGTAGTGGATGTTTTGAAACTGAGTGTGAGATCATTTGGTTGGAGGTCACAGTGAACCAGAGCACGCGTGTTTACGTTGGGTGTGTTTACCTACCCCCCTCCCCAACGGTTCAACTGTTGGATGAGCTGCATACATCTCTGTCTCGTGTTCAGTCGGCTCTACGTCACAATGACAAGATTGTGTTGTGTGGTGACTTCAATCTCCCGGCGATTACGTGGTCGCGTGGCCTCGGCTCTCCTGTGCGTAGTCTCAACCCAATTCTGGCTACAATGAGTCAGACTAATCTCATGTTTTTGGAGATGGTTACGGAGTTTAACCTTCGTCAGTTCAATCCGTTTACAACATGTAACAACCATGCGCTCGACCTTATTTTTGTAAACAGTGATGATTTGCTTGTGGACGTGTCTATAGGTCAGTCACCCGTGGCAACCGATCATACGCCCCTCTTGTGCTCTTTATCACTTCCGGCATTCAGTGGATTTGCCAAAATTCCACCCAGGACAATATTCAATTGGAATAGGGCTGACCTTGTCAAGATCAAAGCTGCGCTGCAACAGTGTAATTGGGGACTTATGGTTACCACTGAGCACGTGAATGCGTGCTGTGACGTATTTTATGACTTGTTTATGAAAGTTATTAGTGAAGTAGTACCGCAGGTTAAAGTGAACCCAAACAAGTATCCTGTATGGTATGACAGAGACGTAATTGACCTGTTGTTGTCTAAAAATCGCGCCCACAAGAAATGGAAGAGAAGTAATCTTCTATGTGATTACGTCGAATTTAGTGTTAAAAGAAGTGAATTTAAAAAAGTTCAGAAATTGAAATATAGTGAGTACTTGGGTAACTTCGAGCGGCAATTTCTATCAAATTCTGATCCAAAGTGCCTGTGGAACTTTATCCGTAATAAGTGTAGGCAGAGTAGAGTGCCAATAAATGTGCACTATAATGGAACTACATCGAAAAACGTACTTGAGGCCTGCAATCTCTTTTCGCAGCATTTTAAATCAGTGTTCCAGCCAAGTAGTGAATTGCCAAATCCTCCCCCGCCACTTGAAGAGGTTTCATTTAACTGCTTAGATAGTGCAACCATTTCGAGGGAGCAAGTTGAAACAATTATTGGCAACCTCAAGACCGGTAAATCTCCGGGTAGTGATGGCGTACCAGTATCTGTGATCAAGTTCTGTGCCACTGAATTATCCGTTCCCCTAACTATTCTTTTTAATCGTATATTGTCGTCAGGAATGTACCCAGATAGGTGGAAATGTGCTAATGTAACACCTGTGTTTAAAAGTGGCGACAAAAACGACGCCTGTAACTACAGGCCGATATCTCTACTACCCATTTTTTCTAAAATGTTTGAGAAATTTCTGCATAATTTAATATTTTCCCATGTTAAGGCTTTTATTCCTGACTCCCAGCACGGGTTTATGCCTAGTAGATCTACTGTTACAAATCTTGTTGGATATTGTAACACAATATCAGAAAGTATTGATAGGGGTGTGCAGGTGGATGCTATTTACACCGACTTTTCTAAAGCTTTTGATTCTGTGGATCATGCTCTTCTCATTTACAAGCTTAAACATTTTGGCATATCTGGCTCTTTAATTGATTTATTATCAAGCTATCTAACTGGCCGTAAGCAGTCTGTTGTTATTAATGGGGTTAGTTCTCTTCCCGAGGAGGTAACGTCCGGGGTTCCCCAGGGCTCTATTTTAGGGCCGTTGTTGTTCAACATATTTGTTTACGATATACCAAAAACTGTACTGTCTCAATGTCTTATGTACGCTGATGACGTCAAATTGTTTGCTCTAGTTAGATCCCTTCAAGACTGTTTACAACTTCAGGAATCTTTTTTAGCTTTATGTCGTTGGTGTGCTACTTGGAATTTACATCTTAACCTCAAAAAATGTTTTGTTATATCTTTTACAACGAGGAGAAATCCAATACATTTTAATTATTCCTTTGGCGATGATACACTAAATAGAGTTTTTAGTGTAAATGACCTTGGTGTTTTGTTAACTTCAGATTTTTCTTTTAATGACCACATAACTGCAATCCTGTCAAAAGCTTATAGATTGCTTGGATTTTTTAAACGTAATCTGCACTCTGTCTTTTCTAAAGAAACTATACGACGTGTTTACCTGAGTCTTGTGCGGCCTCAGGTGGAGTACGCTAGTATTATTTGGTCTCCACATCACAAGACAAGGGTGGATATTCTAGAGCGACTCCAGCAGCGATTTGTTAAGTGGTTGTCACGCCTGGACGACCCCACATTTGTGTACCACAGGAAGGACTATGTAAAAATATGTGAAGACCTGCACTTGCAAACGCTGTCTGGTAGGAGACAGGCTGCTGATTTTATGTTTTTACACAAACTTTTAAACAGTGGTATAGATTGTTCTGAGGTTTTAAGATTAATTCATTTTAATGTACCTATTCGTAGGACAAGAAGTACCTGTTTGTTTTATCCGCCAAAGGCCAGAGTTGACATTTATAAATACTCATATCTACCACGAGTACAAACAAATTTTAATAACCTACTGTCCCAACGAGTTGACTTAGGTATAGATGTTTTTAATGACTCAACTTTTACTTTTAAGAAAAAGTGTCGTTTATTGTAATGTGTTGTTTCTTTGTTATTTATAATTCTATGTGTCTATTTATTTTGTGATGATGTTTGTATGTTTTTTATTATATCCTGTGTATTTCTGGTTGTATAAACTGTGCTGGGATAAATAAATAATAATAATAATAATAATAATAATAATAATAATGTCCTGTCCCCTTGCCTTATTCTAGTTTCTAACTAATAAGTGATGATTATGAATACGCTATAAATATTTATATTGATGCACTTATGCGATGGGTCCCTATTATAATGTATATAAGTTAAAAAGCTGCCAGAAACCAGTCATGTCCGTATCGTGATCCTTGTGTGGATAGCAGTTGTTATATGTCTAACTGGTAAGTTTCACTAGTTCGTGCAGAGCTATCCTGAGTAACGATTGGAGTTACGATTGGAGAGGTATGTTCCTGCCCTGGACCCCTATTCAGTAACTTTCCCATTTCTGCCTAAAATGAAAGCAGCCGAAACGAATGCAGGTAGAAATTATTTGCCCGTTTCAGCCGTCGCCAAAGATGCAACAAAATAGCGATTCTATAACAGCGCCTGAAATGTGTATGTACGCTTTGGGAGGACATCACAAGGCGACTGAGCCACCGAGGCTGTAAGCCAATCAGAAACAGACAATATCATGATTTAGAGGGCCCTGATCACTGCAACACGGCTCAAATCAAAACAAACATAACCCTACACAGTTACATGAACGCGTCTTTTACAACACAAGAAGCAGCCTAGAATGCCCAATTTCTCTATTCTAGGAATTTCTCTATGTTCTAGGAAGCCTACAAGGTAATGCCTAGCCTACGCCAATATCTAGTTATGTCTTAACGCTGAATTTATATGTATCGGCCTAGTAATACGGCAGTCCTAGTGATACAATAGGCCTAGACTAGAGTTGTTTACGTAATATTTCTCTAATGGCGGGCGTCACTAGACCGCGGCGCCGGCTGAGATTTTCGAATAATAAAGACTGCCTCAAATAAAAAGTAAATACGTTCTTTATTGGTGTTTTTCACTCATTATAACGGAACATAATTATTGAATGCAGTTTGCTGTACAATATCACGCGTCAACAGTTATTATCCATGCTTAATATTACGGCTGATTTCGTTTCACCAGTAAAAAAGCTACTGAAACCATATCAGGACCACGGAAATGGATTCACGTGGAAACGGGCACCAAAAAAGTTACAAAATCGCAATTATCCAATCAACGTTGAATTCAGGCAGAAACCATATCAGGACCTACGAAAAAAAGTTACAGAATAGGGGTCCAGGGACTGCTACCTTATCGCGGTGGGCAGGTTTGCGTGCTTTAATGATTCCTAGAGCTATGCCGGCGGAAGCGTATGCTTCTGGTAGGGCCACCCTAGCCGGACTTGTCGAGGAGAAGTCAGACGAAGTGCAGTCCACACCCCAAGCCCCTTTCCTCCACCTTCCCCTTTCCACCCCCGCCCTTCTATTGGCCTCTTTCCTCCAAACAGCCCCCTATTTCATCTTCATATATCACCCACTCATGGTCTCGATTAGCCTCGTTGCAAAAATATGAGACGTTAAGCCCAAATAATCAAATGGAGAGGTATGTTGAGTAAGAATTGAAGTAACGATTGGAGAGGTATGCTGCATAACCATTGAAGTTACGACTGGAGAGCTATCCTGAGTTACGATTGGAGAGGTATGTTGGACTGCCACCTTATCGTGGTGGGCAGGTTTGCGTGCTTTGTTGATCCCGAGAGCTATGCCGGCGGAAGCGTATGCTTCTGGTAGGGCTACCCAAGCCGGACTGGTCGAGGCGGAGAAGTCAGACGAAGTGCAGTCCACACCCCAATCCCCTTTCCCCCCACTGTCCCATTGAATATTTCTTCTCCCACTTGGCCCTGCCCTCCCTTGCTGGACTCCGTATGACGACTCACGCGACGTACAATGGATCTGATTCGGATGTGGCTTTATTCTTCATTACCATCTTTCTCATCTTCATTATCACCCGCTCATCGTCTCGATTAGCCATCGTTGCATAAATATGAGACGTTAAGCCCCATTAATCAATCATTGAGTAAGAATTCAAGTTACGATTGGAGAGGTATGATGAGTAGCGATTGAAGTTACGAGTGGAGAGGTATGCTGCGTAACCATTGAAGTTACGAGTGGAGAGGTATGCTGCGTAACCATTGAAGTTACGACTGGAGAGGTATGATGAGGAGCGATTGAAGTTACGAGTGGAGAGGTATGTTGCGTAACCATTGAAGTTACGACTGGAGAGCTATCCTGAGTAATGATTGTAGTTACGAGTTCTTCCTCAGAATCTTCATGGTCGCTTTCTTAAGGTGAATCTACCCCCATATTATTTTTTTTTTGATATGCATAAAGAACACATATATGGAGTTAGTATATTAAATACGCTCATTTGAAAAGATCAAAACTAATTTTCAAGCCCATTTTAGAGGAGCCATATGGTATTTACAACAGGTTTTATGACGAATACGGCTCATATCTACGTTTAAACCTCATACGCGTTTGGTGTACGATTTTTTGTTTACACCTTACCCTCACTATTGGCTATGTGGATTAAGTGTTTTGAAATAAGTGTTTTCAATATTTGGTTTACTACGATTTATTTGTCTCGCCGGTACAAATACAATTTCCGTACCGGAGAACAAAATAAATCGTAGAAAACCAAATATTAAAAACACTTATTTCGAAACACTAAATCCTAGGCCTATGACTCTGAAGTAGCCAGCAGGATACATACTGCCTCTGTAGAGCCATATTAACTGGGTCTCACCCATTATGTTCGTAGGGTAGGGGAATATGCTAAGACCTAGGCCCTGCACGAAGGCTTAGCTAGGCCCTAGACCCACACGTTTGGGGCGCCTAGCGTAGGCCTAAGCATAGGCTATGCCCCAGAGACCTGAAGAGCCACAGCCCACAGTGTCTTCATTCAAAGCAGTTCTTATTTCAATTTATATGGGTAGGGCCTACCTTGTAGCCTGGACCAGGCCTATGATGTACGTTAACATATTCTACGGTGGTACGAAGTACGAACACAAAAAAGTGTGTGTTGGGGATTACAAATAGATCGCAAGACAAAATTTCGAAGCAAATAGGCCTAGAGCCAAAGCAGGTGGTCTGCCAGGTGTCAAATGTGAGGTTAGGTTAGTCATTTCCCTCGGGAATCAAAATATTGCCTAATAGTTTTTGAATATCATTCCTGCCGTGTTTCCGCGTCCATAGATCCCCTTTTTATTACAATTTATATCTGAAAACTCTTTGAAATACAGTTTTAAAATTGTTAGTACATCTCTAACGATTCGCTAAGACAGACCTAGGCGTCTCCTAACTTAGGACGTCTTTACAATGTCCTAGCACTGAGCACTTTGGAGAATAGCGCCTAAAATTTTTTCGAGAATAGCAATCACGTGACTTTTTCACTAAGACGTCCTAAGTTAGGACGTCTTAGCACTTAAGCACCTTCGTAAATCCAGGCCCTGATATTTATGTGAAAAACCTTAAGTCCCCCCTTACACTCATACAATCTATTAATGTCATCAGTGTCAATACATTGTTTGGCCTCGTTTACACCAGTTGAGAGCGAATAGTCTGGCATATTAAAATGCGTCATATTGACACCTCCGTGTGCCAACACAAACCACAACAGAGTTGATGTACTTAGCTTACTGTGGATTACTCACCCGGTGTCGGGATGTCGCTGGGCTTATTGACGTGTATGACTGGGGAGTCAACGTCCTTGCGTAGAAATACTCGACCTCCCCTCGTCCACACGAATCGGTAATCGCACTATTGCTTTGCTTTCCGAGCCAACCAAAACAAGTTATTGTTCACCCGCGTCAGATGCTCGTTCACGTAAATGTTATTATTTGAAGTATTGAAACCGAGGGCCCGTCTGGGCCCGGGGAAAAATAGACCCAGAGTGACTCTGCTAGTCGTAAGAGGCGACGAAAGGAGACCAGGGGCGTCACTAGGATTCTGGGATTGGGGGGGCGCAAGTAACTAGTTGATTGGACTTGCGCGGGCTACACGGGGGCTTCAAAACAGCCTTTACAGCGATTTGAGCAAGGGAATCATAAGGATAATAGAGCGGCCCTAAAAACGATTTTAGACACACACAAAAAACTATTTTAGTATACCAGAAGGCTGATGGCATGAAATAATATTATGATTGTCATGGTAATTTTGTTACAGTATTTTAATTATTAATTTATAAGATAACAATGTTAGTCATTCCTCAATTACTTTACAAAAGATTAGACATATTATACTATCCACTAATAAGAATTGTCACAAAACTCCATCTAAATAACTGCTGTCAATAAAGTGTACTAATGACCACGTCGTTGTGTGCCCTGAAACACGAACTAACTAACGTCAATAAAGTGACCACTCTTTGTGTTACAAAATGTAATAATATCATAAATTATATGCAGGAGATAAATGCTGATTAACAGTTATATTTTAATCAATGAAGGCTTGACTATATGTCATAATAATTAATGAAATATTATAATATATATACATGTAAGTATTGTTGATCAAAAGTGCTTATCTTCGATTTTTTAAAAACACGCTAGTAAGATTGGAAATTTAAGCAATAAACAATCTATACTTAATCACTGCGTGTAGCTGTAGGTGAAATTAGTTTTGATCTCCTCTTTCCCATTTCAGCAAAACAATCTATCATCTCATTTACATCAATGCTTAACAGAACGTGTTTCTGTAACATTGCTAGTGACGTTAAGCGTTTTTGGCCCATTGTAGATCAAATGTATGAAAGCAGACGTTTCATTACACTGAACGATCTTTCGCAACTACATGAAGTAACTGGAATCGTTAATGCCACCCGCAACGCCGTTGGCCTCCTCCATATCAGCCAAATAAATTATTTTATGTTGTGATAATTCGTGTAAAGTGCAGCTGTGACAGTGGGTTGTTAACTGGGGAGGAAAAACGAGGAAATAATGGGGGGGGGCGCAGGCCCCCCCCCCCAAAACCCCCTAGTGACGCCACTGAATGAGACCCTGTCCCGTTCCCCCCCATTGTCCCATTGAATATTTCTCCTCCCACTTGGCCCTGCCTTCCCTTGCTGGACTCCCGTATGACGACCCACGCGACGTACAATGGATCTGATTCGGATGTGGCTCTATTCTTCATCGTCATCTTTCTCATCTTCATTATCGCCCGCTCATCGTCTCGATTAGCCATAGTTGCCTGCCTAGGGACTACTACCTTATCGTGGTGGGCAAGTTTGCGTGCTTTGTTGATCCCGAGAGCTATGCCGGCGGAAGCGTATGCTTCTGGTAGGGCCACCCTTGCCGGACTGGTCGAGGAGGAGAAGTCAGACGAAGTGCAGTCCACACCCCAATCCCCTTTCCTTCCCTTTCCCCTTTTCTCACGCGCCCTCCTACTTGCCCCTTTCCCCCAAAGAGCCCCCAATTTCATCTTCATTATCACCCACTCATCGTCTTGATTAGCCAAGTTGCAAAAATATAAGACGTTAAGCCCAAATATCAATCAATCACAAATATGAGACGTTAAGCCCCATTAATCATCATCTTGAAACTGAGTTCATTGGCCACCAAAATCTTCTTATTCTTTTTCCCACGGAGGATCTCTTCTTTAAGTCGTCGAGAGTAAAATGTTACAACAATTGCCGGGGGTTTTAGCGAGCGTTCATTTTTCTTCAGTCGATGCGAATATTCGATGAGGTCTGTGTGTAACCGGACTCCCAGAGTCTCCGCCACTTGAACTACGATATCGTATGTGTTTTCGTTATGTTTCTCTGGAACCCCTTCTATTAATAAATTATAATTCATCGAGTATTGCTCTAGTTCATTTATTTTACTCGCAAGAGTTGCGTTCCCTTCTCGGAGAATTACATTTTCCTCTCTACATGCAGTGACGTAATTTTTAAGGTCTTCCAGTTTTTATGTTTGCAGCTTATTCTCTTTTACCTGCCCAGGGACTGCTACCTTATCGTGGTGGGCAGGTTTGCGTGCTTTGTTGATCCCGAGAGCTATGCCGGCGGAAGCGTATGCTTCTGGAAGGGTCACCCTAGCCGGCCGGACTGGTCGAGGAGGAGAAGTCAGACGAAGTGCAGTCCACACCCCAATCCCCTTTCCTCCCCTTTCCCCTTTCCTCACGCTCCCTCCTTCTTGCCCCTTTTCTCCAAACAGCCCCATATTTCATCTTCATATATCACCCACTCATTGTCTCGATTAGCCTCGTTGCAGAAATATGAGACGTTAAGCCCAAATATCAATCATCCTTATTCTCTTTTAATAACTCCGCGTGAGTTTTTGCCTGGCTTTCAATAGTACTTGATATGTGTTGCATACACTGTAGCATCATCTGCACAGCCCCCGCCAAAGCCAAAGCCAGCTCCTACTTCTTTAGACAATCCGCCACCAATTTCCCCAATGTGAACCAAACTTTGAGAAATCAAGTCAAATGAGAACGTGTCTCCCCTCTCAGGGGTGGGAGTGTTCTTAGAAGCCACGTTACCCCTAAGCTTAGGGTAAGTCTTACCTTTGGCTTGAGGCATACCCACGCTGTTGAGGATAATATCACCGCTATGCAATAAACGTGTACACACAGCTCACAGACTCAAAATAACTTCAAAATGTAATAAAATCACCACACTCTCTGGTATTAGAGCCGAGCTAACTAGTCCAAATACTAGTTCACAATAAACAAAGAAAAACAAATAAGCACCTCACTTTACTATATAATTGATAGAAAATAAACGGAGCGCTCAGCACATGCCACCAGCCACTTCCGCCATCTTGGATCGACCCCCGGATGTGGGGTTTTGCTGTATCATCATCTTCCCCATCTTTATCATCACCCGCTCATCGTCTCGATTAGCCATTGTTGCACAAATATGAGACGTTACGCCCTATTAATGCAAAGGTGGTCTCGAACATCTGTCATGCGAACGGCATCTCCGGCTCTTGCAACAAATCGTTCAGGCTGAGGGAACAGAATCTCGGCATCCCTAACGTTTCCTAGCCACTGTTCCAGGAAGTGCTTTTTGTTGTTTTCCACAAGATTGTGCAGCGTGCAGCATGCTGCTACAACTTGTGGAACAAACTCATAATCCGTTGTGACAGGCCCGCCAGCGTGCTGTAAGACGTCCAAAAGCTATCTCTACAGCCATCCGTGCTGAACTTAAATAAACATTAAAGGACTCTTGTTCTGCGCTTAACCTTTGATGCTGAGTAAAGCCCTTGATTAACCAGTCCAACAGTGGGTAAGCTGGATCTCCGGCAATCATTAATGGCACTTCAATGCCATCGATAAGTTTTGATCTCAATGGCAATAATTGTTCAGCATTTTGGTATATTGATGAAGATGCTAACACTCATGCATCGTGGTGTGTTACAGCTAATATTTCTGCAACTAATGGCCATATCTCAAAATACATCTATATGAGTAATCATAAGGTGTGTAGGCTTAAATAACTAGTCGACCTAGTAAATAGTAAAAGTAAGTACTACTCTTTGTCATCGTCACCACACAATCTTTTATCAATTTCATCATCTCCTTGCGATCTGCCATCTTCTCAGCATGCCTTTTTGACCTATCCGCTTTCATGTCGGCATAAATATCTGCCAAGGTTTGTTTTCTGCTGGAAGAAAGTTTTTTCTGTGGCCTTCGCTCTTCCCCTACAAAAGAAGTAATGTTTTATAATGTGGTATTGAAAACAATATTGCCATCCTACCTGCCCCTTTCCTCCAAAGAGCCCTCAATTTCATCTTCATTATCACCTACTCATCGTCTTGATTAGCCTAGTTGCAAAAATATAAGACGTTAAGCCCAAATATCAATCAAAGATTTAAAAGAGTTTGGACATGGGAAATACCCTACCCCTACATAGGAATATTAGAAATGTTCGTTTCTTTTACGACATTAGTTCGCCCTTTCTTGCGGTTTATGTAATCTCGATACCCATCTGAAGGAGGGAGCACCGGAATATGGCTCCCATCTATCTATGAATCCATATACTTGAGGCAAGGAGTATTTTAATTGCACCGCATCTGCAATGGCAGCTGCTTCAATGCTATCCGGAGGTTGAATAAAATATATCCAATATTACTACATATGGGTAGGAACTTGGGTTTTAGGGATAGGTAAAATGTCAGTTAGATCTAGCACATCAATTTAAGAAGAAGGAATTTAAAAAAAAAGGGTAATTGTTTTTAACACATTTTTGATTGTTGTTGCAAGTCACCCCTGAATGGGGTGACTTGCAACACACTTATTATAACAGGTTGTTGCAAGTCTACCTCTGAAGGTGTGAATAACAACACTGTAATTTTTTTTAAAGGTTAACTATAGTTAATAGCAAACATTATTAAATTAAATTACACTAATTATGCTTATTTTGCATTATAATTAATCAATAATTAATCATATTTTTTAAGAAAATGGTAAATATTCACCATTGAAATGAATAAATCAATTTACTAAATATTATGATGGAAAGTCAAACAAATGTAAGTAAAGGTATTAATTGTTGTGGTTTTTAACAATTAATCTGAATGCATCATAAAAGCTACAATATCGAAGCAAGAATAGGCCTACAATAAGTTTGATTTTTAACAATTGAAGGGAATGTACACCTTTGCAAACATTTTCACCATTTGCGAATATCCACGTCAAACTTAAATTTACCTCGCCGTAGCAGTACAGCGGGTCTTGAGTTTTCCAACTACCTGAGAGAGTAGAAATGTAGATGCATCTTCAATTACAGGTTGAACAAACAAGCAGTTGGGTTCTTTAAATGAAGGAAAGTGACGCAAAAAATTAGCTTCAAGTTTGCTTCCTGTAGCATACACTTTGGTGACCTGTACTATACAAAAGTTATGTTTGGTGGAATGCAACTTCCCATCTTTAGGAGCAAAATCTACCAGTAGCCACTAGCCAATCACCAATCACACAATCCTTCTCCCCTTCTACTGTGTTGACACCCACAAATTCTTTCCCTTGATAAACGGTAGATGTAGGCCTACAACTTGGTCCAGGTTCTAAGCTTGGTCCGGGTTCTGAGCTTTCCGAGTCTGTAAGCACTACATTGCCTTCATCTTCACTAGAAGAACTCAAAGTCGCCATCACTTCGACATCGTCTTCCTGTTCTTCGTTTTCCGATTGAAAATCTTGGCCACTAACACTCTTCCCAGGCAAGACATTAACTTTCTTCCTTTGCATACGAGGTTTGGGTGTCTGGAAGCGCATCTCCTTGAGAATAGCAACAACAGAATCGTTTATTATCTCCAACGATACGTTAGCATCAATAGCCCTTTCTTCCTGCCCAGGGACTGCTACCTTATCGTGGTGGGCAGGTTTGCGTGCTTTGGTGATCCCGAGAGCTACCCGTCTGGGCCCGGGAAAGAATAGGCCCAGGGTGACTCTGCCAGTCGTAAGAGGCGACAAAAGGTGACCCGTCTGGGCCCGGGTTGACCCCCAGCCAGATTGGGCGCGGTCAAACCCAGCCCAGCGAAGCTTGGGGTAGAATAGGCCCAGAGTGACTCTGCTAGTCGTAAGAGGCGACGAAAGGAGACCCTGTCCCTTCCCCCCCCCCCCCCCACTGCCCCACTGAAGTTTTCTCCTCCCACATGGCCCTGCCCTCCCTTGCTGGACTCCCCTTATGACGACTCACGCGTTATAGATGGACCTGATTCGGAAGACGTCATATGACCTAAGCTGTCGAGTACGTCGTTAAACTCCACCAATCAATCAATCACCGAGAGCTATGGCGGCGGAAGCGTATGCTTCTGGTAGGGCCACCCTAGCCGGACAGGTCGAGGAGGAGAAGTCAGACGAAATGCAGTCCACATCCACCCCACTCCCGTTTCCTCCCCTTCCCTTTTCTTCCCCACCCTCCTACTTGACCCTTTCCTCCAAACATCCCCCCAGTTCATCTTCATATATCACCCACTCATTGTCTCGATTAGCCTCGTTGCAAAAATATGAGACGTTAAGCCCAAATATCAATCAATAGCCCTTTCTTCGTGTGGAATGCGATCCAGAACTTTCTGGCGATTTACCGGGAAAATGCCACATGTTTCGAATCCTTTTATAATGTTGGGACTCGCCCTAGGTTCGATAGCATTACATAGTTTGTTAAGTAGACTAGGAAACACATCTTTCGGGATTGAACATTCTTTACGCCCGTCTCATTTTTTCCATGTAGTGAGTATTTCCCTCCATGCACCTTTTAAGGGTCGGAAGAAAGTTACATCCAGTAGTTGCGTCATGTGTGTTGAGTTGGGAGGTAAAAACACCAACGCAACGTTGTGTTCCTCACACATTGCTATCACATCAGGTGACAAGTGTGAAGACAAGTTGTCTCCTATCAATACTTTCTTGCCAGTCAAACGGCGAAAGTACGGAATGGCAATGAATTCAACCCAATCTCGGAACGTTGTAGAGTCGAACCACCCGGAACAACTTGGGTTGTACCGAGCACCTTTCGGACCCCCATTAGTCCATGTTCGGTACATATGTAGAGATTTATACACCACATATGGTGGCAAAACAGTACCATCAGCGGCAGCTGCATACATGATTGACGTACCCGACTTCGTGCTGTTCATTACGCGATCAACGTATTTTACTCCCCTCTTAGTGATAACTTTTTTCCTTCCTGGGTCGTCACAAAGGTTTGTTTCGTCGTAGTTTACGACGTTGCTTGCAGGTATACCGTCTAACGATTCTGACAAGAGGTTGAAGTATTCATTGATCATTTCAACAGAAACTGCAGCACAAGATCGCTTTATATTTTGGCATGTTCTTACAGAGAGTATGTCTTTATGCCGTTTCAAAAAAACTTAATGCGAAGTCTCGCCCAGGCATGTTGTCCTTAAACCTTTTGACAGTTACTCCTTTTTTATCAAGGTATTTTTTTACCATGTATCTTAGGTCAAGCTGGTCCATGGGATAGCCCCATGCAGCACATGTCACTAGCCTGTCAACAAGCAACTGCTCAACATCGCTAGGCAGCACAGTTTGGCCTCCGTGCTGTTTGGTTTCCTGCCTTTTAATATGCCTATAGAGCACTGTGTGATCAAGGCCGAAATCACTGGCAGCCTTTCTAAAACTGCAACCTTCTTTCACAGCAGCTTTAAAAGGTCTTAATCTACTTTGGCATACCTCTTACCTCGAGGATTTGACGTGTATACTCTAGGCATGGCTGTGTTGTCATTCACCCCACATAACCTAAAAGTTGACAGAGACAGAATATTTTGATGATACAGTATACCAGGCGCAAATAAATTGCAAAATGCACAATGAATTATTATTAGTAATTTATTTCTGAGTATAATTGTGCATAAATTATATACATACCGTATAGGGAATGACAAAATACGAATGAAGTGTTTTTTGACAGCTAATATATGGAGCCAAAACCAGCGCTTGGTTCCAGTCAATGACAGCAAATCTCACCGCCTTGTTAATTCACTCAACCCTAGCTCACAAACTAGGTGCTGTTCAATACTTCAGCGGGAATTTTAAATGACAATGATATTCGCAATGGTTTGGATAGTACACGGATTTGTTCATAACTATAAAGTTTTGTTGCTTTTCACCCCGCAGTTGCTATTCACCCCATTTCACCCGTAACTGCATAAAACGTTTGCTGTACGGTACTTTTATATACTCCGAATTGATTACCGACGAGTTGGTATTCAGAGCACGATGCATATTTATAGCGAGTGCAAGTGCCACCTTCTTCCTCACAATCAGTGGGACTTGCAAAGAATGTTCAGCTGCTTGCAATGAAGGTGTCACGGTCTCGCACACCATTTCAAAGGTTTCTTTTCGCATTCGAAAGTTTGCTATCCAATCTGCGTCAGTGAAATGTTGTTGAACAGTCACATCCCACCAATGCTTGCTTCGTACTACATTTGGTGCACGATCTCTTCGGTATGGCAATTGCAACACATGTAAAGGAATGTTAAACAAGAGATTCCTATAGCCAGCAAGTAAATTGTTTACAAAATACCCATTGTTATCAACCATTCGCTGTTGAAAACGTATTCGTCTGCGCCTAATCTTTTCATACACATTGTTATGATATTGATTAACTGACAACAAAATGAAAACTAACCCAATAGCTTCAGGTGGCACGTGATCCATAACTAATAAAGTAAACACACTTTTGCAGTTTGATGTTTGACAGTCGCCTAGAAAGGGGGCGTGTAAAGCACCGCCTGCTATTCGTGAGGAACAGATTCGTCTTCCACATGCTTGTAGCACATGGACACATCAGTAGGGAGCGCACCCAGTATTGTTTGCTCCAAGGCACCAATCCCCTTCTGGTGAAGCTGTTCTGAATGAATCCGTACTACAGGGAATGCTTGTCTCAGGGTGTTTGTGGGCAGTGCGGTGATGAACATGATGTGTTTTCATACCTACTTGGGTGATGTTGCAAAAGTCGTTTAGCAACTTCCGTTATATTGCTATTGCAGTCGCATAGAGTTAACCCAGCAGGTAACTCGCAGCTTTCAAACAGTGGGGATAGCAAATTTGTTCGCATCTTGTAAACTATACGGCCAGAACCCCTGCAAACAACACAATTTTCGATTAGTGAGGCAGTTAAACAATATTAAATATATACAATCTGAACTAAGCCTCTTCATATAGCGGCCCGTCTGGGCCCGGGAGAGAATAGGCCCAGAGTGACTCTGCTAGTCGCAAGAGGCGACAAAAGGAGACCCTGTCCCTTTCCCCCCACTGTCCCACTGAATATTTCTCCTCCCACTTGGCCCTGCCCTCCCTTGCTGGACTCCCTTATGACGACCCACGCGACGTACAATGGATCTGATTCGGATGTGACTTTATTCTTCATCATCATCTTTCTCATCTTCATTATCATCCGCTCATCGTCTCGATTAGCCATTGTTGCAAAAATATGAGACGTTAAGCCCCATTAATCAATCAATCTTCATATAGCTGATTTTGAACGCATCCAACAATGATGCTATTTAATTTAATTTAATTTAATATCTTTGTTCTATTGACTCCAGATGCTTTGCAAATAGAGACTGCTACCTTATCGTGGTGGGCAGGTTTGTGTGCTTTGTTGATCCTGAGAGCTATGCCGGCGGAAGCGTATGCTTCTGGTAGGGCCACCCTAGCCGGACTGGTCGAGGGGGAGAAGTCAGACGAAGTGCAGTCCACAACCCAATCCCCTTGCCTCCCCTTTCTTCTTTCCTTACGCCCCTCCTACTTGCCCCCTTTCCTCGAAACAGTCTCCTATTTCATCTTCATTATCACCCACTCATCGTCTTGATTAGCCTAGTTGCAAAAATATAAGACGTCAAGCCCAAATATCTATCTATCTGCAGTTTCGTCTTCGTCAGCATCATCTTCAGTTTTATCATTTAGGCCTACCTTCAAAATTTCTTCCATGAGATGTTTACTTTTTCTCCGGGCCATCTGGATTTTTCTGGCTTTTGAAGCCAATCTAACCTGTTTATTTCCACTATCCACAATATGAGTTTCCCCATTTAGGCATTCCACACTCATTTTCGACATGACAGTTTTCCTGTCTTTTTTGGAGATGTTAATTGTGCCGTACTTATTTAAGTTCAGCAATGCTGTGGTCATTTCATCAAAGCCTAGAGGGGAAAAAAGCACTGTACAAACAGTTTAGAACGAGCTAAATGAAATGTGTAGGCCATATATAGACCTAGGGCTAGGGCATAGGCCTAGACCCTAAGCCTCAACTTGCTGTAGCCTAGGCCTAGGTCTAAGCATTATGCCCTAAGCGATTAGCCTAGCCTAGGCCTAGGCTAATTTTAAGTGCATAGGCCTAGGCCTAACTGTAGCCTAGGCCTAGACCTAGGGCCTATCTAGGCTAGCTCGGGCTAGGGGCCCTAGGCAAGCACTTTAGGCCTATTACCCCTGTTGTAATTTGTGCAAGTCGCCCTAGGTCTATAGAGCTTCCACATGGGCCAATGCCCCTATAGGGCTAGGGCCTAGGCCCTAGGCCTTAGGCCTTAGGCTAGGCTGGTCGAGGTACTAACTTCCTATTGCTTTGATTACACCGGCAGCTTTTTTCCATTTGGTGTTGGGATTTTGTAAAATACGAGCCATTACGTTCGGCGGACGAATTTCACAAATCGGCCATATCAGTTTTAAAATTTTGTCGGACACTGTCGGGTTAGTCCTAAGCCCCGGCGGCCTATTGGTGCGAGGTGATGGAATAATGAACTCCACGTATCCCACCGCGATTGTGTCTTCCTCCTCCGGGAATTCGAACAAGCAACACTGACTTACGTGTTTAACTTGATAAGTCATCCTAATCCGATCTAACGACACTTCGCGGTTAAACACTACAAGCGTCAACGTTGAACGAACGAAAAGTAAAACGGGCAACGGCATAACGGCGTGCTCGGCGTCCTGGCGTGTGGCTGTTCTGACCGTGGTCCAACAAGCATTAAAGAATGCTACGAATACATGAAGAAAGTCAGCATGAAAGCGTCTGCTGCTGATAAAAAGGTTGAAATTTTATTAATGGGTAAGTTTCGAGATGCACTTATTGCATATTTATATAGTTACCACCCTCGTTTTGCAGTTGGCGCAGTTTTTCATTTTCCTGGGGCAGAATCTTCTTTTTTATTTCAAGTTCTACATTCGGGATTTTCATTTGCACTTCAGCACGTTTCTTAGCCTGCAACCTGTCTTCTTCCTCATCGCTCTTTTTCTGCAAGTATTGTTCTTCTTCGTGTTTAGTCTTACGAGCTATTTCATCTTTTAGATTTTGGTATTGCAGTGAAACTAATTCCAATTTTGCTTCTGCTAGATCAGTGAATTTTGTTGAGATTTTTGAAGCTGGTTGTTGTTGTTGAAGGACGGGTCGGCGCCTGGAACTGGACGTGGTTTGATGAATGGGATTTGTGTTGTCTGAATTTGGCATCGACTCACTTCTTAACAGGGTTTTGCTTTTGATTGGTGTAGTGTCTGAATATGTAGCTCGTCGTTGAAGTGCTGGATGTGGGTGTTCTCGCAACATTCCAACCGTATAGCTGGACCAATTCTTTGGGTTGGGATCACGTTGTCTTGCTTCTGCAGGTTGGCTCTCGTTTACAGAAAGTTCAAGCTCGGTGATTTCAACACCAGTTGCTATCAGCATCTGAAAACAAACGCAATTAATTTTAGTCTTTGTACAATTTGAAATTAAAATGTGCCTTTATAGGCGTACTAGGGTTGTCAACGTGTACCCGGGTACTAGCCCGTTGAATTTATAAGGCTGCACATAAAAACAAACAAGCGTTCATAATAACTCGTAATGTATGCCTTTAACATGTTATGATCTTCTCGTTTATTAGTCTCAAACTACATTGCTCAAACTGTCATTGCTAGACGTGTGCCATAGTAAAGCATTAAATGATTTTTAGAATGTTTCATAAATAAATTTAACACAACGGTGGCAATGAACATAAATAGTAGTACCATAAATAATTAATAACTTCATTATTGGGATTCGAGGGCACACACCATCGTGCTTTTCTGCCCAGGGACTGCTACCTTATCGTGGTGGGCAGGTTTGTGTGCTTTGATGATTCCTGGAGCTATGCCGGCGGAAGCGTATGCTTCTGGTAGGACCACCCTAGCCGGACAGGTCGAGGAGGAGAAGTCAAACGAAGTGCAGTCCACACGCCAAATCCCCTTTCCCCTCCACTGTCCCATTGAATATTTCTCCTCCCACTTGGCCCTGCCCTCCCTTGCTGGACTCCCGTATGACGACTCACGCGACGTACAATGGATCTGATTCGGATGTGGCTTTATTCTTCATTATCATCTTTCTCATCTTCATTATCACCCGCTCATCGTCTCGATTAGCCATCGTTGCATAAATATGAGACGTTAAGCCCCATTATCAATCATGCAATAAAACAATAAGTAACGAGTTACATTATCTTGGTGGCGCAAAATGACCTAACTGGTTGAAGCGCTCTTAAACCCAATAAACTAAACATCATCCTGCTTTCAGTGCCCAGTCCCAAAAAAGCATGCAAACTGTCAAATGTATATTTAAAAACAAACAATAATAAATAATATGCAGCTATTGCCTAGTGATGTGCTACTAGCACTAAGCCTAGGTAGGTATCTTTTTACTGATTCAATCAGAATGAAAAATTATGAAATCAGTTTCGGTCAAATGTCGTAACCAATAACCATCCCATCTCTAATTAATGATCAATTTAATATAGGCCTTTCTTCCACCTACCCAGGGATTGCCACCTTATCGTGGTGGGCAGGTTTGCGTGCTTTGTTGATCCCGAGAGCTATGCCGGCGGAAGCGTATGCTTTTGGTAGGGCCACCCTAGCCGGACTGGTGGAGGAGGAGAAGTCAGACGAAGTGCAGTCCACACCCCAATCCCCTTTCCCCCCCACTGTCCCATTGAATATTTCTCCTCCCAATTGGCCCTGCCCTCCCTTACTGGACTCCCGTATGACGACTCACGCGACGTACAATGGATCTGATTCAGATGTGGCTTTTTTTTCATCATCATCTTCCTCATCTTCATTATCACCCGCTCAATGTCTCGATTAGCCATTGTTGCAAAAATATGAGACGTTAAGCCCCATTAATCAATCATCTCAGATGATTCGTCCCTTCTGGCGAAGATTCTCCCGATCTTGCTCCAAACAAACTCAACGGTTCCCTCTTTTCTGAGTTGTCTGGCCTTCATAAGCAGATTTCTGTTCCTAGTGGTTAGGTGGTCACTAAGGAAGACTTGGGAAGGTGGACCTGGAATCTTTAGTTCGGTGGAGTAGATTGTTTTTTCTTGCTCCGCAGTTTCATAATGTCACGTTTTTTGTCTCTTCTGCAGAACTTGACAATAATTTTTTGGGGCATATTGTAAACTCTTTCCCACTTAGTTTTAGAGATGCGATGGCACCCTTCAATGTCGTTCATGTCAAGTCTGACCTGAAGTGTTGATGCAAGGTCAGTTGCAATCCTTATTGGGTCTTCATCTCGGAGCATCGGTATCCCGGATACTTCCAAGTTGTAAATTTTGGAGTACTGTTCTTGGTTGTTTATTTGTTCTTTTAGTACTTTCACCTCATCATAACGTTAGTAGTTATAATTTTTAAGTTCGCAACACTTACTGTTTAATTCATCAACCCTTTCTTGAAGCTTTGAGTTATCTATCAGAAGTTTGGATAGGCTAATCTGATTCATGTTCAGCATTGTGAGGGTTATTTTTATAACCGGGTCAGTCTTGTCACTGGCCCTGCCCAGTGACTGCCACCTTATCGTGGTGGGCAGGTTTGCGTGCTTTGTTGATCTCGAGAGCTATGCCGGCGGGAGCGTATGCTTCTGGTAGGGTCACCCAAGCCGGACTGGTCGAGGAGGAGAAGTCAGACAAAGTGCAGTCTACACCCCAATCCCCTTTCCCCCCCACTGACCCATTGAATATTTCTCCTCCCACTTGGCCCTGCCCTCCCTTGCTGGACTCCCGTATGACGACTCACGCGACGTACAATGGACCTGATTCGGATGTGGCTTTATTCTTCATTATCATCTTTCTCATCTTCATTATCACCCGCTCATCGTGTTGGAGCACACAGGTAAAAAAATAAACAATAATTAAAATACCGGAGGACCACTTTACTTGTATAAAGACTAATACTAAAACAGTTAATGGACAGTAAAAACAATCGAGCTAGTTCACATCACTAGACCTAATTACGCGTGTGATGATTACTTTTACTTTTATATTTTTGTTACAATCACAATTGATGACACTAAAAGATCGCTGGAGCGAATGTGTTCCCACCAGTCCGATACAATTAGGAGCCTCGACTCGACTGACGATAAATCTTCAAGACGAGAAGGGGGTGGTACGTCACACCATCCCTCTTGGTCAACAGGGTTGACAAAATGTAAAATGAATTAACATTAAAACACACTTAGTATTACATCACTTTCGTAGACACAACACCTTCTTCCATTTTATCACACACAACTCTCTCTAACAAAAAATCTCGTATCCTAGCAACCTCCATACTTTTAACACCGCCTTCTATACTTAACAATTCCCAACCACGGTCTCCTGGATTTATTCCTAGCGGAGTATTTGCGAAGCGCAAAGCGATCTAGTGGACCTTGTTCCCAACACATCGTCTCGATTAGCCATCGTTGCATAAATATGAGACGTTAAGCCCCATTAATCATCATCATTGTCACTGGCAATTGCGTCCTCGAGGTTGACTGGGAGAGGTGGCAGGCTTTTGACCGCCGAGGTTCCCGCAGCTGACGAGAGAGCGCTGTAGCTTCCCACCTCGATCTTCCCGCTGCTACCGACAGGGCACAACTACTGCCAGATAAACGGCCTTTTTCAATGCATGCCCGTCTGGGCCCGGGGAAGAATAGGCCCAGAGTGACTCTGCTAGTCGTAAGAGGCGACGAAAGGAGACCCGTCTCGGCCCGGGGTAGAATAGGCCCAGAGTGACTCTGCTAGTCGTAAGAGGCGACGAAAGGAGACCCTGTCCCTTTCCCCCCCACTGTCCCATTGAATATTTCTCCTCCCACTTGGCCCTGCCCTCCCTTGCTGGACTCCCGTATGACGACTCACGCGACGTACAATGGATCTGATTCGGATGTGGCTTTATTCTTCATTATCATCTTTCTCATCTTCATTATCACCCGCTCGTCGTCTCGATTAGCCATCGTTGCATAAATATGAGACGTTAAGCCCCATTAATCAATCATCAATCATCCCTTGCTGGACTCCCGTATGACGACTCACGCGACGTACAATGGATCTGATTCGGATGTGGCTTTATTCTTCATGATCATCTTTCTCGTCTTCATTATCACCCGCTCATCGTCTCGATTAGCCATCGTTGCATAAATATGAGACGTTAAGCCCCATTAATCAATCATGCAATAAAACAATAAGTAACGAGTTACATTATCTTGGTGGCGCAAAATGACCCAACTGGTTGAAGCGCCCTAAACCCAATAATCTTACTAACTAACCCATTTGTTCGGTGATCAATCTGTGAAGAAGATTAAATAAAATAAGTAGGCCTAGTGACAAATCGGTTTCGCCGGAGGCGAACGCAAAATGTCTTTAGATTGGTTCAATATTCATTCAGAAGGATTTTTGTGGGTTGCTGTTAGCACTAACTAAAACCATTTTAAATTAATTGAGTTGGGGCGGGGTGGTGGGGGGCGAACAGGTCTAACCCAGCCCTAAGTATTAGTACCGTTCATGGTTTAATGATCATGGACATTTAGTTGGACAATCATGGGGGGGGGGGGGGGCAATTGCCCAATCGCCCCCCCCCCCCTCTGTATCCGCTATTCTGCCATTTGGACGTAAAAATATACACAGCTATAAACAATAGTCGCCTTTTGTGTTGGCTATAGATATAAAATGTGACTTACGTCCATCCAATTGCAGCAGTCCCACGCTTCTTTGTAAAGTGGGAGTCGTACTGTACTCGAAGTTTGATCATTCCCAAAGTAAATTCTTCCGTCCCTGTAACACAAAACATTTTTTTTACCGGTACCTGCCTCAGGAACGGGAAGCTGCAAGTTGTGCATCAGCTACTGTTAAGAAGCTATTCTCGAACAATTGTGCATCGAACTAAAGTTACTGGTAGGGTAGGCTAGGCCTAGGCCCTAGCACGTTCACTGATTTGATACCACTACTTTGCCTAGACCTAGGTCTACCACTACGTACGTACGTACGCTACTAGGCCTAGGCCTACCACCTAGGGTAGGCTAGGCGAGATCCTCCTATTTTTTAGCAGCCTAGAGAATCTAGGCTAGGCCCTAGACCTAGTGGTCAGGGCTACGCCTTCACCTCCTAGGCCTAGACTAGGCTAGGCTACGAAACATTGCAAACCTTGTAGGCCTAGGCCTCCAACGATGCAACGTGTGTAGGCCTAGTTGAGGTTAGAAATTCTATCAGATGGATAAAATGATCAAATGGAGAAAAATGGATGATAATAGTATCTCTGCTACGCATAACATTAAAAAAACAAAGAACATAATTCTTAAATTATATAATTAATTAATATAGAAGACTTACATTTTCACTTCATCAGGATCGGACATCTCGAAGCAGGCGACTGGCCTTCAAGCAAGCACTTTCGACAACTACGCTGGCGTGCTAACGTAGCAGACGATAATCGAGATTTGGTCGCCAACTACGACATTTCCTTCAAATGAGTAGGCGAAGCATGCCAAGCAGGCGAAATAGTCGATTACAGACGCACCCTTAGTAGTTTTTAAATCGATCGTCTGCTTGATGAAATTCGTAGTGAGAAACACGAATTACATGATCGCCTGCTAAATGGTGTTAAGTTCAGTCCTGATGCAATGCAAGATGATGCCAAAGTCAGATTTTATACGGGTTTACCAAACTTCGCCATGCTTATGGCAGTGTTTAATTTTTGTGCGCGTTTCATTTCCTCCAACCATCGCAGTGCCTTGACAAAGTTTGAAGAACTGGTAATGGTATTAATGAGACTGCGTCGCAATCTTCAAATGCAGGACCTGGCGTTCCGTTTTCAAATTTCACAGCCCACTGTGTCAAGAATGTTTGCAAAGTGGTTAGATGTGTTATATTTTCGATTAATAAATTAATAATACAATCCATCCACTGGCGCTTCGTGCCGTACTGACAGCTGAAACCTTCAGTCGTTTTGTTATAATTACGTAGACATAAACATAAGGTTACTCGTTGATTGATTGACAACTGTAATCTAGCTACGTAACTAAAAAGTAAAATTTAAAAATCTTAAAATAACTATTACTACGAATATATACACAAGGCGCTGTTGGTCGGAAACCAATTTGCACGAGCCAGCCTGCACAAGGAACTCCCTTGGTACAGGGACTCGTCACCTTACCGTCACACGGCGGACCTAGCCAATTAAAGTGAGCTCGCGGGAGCCGAAAATGTGTCCATCCATATAATAGGGAACACGCGTATGAAAATTTTAATAGATTTTTAAATACTTTGTCTCTCATTTAATAATTTTGTGTCTTTGAATTTTGAAAAACAGATCAGTCTATGCCTCAAAATAATTGGTTTAGTAACGATAAATAAAAGGGCGCGAAAAACGAGCCGCCGCCATGTAGAGTGGTTTTGACGTCATGCTTTTGTACTGTGTACGCTCACCGCCTCAGCGATTGGTCTGTTACGCCACGTTTACAGAATCATTGCGTCACAGCCACCTGTACGTGTTTCAGATCCCCGAGTTTAAACTTCAATAAATGCGACCACATCAAACCTATATAAAAAAAATTTTTTCTTGGGATTTGCATTAATATACTTTTTGTATCTTAAATTATTAAACTAAGTGTTTGGTGTAACAAAAAAAATCGTACGCGTGTTGCCTATTCTATTTGGCAGCTTAGGCCTAATGTTTATTTCCATACTATTTCATCCTGTAGGCCTACTTACTATTTACAGCAATTACACATTCTTCGATCGTTTACGCTTCATTGCTACAACTTTTTTACAGTCGGGACATAACCACTGTTTGGCCATAGGTTGCGTCTTTATCTTAAAACACCGCTAATGAAACTTTTTGTGGGCACAGTTTGGGTTGGAGCAAAGTACCATCGGTTCTTCCTCAATTTCATTGCAAAAGCAAATGCCAGGCCTGCCCATTGACTGCTACCTTATCGCGGTGGGCAGGTTTGCGTGCTTTAATGATTCCTAGAGCTATGCCGGCGGAAGCGTATGCTTCTGGTAGGGCCACCCTAGCCGGATTGGTCGAGGAGGAGAAGTCAGACGAAGTGCAGTCCACACCCCAATCCCCTTTCCCCCCCACTGTCCCATTGAATATTTCTCCTCCCACTTGGCCCTGCTCTCCCTTGCTGGACTCCCGTATGACGACCCACGCGACGTACAATGGATCTGATTCGGATGTGGCTTTATTCTTCATTATCATCTTTCTCATCTTCGTTATCACCCGCTTATCGTCTCGATTAGCCATCGTTGCATAAATATGAGACGTTAAGCCCCATTAATCAATCATGCAATAAAACAATAAGTAACGAGTTACATTATCTTGGTGGCGCAAAATGACCTAACTGGTTGAAGCGCCCTTAAATCCAATAAACTCAAATAAACTCAACTTTATTCCCACACTATTTCATCCTGTAGGCCTACTAACTATTTAAAGCAATCACACATTCTTCGATCGTTTACGCTTCATTGCTACAACTTTTTTACAGTCGGGACATAACCACTGTTTGGCCATAGGTTGCATCTTTATCTTTAAACACCGCCAATGAAACTTTTTGTGGGCACAGTTTGGGTTGGAGCAAAGCACCATCGGTTCTTTCTCAATTTCATTGCTAAAGCAAATGCCTGAACTTGTAGAACTACCAGCAATGGAATTATCCCTGTTACTATTGCTAGTAAAATATCTACCTACAAGTTCAGGCATTATTGCAGTTTTGAAGAAGTGTGTGGCCTCCTCAAAAGTGCTGTTCTGGAAACTAAAGTTACTTTCAATCCACTCTATATACATTTCCGTTTGTTACCACACAACAAAATCACAAAATTCAACATTAAGTATCAGTAACTGAGTTTGAATTTGATAATAATAAGGATGACTGGCATATTAATGTAATAACTGACTGCCTTCTTGCCCTGTCGTGGTGTTTATCATTTTCTTCTTCATTATCTCATCGAGTGGGCTACTGTCGCTGTTGTTTACGCAGTAGGGGCATTTGATTTCCAGGTTTCCAATCCCACAGCAAGAGCATTCGATGATGCCATCGGGAGATGCACCAAGGTGTGGGTACATCGGATTGATGTGTTGGCCACAGGTGGACACACTAACCTGTGGACAGGAGAGGAAACACATCATTTAGGTTGCAATCGTTTTTTTTTTAATTTCAAGTGATAACAAGACATACATATATATTATACACAGAAAATGTTGATACTTTAGCCGCATGTCAATATTCAGCGGCTTAGTAATTGCTTGCAAGCGGAGTCAGCGGTAAAAATCTCCGCTGACTTCGCTTGCAAGCAATTCTTACGGCCAGTGGAAATAGCAGATTGATTTTGGGACATTTCACTTAACTAAGCGAACTCAGCAGTTGAATTCTGGCACGCGACTAATATGTTCCTATGATGTATGTTGCTCGGAGCACACAATCGTAATGAACGATGATTGATGAGTAGAACCTTGAAGTTCTGTTGAAATAATGAAATGAAGAATAGTAGGCCTACTTTGATAATGATGTTAGATTGTATACTTTTTCAAGGCTATTTTTTATGAGTGACTCATATCGCAGGCGTGCTTCCTCTTCATGGTCACAGCCCAAGCGCGTTGCGTCTGTAGAAAATTTATGCATGTTTGGATAACAAATCGACTTTATTAAACTGACTGCAGGATTCGCAGGGTCTGTGTGGCATGCAGCTTTCATTTTTGATGCCGTTATACGACCTGCCCTTTGTTGAAACAACACATTTGATTGGGCCTGTTGTCGTGTTCCACTTTCAATTAGAGTGCATGTGTCCGAGGTAATTGACAGTTTCGGAAACTCGTTCCCGCAATGCTGAAGTATCTCGTTGAATGGCATCTTCGCAACGACTTCACTGAACATGTCTGTTAGCGGAGGCGGGAGAACACTTGTTCGAGGTACAAATTCCTCGCAGTATCCCGGCAGAATGCGAAGGATTGCAGCTTGCGGACATGCTTCATGTACGTCTTTGAAGAATGAATCCAAGTCTTCAATGGAAGGCGTTACAAGATCTTGTTTTGTTTTCCATGGTGGAGTGTTTGCCGTTGCCACAGTATGACGCGCAGTATGACGTGCGGTTGCTTTTATAACATCAAAGATGGGTTGAAGGTGAGCCCATATTGCATGAGGACCATGCTCGCTGCTGTCAGATATGGTGCAGAAAGGCACAGGTTCGTCGTTACTTCCACCGACATAATAAACACCTGAAAGAAGAAAAGTACTGTGGTAGGGCGTACTACAAGTTATTTGCTCGAGAATTAATAAACACGCCTACTGTTATAGTATATTAACCAGTGTGTAGTGTAGCTTGATGACGAGCTGCCCCAAAGTGATAGCTCTGTATTTGAGATGAAAGTTTACAATTGTAGTTTTCTGAAAAATCTACATTGAGAGCACACTCCCTTGGCTTTAGATTGCCTTTGCAAACATTGAATGCCGCATTTTGGTTTTTGATTTAAAAAATGTGGGTTTTGAACACTTTCATTTCTTGCTGAAATGCTCGTTCTAATTCTCCCACAGTGCCCGTTACTTAAGCTTTAGAGATGACTTTCACTGTGAAAGTAAATTTCTTGCCTTCTTTTGATCTCGTTCTTTCTTCCGATATCAGTCGCCAGTCGTTCCATCGCGTTTGGTTCTCTGCAATCTCAAGTCTGCTTATAACAGTTTTTTCTGAACAGTGTTGTGCATGCACTTGGCAGAACTTTTGCTGCAAGTCATGCTATTAATAAGTTGGTGTACGTCACTTGAATCAATTACATTAAGAAGTCTTAGTTTGGCAGCCTTAAACTCCAGATTTGTATGGAGCTTGCAACGGCAAGTATCACGGTCTTCCTGTGTAAGTTTGAAATGTAACATAATGTTTTCTTTATTTAAGATTTGAGTTTTCACTCTTTATAACCTAAATTTACATGTTACATTTTGAAATTCACTTGGTTTCTTAATTATTCTAGTACTAATCAAATGCATATTAACTAACTGTAGTATAACAAGGTGATACATTAAAATACATCTGGCTAAAATAATACAGGGCTACTATAACCACAAATAAAAAACAATAACAATAATAAAAGTATTAATAATACGCAGAAGGCATATAAAATAGATTGATAATACTAAGAAGATAAGCTGCCTAAAAAACATAAAAGAGAAGAAAAAACAGTGTTGGCAACATCAGTAGTGAACACTTGAAGCAGTCTAGGTTAAACAAGTTACTTAAGAGTAAATATTAATATGGAAAACGAGAAAACAAACAGGACGTACAGAAAATGTATACAGTCTACTGTAATGATTGTGATGAGAATAATATCATAAGACAAGTAACATGATAAAAATAATACTGATAGCTTTTATTTTACATTATTAATATGTTTTGTCATACGCAGTCTAGAGGGTTACAGGAGGAAAATATTGTAATTGGTCGTATTTTGTTGTGGGGTTAGTAAAAACGTGACAAAAGTGAAAGCGCGACACATTTTTGAGAGATGAGCACTATTCAATAGAAGTAATTTTCAATTTCATCCAAGAGTAAACGTTTAAATGATGTCTTAAATAATACAACGGACATTTGTTTATATTTTGTTGGTAGTTTGTTATATTTTTTGAAGCCATTATGTATAATATTAGATTGGGCTAGTCGAGTACTGTAGATGGTGTTAAGATGGAGATCGTTTTTTGTTCTAGTGTTGTGAAAGTGGTATATTCAGTTAACTTTGAATTCAAGGTTTGAAAGAATTGCTTTACATTGGATTTTATGAATAAATGTGTAAGTTTGATAATCGGTTATAAGTTGTACTGGAAGTATTTTATAGCGAGAGTACATTTCAACTCGGTGGGTTATGAAGGGAAGGTTGAAGATATTTCTGATGGCACGGTTTTGAATTGTATTAATTTCCTTTATTTTGTACTTAGGTGCTGTTCCCCAGATAATGTTAAGGTATTGTAAATGGCTATGGATAAATTAATAGTAAATAGTATTTAAAGTTGAAGCTTTAAGAATGATTGAAAGTCTACCTAACACACCTGTCACGGGCAATATTGCCTTCCGGATTTTTTCGATCTGAAGATCCCATTTCAGATCTTCTTGCAAAATTAAACCTAAGTACTTAACATTAGAGACGAGAGCAATTTGGTGGTTGTTAATTGCCAATTTTGAAGAGTATGAAGATCGATCGAAGTTTTTACTGTTGAAAATCATGTAGTTTGTTTTTAAAATATTTAGAGATAATTTGTTTTGATTTAGCCATTCTACAATAATTATTTTGAGGTCACTGCATTGTTAGCATTATCTCTTAAATGTTTGATCCAAAATAAAATATGCTTATGTCATCGGCAAAGCCTTTTAGCAAACCTTTAATACCTGGCTGATGTAAGTCATTAATATAAATAAGGAACAGTACCCACACAGCACAGAATGTCTTATGGATATCTATATAATATCCTCTTCTGGACATTAAAATATCCACTGGATGTCCAAAAAGTGGATGTTGATATCCTGTGGATATTGTGTGGATATCCAAATGTCCCACCTAGGAACAATATTTAGATGATCCATACATTGATCTATTCAGGATGTTATTTGGACATTGCAAGAACCTTTTGTGGACATTGCCAGAACCATTTTTTGTGGTATTAGATTTTATGTGGACATTCTCATGACCATATATGGAGATTTTGAGGGGCGGGATACGTGTAATCAACTTCATACATACCCGTCTTGTCTTGGGGAGTAGCACACTGCAAGTAGTGCGCTACTATGCTAATTTTTTCATGTAGCGAAGCCTGTAGTGCCCTCCTTTTTTTAACGTCAAAATGTAGTTGTAGCATGCTAAAATTTGTGTAGCTGTAGCAAGAAAAGTACCGCGACTTTCGTCGCTACTTTTAAAAGCTTGTGCACATGTTTCTATACAGTTCCAAGCTGATATTTTCCTTTTTCACCCAAACGATATCAATGCGAATAACACTTTTCATGTGTGAAGCCCCAAAACATTTTAACCCGATACTAGAATTGGTCAATGCCATCCCCTCCCACACCAGGCCACGGGGGACGGATGGACAATGACCCCTCTCATCCCTTCCTTCCGGCTTCGGACAGGTCCAAGGTGAATTCTTTTCCATTTTCCAGTAATTATAAACTTAATGAGATAGCGTACGAACAAAGGGAGAATAACAATCCTTCATACAAATGAAGGTTCCATCACACCTATTTTCCTGAGTGATATGCGTATGTTTACGAGAACATAGTATGGTGTGGCGGAATAGGAAGCAAGTACAGCGCAGTTTTGAAGGGTCGATAAAATGGCTTAACCTGAATAAAAACAGAGCTAGCGTTAAAGTAGCACCCTCCATTTTATGTAGCGCCGATGTAGTGAAGCTGAATTTTATAAAAAGTAGCGAAACTTCTTTTCTTTTTTTGTTGTTGCAATGCACGGATTATGACAGGCGGGATGGATCACAACTATCATATGATATGAGTGGTGAGTGGGAGTGTTCCAAACAGGTCGATAATCGAATCAGAAAGACTGAATCGATTTTGTAGCTATCATTTTGTATAACAATCATCCAATCAATGTATCGACTATCAATTGTCCAAATAAACCAAAATACCCTTAAAACTTTGGAAAACTAAAATGATTTAGGTCAGTCTTCAAAAAATATAAATTTAAATAAACTCAATTGCATCCTTTTATTTATCAATTAACATATAAATTGGCAAATTATTGTAAGAATATACAAAATCATTTAAAGGTTGAATCCATCCTGGTTGGCTTCAGGTTAGGCCTAATTGCATTAAAAATAAAATAACAATTAATGCAGAAATAATGAACCATGAATAATTATGAGTTAGTAATTCAGTATTCCAAATTCCAATACATTAGCCCTAATCTAGAGTATCAGAATATGAATCCAAAGGTTACAATTATAATACCACACAGATACAAGTATAAACAAAACACACTATTTATTGTGTCATTAGGCCTGGTGTCACAAAATGGCCATGCAATTAAACCGTCAACTCGATTAGTAGGCTATGCATATTACAGAAACATTGTAAAAGTTGCGTCACACAAACACTTACAATATCAAACTTTAACTAGAATCTATCTCAAACCAAGAACCATGCCGGTAAAGAGGACTCCTCAAAAGGCGGCTTATTTCCCGTTCACTATGCAAGGTTGAAACGTCAAGCTTGTCACCAGAATCTACAAGCTAAGGAAGGATGCGCAGATTAAACAAAACAATTTAACTAATAACAAAATGGCAAGAAGGTTTAGTAATGAAAAACACAAAACAAAAATATGTTCACGCGCAAAGCGTTTGAATTTCCATGTGGTTTGGAGCTGTCTTTACTATGGTACAATTGGTAAGTGCTTTGCAAAATAAAAGGGATGATTGACATCCTTGATCTCCCTACAATACAAACTACTTCCTTTTGGTTCAGTTTGCCGGCGTGTAACTCGGTTTAAGACGAAGAGTAGCTATAGTTGCCAATTATATAGTTGCTAATATACACTTAGTATTATATGGTATTAAAGTTCGTAATTAATTATACACTATAGGTACGCCTATCGTGATTAAAGAGCATAAAAACTTAATTTTCGATAAAATAACTCCACATGTTGCATCTTATGGTTATATAGATATATAGCATAAGATACTGGAACAACGTAAAGGCATAGTATGACACTATATTTTCTACATACATGTAGAAAATAGTGTGGAATTACACAGATTATGTAGAATATGTAGATAATTAATTTATTTCTTAATAGGTGTTTATAGGCCTATGTAAAAATAAATTGAAAACAAAAATTAAGTTGGGAGCAGCATTTCCCTGGGTGGTTATATAGGCATCAATGTCAAGGTCCATTTTACTCTGTAGATGGCGATTCCTCGGCATCCTCTTGGATATTTTTCTTAGCCCTATGTGGAGCATGGCGTAACCAATCTTTGACGGCAGTCTCTACTTCGTATTCAGTTGATGAGTTGGCCGTCACTCTATTGCTTCGTACAGCAGCTGTAGAAATGAACATAGGTCAATATTGAGACTTTCATGTGGCAAAGGTGCTTCAAACAATGAGGTTTTTACACACCATTGAGTATTTACACATTGTTGAATTTGATACTACTGTATTTATGTGAATAGGCCTAGGCCATATAGCTATTTTAAAATACTTAGTTAAAAAGTGGGGTGTGGCCATTATGGGAAGCAAGTTTTTAATATTATCTGTATCCTATCCTAGCCCACTTGCAAAAAATTACTGGTAAAATAGGGGGTGTGGCCATTACTCGATGACAGCCTTAATACGGATGAGTAATAACCTAATTTGTATGAGGTATGACCTCCTCCCCCACATTAATATTTAGGTGCATCGCAATACAAGAATCAGGTTGTTTAAACAATCTTGCCCGGTCTTTATGGATCACATTTTTACTATATGGAACCAACTTATTTTGTACACACGTGTGTTAAAAACAATGTCGTAGGACCACTTACCAAACAAAACATCTTTAAGAACCAGTTTTGAAAATACGAGTTTCTTTTTGAAGCCTACCCAGCTAAATTTGGCAGCTAGGTTGTCGGACATAATACGACGCAGTATTCTTTTTGTTATCTCGTTAGTCGTTGCACCTCCAATCATAGACATCTCCTTGATCTGTAAACAAATGTGTGAAATTATTCTATTGTTGGGAAAGCAGAGCATAACACAACTGTTGTGTGTAAATTGTCAAATGAGGCATACATGTTTTCAAAGGAATCTCAAATCAGGAAACAATGATAATTAGTTTTGTAACACTACCTGGAGCTGAGGCATTAAGTTTTTTTTTGAGCTCATCTGGAGAACAGAACTCCTTTCTCTGCAGCACTAGGTGACTGCGAGGTGTTTTTGCAGCCGGACTTGATGCGTGTCTTCTATGAGGTGACCGGTTTTTGGATGAAGGTTCTGCCTGACTCTTTGATGTGTGTCTTCTATCAGGTGACCGGATTTTGGACGAAGGTTCTGCATGACTTGCCGATGTGTGTCTTCTATAAGGTGACCGGATTTTGGACGAAGGTTCTGCCGGACTTGTCGATGTGTGTCTTCTATAAGGTGACCGGATTTTGGAAGAAGGTTCTGCATGACTTGTCGATGTGTATCTTCTATAAGGTGACCGGTTTTTGGACGAAGGTTCTGCATGACTTGTCGATGTGTATCTTCTATAAGGTGACCGGTTTTTGGACGAAGGTTCTGCCGGACTTGTCGATGTGTGTCTTCTATAAGGTGACCGGATTTTGGAAGAAGGTTCTGCATGACTTGTCGATGTGTATCTTCTATAAGGTGACCGGTTTTTGGACGAAGGTTCTGCCGGACTTGTCGATGTGTGTCTTCTATAAGGTGACCGGATTTTGGAAGAAGGTTCTGCATGACTTGTCGATGTGTATCTTCTATAAGGTGACCGGATTTTGGACGAAGGTTCTGCCGGACTTGTCGATGTGTGTCTTCTATAAGGTGACCGGTTTTTGGACGAAGGTTCTGCATGACTTGTCGATGTGTATCTTCTATAAGGTGACCGGTTTTTGGACGAAGGTTCTGCCGGACTTGTCGATGTGTGTCTTCTATAAGGTGACCGGATTTTGGAAGAAGGTTCTGCATGACTTGTCGATGTGTGTCTTCTGTGAGGTGACCGGTTTTTGGACGAAGGTTCTGCCGGACTTGTCGATGTGTGTCTTCTATAAAGTGAATGGTTTTTGGGGGATTGTTCTACCGGGCTCCGTGAAGACAGTGAACGGGTTTTAGATCTGTGTCTTGGTGAAGGTGAACGGCTTTTGGATTTGTGATCCACCATGCTTGGTCTTGAGTAGTGTTCTGTTGATGGGACAATTATTTCAGGAGAAGATGGGATACTTTCTGCACATATCGACAGATGATCAGTTTCCTCATCCTGTTTTCCTTTTAATTTCAACAGTCTGTCTGTAATTGACAGGTCTAAGGATCTTTTTCTTCCTTTGGTCATGCAAGGTTTCTGCAGACCTTTAGTCTTGATTGGCTTCACATGTTTTTGTTTTTTTTTAAATTCCTCCTTTATTATCGATGTAGGCCTACGTATCTGTTTTTTTGACACAGCAATTTTATTTTTTACCAAATTAACTGTTTTAGAAGGTATTGTCGGTGGCTTCAGTGATTTAGCAGTAGGCTTAGTAGCGATCAAATTTTCCCCTAAATTACTTGTTTTTTTTGTAGGTGGAGTCGGTAGTTTTGGCAATTTGGCTTTTCCTACATCACTCGACTCTTCACCAGAAGAGAATATATCCTTGCAGACTTTTCTTTTTGCCAATATTTTTCGTGATTCTACTTCCGATGAATTTATATTATCATACTCATCGTTCTCGAGGGAATTTTTACACTTTTGCCGTGCCCTTATCAAGCAATCTATAAATGCAAAGCAAAAAGAACACAAAATATAAACACATTATAAAGTAGAATCTTGATCAACTTGAATAAGAAGCAATTGTGAATAATTAGAGATGGGATTCACTAGGGATGGGACGGTTAAACGTTTAAACGTGTAGTGGTAAATTAGAGGTTATTAGATTACGCATTAACGGTTAGCAACGGTAAGTCAATTTAAAAATAAATAGTAAATAGTAATTACTGTATCATAAAATATGGTGTTTTGAGTGACCTTTCAGTTTTGTTAAATTAAAAATAAATGTTTTTTCCCGAATGTGCATGAGACTTGAGTGTGGTTGAAACTTGAAACCTATCATAAATGACTCATTCATCACTTGGCGCCGCCTGCCCACCACCAAACGAACGAACTTCCGGTGGAATGGAAATGGCTTGCTGTTGCTTGCACGTTCGTCGCCGGCGACTCGCGTATTCACTTGCCCTCACTGGCAACCGATCTCTCTCTCACTTCACGGAGTAGAATCTTATAGACCATGGGCCAGCTAATAGAAACCCTCCCCCCCCCCGGTGCGGAAGGTTTGAAAGTGGTTTTGTATACCTCTTAATATTACATTTTGATTTTCACTTGTTAGCCAACACAACTTTGGTGGAACAGCCAACCAGGGGTGTCCAAAGATTTTGGTCTAAATAGTACAAATATTAATTGTGAGTCTTGTAGTAACAAAGTAGTTAGTTTTACGTGAGGTTATAACTATGTATATTATTGTCTTATTTATAAAAATTGTTTGAGACCCAATTGGCCATTATCTTCGGAGATATCACCCTGTGTCTTTTTGGACATCATGAAATTCTTTAGTCACAAATGTCGTTTGCGACCACTCTAATGAAAGGTCTTGATGAGTACATTACGAATAAGTAATTTATTATACATGTCAATGATACATTTCAAGGGGTAATCACGCTTTAAACGTCAAAATCCATCTTCGATCGCTATTCTTTGCACTATTAGCTAATAAAGGTGAGAAGTTTCCATTTTCTTTCTTTGTAGCTTTGAAATATATGTTAGTGTATTAACATTGTTTGTAATATGTGATTTCCATAGAATAATATCCATTTTAGGTTATTGTTTTAATTTTTAATTTAATTTTTTTTTCATTAATTAACGTCGTTAAAAAAGAAACACGTTTATTTAAGGATTGTGCAGCTTTTATAATACAAATGCATGTCACTTAGTTGGTGGAACAGTCAAAAGTCACAAAATAACAAACATACTTACATAAACGCTCAAGAAACGCAATTAATATTTATGTATATACATTTGAGATGCCACATTTTGACACCCCTGGTGGGTGCATCCGCTAAAACCGTGTTGTATATTGAGTAAAAATGCGAAGACAATCTATTCAAGTACTCAAACCCGCTTCCATCATCTTCCACAATGTGGGTAATATGGGAGGTCATACACTGGCAAAACTATATATACTATCTACTCTAAGTAAACCAAAAAATGTATATGGAAAGTTTTGTGCACCCCTTAAATGGAAAAATGTATTTAATTAAGTATTTTGAATGTTAAAGAATATATACGTCCAGAATTGTTAATTTACTGTCCAGAATCGCAATTAACATCAATATTGCTCCTTATTTCGCCATGTTTGGATACCCCTGGTGGGTGCATCCACCAAAACTATGTTGGCTAACAAGCTAAAATCGAAAGACAGTGTACCAAAGTATCCAAAAACAGTTCTAAACTTACCGGCATATGGGGAACGGGGGGTTACAAATGGGGTAAACCCTATACATGTTATGCTCAAAGTAAACAAATAAAATGTATAAATTATTAAATTCAATGTATTATATATTGTGTTGTGCGACCATTTAAATCAGAAAATGTATAATTAACAAGTTCAATGTGTTAAAGGTTACTTAATTCCAAAAATGTTCATTTTATTGTCAAAATCACAATTATCACTAATATTGCTCACTATTTCGACATTTTGGATAGCCCTGGTAAGTGCACTCACAAAAAACCATCTTGGCTAACAAGTAAAAATCAAAAGGTCATGTATCAAAGTATACAAAAACACTTTCAGACCGTCCAATATTGGAGGGGTGGGGGGTTACAGATGGGGCAAACATGATACATTTTAACCTAAAAATTTCACATAAAATGTATATAGAATGTTTTTCTCACCCCTGAAAAATAAAAAATTCATGTTATCAAGCATTTAAGATGCGTGAGGTTATATACTTACAACTATTTTGATTTATTCTCAAGAATTGCATATAATATTAATATCGATTTGTACCGTGGCACATTTGGACAACCCTGGTAGATGCACCCGCCAAAACCATGTTGGCTAACAAGTAAAAATCAAAAGTACATACATAATAGTAATCGAAACCACTTTTAGACCTTCCATTATTTGAGGGGTGGGGCGTTACAGAGCGGCCAAACAATATAAATGTTTTGCTCGAAATAAAAAAAAAACATGAATAGATAACTAGTTTGTGTAACCCTGAAAATCAACAAATTGTATTATTTAGTAGCTTACGTATAAAAGAGTACATCCTTATAAAAATAGTTAATTCTTTGAACTGGCAACATACCTCAATTAATATTTTTATGGTTTTCACAGTACCACATTTGGACACCCCTGGTGGGTGCACCCACCAAAACCATGTTGGCTAACAAGTGAAAATCGAAAGTCAATATATCAAAGTACTCAAAACCACTTTCAGACCTTCCGCACCGGGGGGGGGGGAGGGGGGGTTATAGCTGGCCCAAGGTCTATTACTGCCTGCCTGCCTGCCTCGCGATGTTTTGCCTTTGTCACGCTGGATTACGCTACCGAGTACCGACCCCCCACCGCTCACAATAGCTCGGGGTGTCTTGCTGGCCAGTCGCAGCGCTTAATTATTGTCTTTGTGCTTGTTTTTACTGTTGCGTGTGTCTGTGACCGGAATTAGTTTTTTTATTAAACAATGTTCCTAAGAATAATGCGAATTATACGAAAGTGTGAGATTACTATTTTGTTTTAATTATGTCTACATTTTTATCGGAATTTAAAAAAAAAAAAATTGGGGGAGGGGGGGTTTAACCGTTTAAACGCGATTAGTTGGTGCGTTTAAACGTTTAGCAAAATAGCCGTTTTTTCCCATCCCTAGGATTCACATAGAGCTCTATCAGACAACAACTCATGCTCAAGGTGCACGGAAGCTCGTATCAAGAAAAGTCACTTCATAGTTCATATTGTGTAGGACTGTTGATTTTATTAGAGTTAGGATTTTGTCCTAGAAGTTAGAAAACACTAACTTCATAGCCTACTTACCGTATCCTTCAACTTTCCCGATGATTTTGATCGGATACGTTTTCCACGTGGCATTATTTTGATCTGGCGCCTCGAAATTGGCCACTGCAGCATTAATCTTCTCATCGGTGTTGTATTGAGGATACCATGAACGTACATTGCTCCCATCGGGAACAATCCAAAAAAGAGGGACTGCGGCACAAACGTTCTCGTCGACAAACAGTGCTGCACACCATGTGCGCAATTTATTTTTCTGTGTGAATAAGGGGAAATATTACAAAATGGTGATCATATGGCAGGATTACATACTTAATAACAATGTCAGTGGTAGGCCAACATTCAAGTTCCCGGGATAGTTTTCCAACTTTATATATCCCAATTAAGGATGATTTGCAGGGCACTTCGAAAAAATCCTCTATAACTCGAAACCTTTGGCCTACTACTACCATTGTAGACAAATCAGATGAATAGCATATGTTGCGGATGCATATGACTGATTCGTCTACAAGACCACAACAATTATCAGCTATTGACAACTTGAACTTTTTTTTTGGTAGACATAGACTTCTATACTGGGGATCACCACAACCATCTGGCAATGGCCCATTTGTATGTTTTGTTTCGAAAGTGTGACCTCCAGGCTCAGCCACTGAGTCCCTTATACTTCTTTCAAAGAGTATCTTACGTTCTTCAAATCGACGCACAATTTGCTGTAAGGGCTTTTCAGGTTTTCGAACTAGTTTTTTTAATGTTTGCATGAAGTTTTCGAATGGAAACGCACTAAACTCGTCCAATGCACCATACACCTCAACATCGTCTACAATATGAATTAGCCCATGGACATTATGAGATATATACTCAACTCCGTAGATTTGTCCAAAGCATTCAACAAAGTGAATCAAAAGTGAGCGTGCATACTCCGCATACAAACCACAATAATGTTGACTAGCCAAAATACGGACAGCAACATGCAGCGTCATAAAATGTACATATGCTTCGGGAGACAAGATGTTGAGGAGTACTACGGGGCCCGTATAAAGTAAAAACTGGCGCAGTTCTGTAGCTTTCCATCGAGAAATGTCTGCCCAAGGACAAGGTTTACGCACAAATTCAACAGGAATGTTTGGGACAAAAGACATTAGCACCTCTGTAGCCTCTTGAATCTTTCTACTAGGTAGCTTAGAAGGAGGTTTACCGTTAAGCCACAAATCTCGCATCAGTTTCCGAACAACTCCCAAACAAATAAGATGCATGTAGTCTAGTGGTACATTTAAGATTATATCAAATCCTGGCAATTGTGTAAGAATAGTGTTACTAGTATGGAATTCTTCTTGTGCATGGCTGACAAAACTTTCATGAGTCCTTTTTGGTGCAATAACATCTGGAAAACATACTCGCCGATTGATGTATTCACCTTCAACTGTACATTTTGAGCACGAAAAGAACCCAGTATGACCTTTAGTACCGCATACAAATGACTTTGCAGGTGCGTCACAAATTAACCCACGAATGGTGACGGGTACATTCATAGAGTTATACACGAGTCCGGTAGAAATCAACGTTTTTGCTTCATCGATAAACTGGCATAAAAAATTATTTCCATCAGCCGGCTTTCCTCCAGTACTATAAAATATTCCTATGGGGAATACAATAAAGTTATTTGTCATGGAAATTGAACAGAGAATGGGCCATAATGCACCAGTTGAACTTTTAAAAAGGGGCAGTCCATCGATTCCAATAAAGAGGTCCAATGAAGTGGGAAAACGTTCACGGTCGATGACATCTAAAACATTAATCAACCCCTTTTTTAATCCAAAGTGATAATATTCTCCGGGGGGCATGGAAGTTACAAGTGTAGTTCTGGGAGGCCGAACTATAGTTCTAGGGTCCTTGGGTAGGTGAGAAAAGCAATTATGTTTTCTTAAAATAGTTATCAATGAACGGAATTGTTGGTAGTTGATATCATTTTTGGAGTACCACTCATGAAGTTCTGCTACTATATCAAACTGTATATCAGCTTCAGCTTCTGAATGAACGGGTCCATTGTCAGAAACGTCACTAGAGGACGTATTAAGCCCACCAGGATTCAGAGCTTCGGAACTAATTTCGATATCAGAAGAGTCACTACATTCAGTACTGGTGCTCAAGTTGCAACTGTCAACAAATCCTGTTTCGGGGTTTGGTTGCAAGTTATTGCCTGATATAGGTGTAGGCTGGAGAGGTGCATCTTTTGTGGATGAGGACGTGCTAGGCGCGTCAATGTTAATTTGTTGCAATTTAGCTGCATGGTCGAGAGAACGATTTAAAATTCTATTGTAATGTCGTTTTGATATATCACATAGCAATTTCCGTTGCTTTGGCATGGCTTAGTGATGATGACTAGCCTATTACTAGCTGTTACTGTCTGGGAAAAGTGCCAAGGTTCCTCAATGTCCAAATGTTGACATTAATGCTGGCATATGAAATGTAGGCCCCTACACTCCTGTATCGGTTAACTTTCCGAGCCTGTGTGTCCCTCAGTATTTCCTATTAAGCAGCCAGGGAGTTTTTCAAAGAGAAATTCCATGTACATGTGTAGGCCTTACTATAACAGGCTTATATACAAATAGGCATACTAGTAGGGCCACCATATAAACCCATATTAACGGAAAATGTCAAAACCTGCAAAACACAAAATTAAATAATTGTAACAAATTATAAAATACAGAATAGGCCCCACTTTACACACAAATTTAAAGGAGGCTTATACACAAAGCATGTGGTGGGATTTAAATTGGGGGTACCCTATCATTATATTTCATTATATTTCACTCAGGCCTATAGATGGACCATGACCACTTATCCTTTGGCCAAAACGGACTAGTCTAACTCGACTTGAATGCAGGTGACTGTGCCCTAAACATACATAGTTGTGTAGGCCTACATTCTTACGTTCAGTATGATTGGTTCACCAGTCACGTGACAAGATATGTCTAGCTGAACGTAAAAATAGCAAACACCCTAAATTGTTACGTTCAACACAACGTTAACATGGATTTATAATACTGGTTACTTTCAAACATAAGAACAGTTATTAATTTTACGCCCAGTGTCATAATTAAAAAGCTATGTCCTTTGGCTTCCCTGACGCACAAATTGTGTAAATGATTACACGCCAAACTGTAGCCATACTGTCAAACCAGAACATATCGATTTATCCTAGGTGGGTGAATTAACATTTTTCACTAAAACTTCTGACATAAGAATTTGGCCTAGGGCCTAGGCTTATTTAGTAGCCTAGCTTATTCATAGTTCGAAATAATCGTGTTGAATCGTGGCTTTGGTAGGCTTAGGTAATGAGGTAACCTGCATTGCATATACGGCTGCCCACAAATAAATAAGCGGTTAGTCAGAAAAGGAGGTAGGCCTAGGCCTATGCCATTGTGTTTTAAGAAAACACAATGCCTAGGCCTATGCCTAGGCTATGCTAGTTACCTACCGCGCCAGCCCAAGGATTTTTTTCAAGAACGCACCGGAAATCCTTTTTCGTAACAAAACATTGCTCATTGGTATGCTACATTTACTTCTCAGATGTTGGCATTATATTTACAAATAAGTAGGCCTAGACAATCTCATGCCTAGGCCTACCTCACTACGAATAAGCTAGGCGTATACAAATACCAAATTAAAGGTCGGTGCACAATCGCCCGGTAACGATAACTGTAACGATAGGTAACGGGAATAAACTTCGATTCCATGTTAAACTACGATACGATGCACAATTAGAGTTTCCCGTTACCGGGCCCGGTAACGGGAACGGGAAGTTCGCCAAGTTTTAACTTAACGTTACCGTTCCCGTCTGTACGTTACCAGGACCAATCAGAATCAAGCGTCAACGGCCTGTTAAAAATATTAGCAAATAGCCGAGCGTCTGCTTAACGGGCAATTGTGCATCGAATGCCTTCCCGTTACCGTTTTATCGTTATCGTTATAGTTACAGTTATCGTTACCGGGCAATTGTGCACCAACCTTAAGCCCGCCTAGGCCTAGGCCTACCTACGACATATGTAAGAGAATTGTGAAATGAGGTTAGAAACCCATGCAAACACTTTCCTGAAACTAGGCCTTAGACCGAAATCGTGTTGTACAATAGGCCAATCGTCTAGGCCTACGCCTAAATCTTACGTATTAGAAAAAGTAGGCCTAGGCCTAACGTTTAAGACATCTAGGGCCTAGCCTAGGCCTACCCTACCTAGGGTGGATAAGGATACATAATACACAGATGCCTGGGCCTGCCACCGACTGTTAATAATCTCTCAGGAATTAAGACTTACCTGCAGCATTGTTAGACCTATGGGTCTACGTAATTTCTTCTAAATAAGCACGTTCATAGCATAAAATGCTCACTTCTTGATGAGTTGAGGTTAGCGTGGGTGATGTGATGTGTTAGCGCGCGAATGATGCGCATCATCGAATCATCGATGGATCGATCGTACAACCCAGTCACAGCCTTGTAAACGTGAACACATGCATTTGCAAGGTCTACTTGATCTCCGCCTGGCGGAGGCTCGTCGAACTCCCAACTTAGGTCATCGCAGTCCGTTCCACAATGTTAAAAATCACATGTTATTCAAATGGGAGAAACGTGAAAGAAAACAAATGAAGTGATCTGTCAAATAGAATTACCTCCTAAAAAGGAAAAAATCATCATATTTTATAATCTTGAATCATTGAAATCTATCAAAATGTCTCTTTTACGTGTTTTAAGTATAGTGTTACATGATCTACAACGGATATTTAATTATTATAACAGTTTTTTTAGTGGGATACAACATGGCGATTTTGGTTCCCTTGCGACGACCTAACTTGGGAGTTCGACGAGCCTCCGCTAGGCGGAGATCAAGTGGACCTTGTGCATTTGACGCGCTCACTTTCAAATATTATGTTCAAAAGCAAAATATCGTTAAATAACATCTATAATAGTTATACTTATATTGTTACTCAAAGAATTATATTGGAACCAGACAGAATTGTTCTTTTTTTAAATATTATTATTATTATTACATTTTCGTATGCACGGTCCTATCTCTCACTAAAAATCCGTTAATAAGCTAAGAATTGCATGGGAACATCCGCATGCACTTATACATACACAACACCACATTACATTAAATTATAGATAATATATATATATATATAAATTAGAATTAACTTAAGCCTAATGTGAACAATTCTATTATTATGTTTGTTAATATTATGTTTATTTTTTAAGCTATATTAGTAAAAAAAATATAATATAAAATATGTTTGCGTATGCAGATTTAAAAATATAATAAATATAAATATAAGGTATAAGGAGGTAAATATAAATTATAAGAATATGTTATTCACTGTAAACATCATAATAGTTTAATTAGGTTGTAGCAAATTAATTCAGATATTATTTTATTATTTTTTGAAATCGGCTCTCATGGATATTGTAACGACATCCCTAAGATATTCTCAGCGTGGACAAATAATCGTTGATGAACAATATCTATAGGATATTTATTGGATGTTTAAAAAAAACAGGAAAATCTTAAATATCTTATGGATGTTCTATGGATATTTACATTGGATATTAATTTGAGTGGATATTGAAGACTTTTCGTGGATATCCATAAGATGTTCTGTGCTGTGTGGGTAGAGGCCCAAGAATTGAGCCTTGGGGAACACCACATGTAATTGATCCTTCAGCTCCACAAGAATTATTTATGGTGACATATTGTTTCCTATTCGATAAGTAGTTTTTGAACCATTTTAGTGCAGTTCCTCTTATTCCTATTTTCTCCATTTTACCTATTAATATTTTATGGTTTACCGTATCAAATGCTTTCTGTAAGTCAATGAATAGTCCTGCCGCAAGTTGATTATTATCTAGTTGTCTTTGAATATTTGACATCAGGTCAATTATTGCTGGTTCTACTCCCATTTTATCTCTAAATCCATATTGGCTACTAAAAAAAGTTTATCTTGTTTAAGTATGTTGAAGTCGTTTTTTTTTACGATTTTTTCGATGATCTTTGATATTACAGGAAGAAGTGAAATAGGTCTATAGTTCCCCATTTCTAGTTGTGAGCCACCTTTGAAAATAACTACGACTTTGGCAATTTTGAATTTTTGGGGGACCTGACCCGTTTCAAAACACTTGTTAATGAGAGTTGTTATTGGTTCAGCAATCAAGATTGCCACTTCTTTTAATAGTTTTGTTGAAATACCATCTTTACCGGTTGCAGTGCTGCTTTTTAATGTTTGAATACAGTCAAGTACTTCCTTTTCGCATGTGAAACTAAACAGGGAGGTTCTTAAGCATCCAACTAATAATGTCCTCAAATCTAACTACAAAACCTTTAGAAACATGGTGACAAAAGATATCAGAACTAAAAGATCTAACTATTTCGACATCTACCTGCTAGAAAACATGAATAATAATAAAAAGTCATGGAAAATCATAAACCAGATCTTGTACAACAAAACCAGTTCTAAAACGGAACAAAAAATAAATGTTGAAATAAACAACAAAATTGTGGATGACCCCAATGTTCTGACTGAAGAATTCAACACGTACTTTCTTAATATAAGTAGCAATCTAGCAGCTAAAATACCTACGTGAAATAGAAACGGAAGCACATTCACAAAACTTCCTAAAGATAGCGGTGACTCCTTCTTTCTTGCCCCTATGGAAATATTGTATACAAATTGTGTACAATTTTATACAGAAATCCCGTATTCAATTTGTATACAAGTTGTATACAATGTCTGTTAAAACTCGTTGTATACCATCTGTATACAATATACAATTTGTATACAAATTGTATATAATATGTATTCATTCTGTATATAATATGTATACATATTGTATGTAATTTGTATACATATTGTATGTAATTTGTATACATATTGTATGTAATATGTAAACATACCACTATACATACTGTATATAATATGTATACATATTACATATTGTATAAAAAGCATAATCAAAATTCTAGCCTTCTGTTTATAAGTTGTATACAAAATATACAGTTAATGTTCAACGTGTATACACATATTTTTACGAATTACACGAATTAGGGCAAAGAAAAACAGGATAGGATATAGAACATTTAACGTGCAGTGGACCCCCTCTCCATATTCCTCAGATACCTACCAGGTATTTGCCAGAACTTATGCCAATATATAGTCTACTGTACCTAAAACAAATTTGTTTGAAATGAAAATATGAAAATATTGTATACAAATTGTTTACATCTTTATACGGAAATCCTGTATACAATTTGTATACAAATTGTGTACAATGTCTGTCAAAAATGGTTGTATACAATTTGTATACAATATATAATGTGTATACAATTTGTATAAAATTTAGTATTTCTATACAACCATCATCCAGTATAAATCATGCAAGACCCGTCTGGGCCCGGGGAAGAATAGGCCCAGAGTGACTCTGCTAGTCGTAAGAGGCGACAAAAGGAGACCCTGCCCCTCCCCCCCACTGCCCCACTGAATATTTCTCCTCCCACATGGCCCTGCCCCTCCCTTGCTGGACTCCCGTATGACGACCCACGCGACGTACAATGGATCTGATTTGGATTTGGCTTCATTCTTCATCATCATCTTCTCATCGTCATTATCACCCACTCATCGTCTCGATTGGCCATAGTTGCGAAAATATGAGACGTTAAGCCCCATTAATCAATCATAAATCATGCAATGTATATAGATTTTATACAACTATATACAAATCGTATATAAATGTGTACAAATTGTGTACACATTGTATATAATATGTATACAATTAGTATACAAATTGTTTATAATATGTTTATATAATTTGTATACAAATTGCTTATAATATGTGTACAATTTGTTTACAATTGTATACTCATTGTATACATTATGTATACTCATTGTATACATAATGTATAATAAGCATAAGCAAAATTCTTGCCTTGCGTATACAATTTGTACACATATTGTTTATAATATGTACACATATTGTATAAAAAGTATAATCCAAATTCATGCTGTGCATACAAAAAATAGTACTATGCACAACATATTAAGGAAAAAACAGGACAGGATAGAACATTCAACAGAGTGGACCCCCTATCCATGTTCCTCACATACGTACCAGGTATTGCAAATCTATAGGATACTATACCTAAAACAAACAGATGGTTAACAAACAGTATGGTATGTAGGGCCCATTTTTATTCACCAGGTCGATCACTGAGAAAATAAGGACCGGGGTTCCACTGTACTGGTTTATAGGTTAACAAACGACAATATATCGTTTAAGCATGTTTATTTTTATAGATTGAATTAAATGAATATACATTTCAACGAATTATAGATTATTTTGCAGTATAAAAGTGTTCATATCGTTGGGAAAGAAAAGTAGGCCTAAACCAAACAGCCTGATGGGCCAGGTCCAATCAATGACACAATACTTTGCCTACAATTATATAGATGATAGGATAGTAGAACAATATAAAATATGAATAAATTATGTTTTACCTGCCCAGGGACTGCCACCTTATCGTGGTGGGCAGGTTTGCGTACTTTGTTGATCCCGAGAGCTATGCCGGCGGAAGCGTATGCTTCTGGTAGGGCCACCCTAGCCGGACTGGTCGAGGAGGAGAAGTCAGACAAAGTGCAGTCCACACCCCAATCCCCTTTCCGGCCCTCACTGTCCCATTGAATATTTCTCCTCCCACTTGGACCTGCCCTCCCTTGCTGGACTCCCGTATGACGACTCACGCGACGTACAATGGCTCTGATTCGGATGTGGCTTTATTCTTTATTCTTCATTATCATCTTTCTCACCTTCATTATCACCCGCTCATCGTCTCGATCAGCCATCGTTGCATAAATATGAGACGTTAAGCCCCATTTATCAATCAATTATGTTTTACCTTTCAAGGCTGAACAATGAACATTATAAAAGTAAAATAGTATTTTAATGCTACTACCAATTTTGTCATTACTAAGACTTTCGTGGCCTGCGTTAATGTCATGAAATTAAAAGCATGTCGGGTTGTTACGCCACATCGTAAACACTTACTAGGACACATGTTAACGTTTCTGGGAACCCAGGGGCCCTGTCATCAGAACAAACTTCAGTTGTCCTATCGACAGGGCCCATAGCGGCCCAGAAACGTTGACATGTGTCCTAGTAAGTGTTTACGATGTGGCGTAACAACCCTAAATGTATTTAATTTTATTAACCATAGGTATAGTAGTATTTATTTATTATTTATGTGTTTTATTTGATCATGAGGCATCCTCGTCAACGTTGTTCTCTTCAGGGTTTAATTTGTTCACGTGGCGGATCTCGCGGAAAATGTTGTATACATTTTGTATACAAATGTATACATTCAGTCTGTATTCAACCTGTGTACAGATTGTATACAATTTGTATACAGGATTCCGACAAAAATGGTTGTATTCAAATTGTATACATAATACAGATTGTATACAATCTGTATAAAATATACAATTTGTATATAACCTGTATTTAATATACAATGTACTGCTTGTATACAATCATATACAATTTGTATACAATCATATACAATTTGTTTACAAATTTTACACAAAATATATACAATTTGTATATAATTTACTAATTTCGCCTGTATAGAATAACATACAATATATACGATTTGTATACAAATGTTTTACAAAATATATACGATTTATATACAACATTTTTACAAAATGTATACAATTTGTATATAATTTGTGCAATACAATTGGCTTGAAATGGGAAAAAGGACAGGAATTGATTTTATCATAAATAGGGATTTATTAATTGGCTGCCAAGAAACAATGTAGGCTAATATATGCTCGTTTAATGACATGAGGTTAATAATGTTACAAATAAATGCATGCTAACTATTAACTTTAACTAATTATTATCCTTATCTACAATCTCGGAGGAAGAAGAAAACTTCAACGCAGCTCTTATTTCATTGAGCCGCTTGCCCATGGCGGTCACCACTGTTGACGGGTCTTGGTACTTCCAGTTGCTCGATTTCCCGTGGCAGATGGTAAAATCTGTAACATTTTTGAACTGAATGAAGCGCGGTGTTGAGGGTGTGCGGTATCCTTTTGATACGGGTCAGTTTAACTAAAAGCGGCCGCGGACGAATATTTAAGCACGTAACGGGGTGGCATATTTGAAAGTTAAAATTTCTCACGTAATATAATATGAAATTAACGTTATTTTTTTAAATCAGTTATTTTAATTTATCCAGTTACGAAAATTAACCGGTTAAATAGGCCTACATATGCCTAGTATAGTAATAACCAAAAAAATTTGAATTTTTTGGATTTAGTTTGTTTAATTCGAATTTGTATATTTCGAAATGGCTTTTTGACGGTCCCCTCAACTTCTAATTAACGAGGTACTACTGTATAGGGAATACATACCGATAATAGCATTTAAGCCGGGCTGGAAAAGTGGTTCCCTGTTTTCGGCACCAGCCGACTTTCCAAGGCCATTGGCTTTGCGGCCACGGACCGAACAGCTCTGCAGCGCTTGTGGCGTGAACACCAGTTCCAGAAGGTTTCTGGCCAGCATAGTTGACGACGTTGAACCATGCAACACTGACGAAAAGTTGCTTCCATTGACAAAAATGGAAGATTTTCCAAGCTGGATCACCTGCAACAATAAATAATAGGTAAGTATGCTAGATGTATTATTTCATATGATTATTAATAATTTCCCAAGTAACAATTATTGGTATTAAAAAACGCATGCACACACAACCACGCCCACTACGGTATCAGTGTGCACCCGCTTCAGAGAAAGTGCTATGTCTAGGCCAAAAATGGAATTCTAAATTGTTGCTCAAGCCCAGGATTAGCAGAAATAGTCAATGTCAAAAATAAAAATGTTAAAAGCAATGTAAAACTTCACAACAAACAAGCTCAAAAATGAACAAAATCCAATATCTCTTTGTCCCATTGAAAGTTCCCTAGATTAGATCACATAGATGCCACTTGCAGACTTACACCAGGATCAGCCTTCGTGAATAGCAGGTGCTGGTGAACAAGGCCGCTGTTGTCAACAGAAGAACTGGCTGACGAAGGCTCTGATTCACAGCTGCTGGACACTGATGAATTGCTTAGTGTTGCCTGCAATCGCTGTGCATATTTCAGTGACCGTCTGAGATCTGCAGCTATTTGCCGATTTACCTCGTGTGTCTCTGAAAATTAATTATTATCATTATTATAAGGCACAAAAAACATCCAGGTCATCAGTCCCTGTTGAAAATTAAACAACATTTAGTGGAGAATACCTAGGCTTACAAACTTCTCCCTAGGATTTTTCGTTGATACTTGAAACTTGTAGTCAGGTTTTCTAACAGGTTTCCGGCAAAAAACTTAACGCAAGCAAATAGTACTAAATAATCAGGAAGAAAGGAAGAAACATTAGTGATTCGTGCTTGTTACGTTGGAGACGAATTGTGTATCGTTATGACAGCATGTTACTTATAATCGGGAAGAAATATTAGTGATTCGTGCTTGTTAGGTCGGAAACGAATTGTGTATCGTTATGACAGCATCTTGCTTTAACGGGACTAGGCCTATATTAATGCACACAACCTATTTGATCATAGGGTACAAGCGTGGTTATCATACAAATAAGGCTTGAACTAAATTAGGTACATTTAAAGTTAAGGTCTAGAACACAGCTCACCTGGCAGTCAAAGACTGGGAATCTAATGACTACATTCATTGGATTTAAACAAGCAAGCCTTGGGAGGGATGTGGGAAAGTTTTTGATCAAATGGAAGTTCTTAAAATTATGAAGAACGTACTAAGCCTAGGCCTATAGACCTACTTGTAGCATTGTTTTACGTGTAAGTACAATGGTCGATAAACTTACCAATCATTGAATCGCGCTCTGCAGTAACTTCTTTGAGCTTATTTTGCAGTTCAATGATGGTAGCGGCTTGCTTGGCATTTTCCTCGCGTAAAGCCGCCATCCCATCATCGTCAATTTGGTGCAGGCTTTTCGGTGTCTGTTCCCCATACTGTGCCAAGATATCTCTGGCTGCGAGCAGGCTGGCACTTGCTTTTTTCATTTTGTGCACCTTTTTGTTCTGAAACAAGTATCAACACATTTTTCAATATCAAGGCCTATTTTGTCAAAAGAAGGGCTGAGATGTGTAAACGTTAAAAATCTGCGCGTAAATATACGTGTACAAATATTCATACACGAACCGTACCCTAACAACAAAAAAACACAATCTCGCAGTTTTTTCTGATGGTGGCTTTTGTCAGTTGTTGCTTGTAACAATTTCTCGCCAGTGTATCATGTATCCGTAATATTTCATCGAACATTCCAAGTCATGTAGGCTAGCTATTATTATTTGTAAACAGGAGGGGTGTTACAATTAAACGTGTTCTTCCAGCCCTAGCCAAAGTATAAATTATGTTTAAACCTACCTTCTTCAAATTTTCTTGAGCACCTAGGCCTGAATCCGAATCACTGCTCTCCTCCCAGTTTTTTGGTATCCGTCCTCTTTTACTGTTACTGGGCGTCGTTAAGAGGCCCGTCTTAATGTAAGTATTCATTAATGCCACTAATTGAGGTCGATCATCTGAAAGTACATATAAAAGATTAGCCGAAGGCTTAGCCCTAGTATAGCCTAGGCCCTGCTGGATGCCTAACATGTTTGTTTCCATTTCATTTAACTTCACAAGGCTGCTGCCTAGGCCTACTTGGAACAATCTAAGGCCCGGTATTATAATGCCCGGCTAAATAGTTAGCCCACCGCTAACTGTTTTTTCCTTTGAAACCACGTTTCCAATTGGTGGTTGGCTGGTTGCCATGGAGAAAACAATTTAGCGGTGGTCTAAATATTTAGCCGGGTGCTAGGCCTATAATACCGGGCCTAATTCACATAAGGGGTGTTGTATAAAAATGTAGGAATCCTCTAATAACATGCTCATGATGTGCCCAACTACTAGGCCTAGCCCTAGCCTAGCCTAGGCCTAGGCTAGCCTCACTTTGGTCAATTGGAAGGTGATAGGCCTAGGCTAGGCCTATACAAAGCTAGTGTCTATTCTAGCCAATGTTAGGCAAAAGTGATTTTGTAGTAAAGCCTTCTTTCGCAAAGCCAAGAAAATAATGATTGAAAACAAGTGTGTGAGGCCGAGGGCCTAGGCCAACATGCGGACCGCATGGTCTAAAAGCCATGCCCAAGTATTGGATAAACACTTAGCGTAAGCCTAGGCCCTATGGCGTTTGGGTTCGCTACTTCAAACTCAAAGGCACAATATAAACATAAATAATATGGGTTGCCTATACTTACGAGAACAAGCCAGCATCGTTGCCTTGTAGAACTCGCTGCCTTTCTTGCCATCACTGCCCCTCACCTTCACATCTTTGTTGATCAGTTTTTCGACTTGTTCGAAAGTATCAGGGCAGTTTTTTATAGAAGAAGATTGAACAACGGATACCTCGCCATTATATTCGGCTCCTACAAACTTCACGATCACGTAAATTGTTTTATGCACATTCATTTTCAGTACGCTTAATTGATAACACGTGTGAGATCCGAAATCAACAAGTATACAAACAGGAACAAGGAACAAGCACAAGCCAAGTAAAAGCCACCGCCTTCGAAATACCGATAATTTCAGGTTCATTCAACACACTCGAATAAGCAGTGGTACCAGGTCCACCAACACACAAGCAGGGTTATTATTTAAATCATGAATGGTAAACTTCTCCACATCTAATTATTATCATGAAATATTATATTATTGTACATGTTTTATTAATTATTTTTGATGAAATGTATTGATTGGTAAACTCCCTGTAATCTCGCTACTAGAAACACCTATACAACATCTTATGGTTGGTGCACCTGGTGGGCCTAGCTTATTTTACGTCATTGGTCAGCCCACAGCCGCCATATTAGGCTTCGCTTTTGTTGTTATTGACTTGTTGTTGTCAATATCAAACATTTATCAAACATTTCATGTTTGATAAGTCTGCATAATTTATGCCTTTCGCCTATAATGCTGCCGGTATCGAGTCGGAAGTCGTACAAACGGTATTACAGAGACAAAACTGTTCAGGTACGTAACTGTTTTGAGGCGTAGTCACATGAGGATCCTAGGCTAGGCTAGGCCCTAGGCCTAGGCTACCTACTGCCTCGCAGTTGTGGGCTAGGCCTAGGCCTAGTTATACAAAATCGAGGCCCAAGGCCACGGTATGCTAGAATTTCTAATGACTAGGGCTAGGCTAGTACACCTAGGCTTAGGTCTAGCATGCATCCATAGCATATAGATCGTTATTTAGACCTAAGCTTTATTTAGCCTAACTAGGCCTAGGCCTAGCCTAGGCTAACACCACATAACTTGACCTCCCTTAGCCTAGGCCTTTGTAGTGGTCTTATTAGCGTAGGCTTAGGCCTAGGGCTACCTATTTTTCAGTTTAGCCCAGAAATAAAACATTCAACTTGGACTAAATATTAGAAACCAGTCCTAATATGCCTAGGCTAGGCATACAGCTTAATTGGCAGTACAATAATCAGTGTAAATATTTCTTTTTTATTAGGTTCCGCTGCAGACTCTCAGGAGGAGAGCAAAACGCTTATGCCAACGTACGGACGAACCTCAAAGACGGGACCATCACTTTGAAAATTCGTCATCAGACGACAATGAAGGTATGGTAGGCCTACCAGTAGGGCCTAGTCCTACATTACTAAACTAGCATTTATTCAACTTGTTATGTATACATGTTTAACATGGACAGTAGGCTTATTGAAGGAATTGAAAAACGGTAATGCACCAGGGGACGATCGATTAGTGGTCACCTTTATTAAAATAGTATTGTGGAGGGGGGCGGGGGGTGTTCCCGTACGTAGGCTACCTAGATGATATGTAATAAATCTATGAGGGAAAGAGATATTCCAGACATATGGAGAAGGGGGACAGTGAAAGAGGTGCAAAAGGGAATGTGGGAAACTACCGGCCAATCTTGTTGACGTCGGTAGTGACGTAAAGTCCTACCTTATTTAAAAGGTTCTCACTGGTAGCTGATCATTATGCATGAATAATGTGGCCTTTTAGTTCTCTTCAGGCCTAAATCATTTTTTGAGGGCTGTGAGTTAATTAGTGTTAATGTTCCTTTTTCAGTGGATCCTGCTTCAGAAGACACTGTCCTTCCCACCCAACAAGGAAGTAAGGGTAACTCATCCAGAGGTCCAGATGTAGCTGGCCAGACGATTACCGATAGTGATGTGTCGCAGTCACCACCTTCATCGCCTCAACCACCGTTTGAAGAGATATATCTTTCTACGGCGTCAAGCCCTTCAGATCACTCCAGTAGGCCTACATCGGATTCAGATAGCTCCTCATCAAACAGTGATAATGACCTTCCATCTGATGTTGATGACAACTCAAGCCAATTCTCATCCGACAGTGACGATGCCGAGGAAGACATATTTTGGAATAGACCGCTATACGACAATAGTCAAGTGACAATAGGTCAAGCTGTAATCGATGTCCTTGATTTGTATATTAGGCACAACTTGCCCAAAGTGTGCCTTGACGATCTCCTCAAGTTGATAGACAAGTTGTTGCCAGTGCCCCACCTCATGCCTCGCACCAAATACAAACTAGTTAAACTTTTGTCTGAGATAGATAATTTCAGCATAGTAAAGCATCGTTTTTGTTCTAAGTGTAGTTTGTACTTGGGACTCTATGATGATACTCTACATCTTACAAACTGTACTAACTGCGACTCTTCAGAAATAGATAGAATGTTTGTTGAGCTTCCAATTGCAGACACTTTAAAAAATCTGATGGAAAGTCGCCGTCTGTATAGATATTTGCAACAGAAAACTGAAGAATCGAATGTTATTTCTGATATCAAAGATATCGATTTGTCAGAAAGTCATCAGATTTCACAATATCCCATCAATTTGATTTGGAATACTGATGGTGTGCCAGTATTTCACAGCTCAAATGCCCAAATATGGCCGATTTTATTCACAATTGCCAACTTGCCTCCAGACATCAGGAAGAGGAACATTTCACTTGCTGGTCTATGGTTCGGACACTCCAAGCCAGTCATGAATACATTCCTACGTCCCTTTGTAGAGTCCCTTCGATCTCTTCACGACACTGGCTTAACATGGCAGCATCCTGAACTAAACAGGATTTTTACATCACATGTAGCGGCACCACTCATTACCGTTGATGCTAAAGCGCGCAGCGACATGCAGGGAATTATTTCATGCAATGGTCGGTATGGCTGCTCGTTCTGCGAACACGAGGGGGAGGTTGTACGAACGGAGAGGTCCTCAGTTTTGGTATACCCTGTTATACAGCCATCACCACAGCTACGAGACAGTGATCGAATGATGCGCCAGGCACAAGCTGCTGTAGATACTGGTGAAAGTCAAATGGGGGTAGTTCGCCCTTCGTGTGTGTCGCTCATCCCATCGGTAGACACTGGAAAATCATTTGTACCAGACTACATGCATGCTGTTGCATTGGGAGTGGTTCGGCAGTTTTTTTGGCTGTGGCTTGATTCCAAGCATCACAGGGAACCCTGGTATATTGGAACCAAAAAAGATGAGATCGATAATGTCCTTCTCTCTATAAAGCCACCGAACGACATGTGTCGTGTGCCACGCAGTATTTCCCAAGGCAAGCACTGGAAGGCTTCAGAATACAGAAATTGGCTTCTCTTGTACTCACCTGTTTGCCTCGAAAACATTTTACCAGGAGTGTACTTTCAACACTGGTTGTTATTAGTGGCAAGCATTCATATGCTCCTACAAGATCAAATTACAAGAAATGAAGTACGTCTCGCTGAACATCTACTGCAACTCTTCTGTGAGGAAGCCGAAGATTTATATGGCAAGCGCCACATGTCGTTTAATCTACACCAACTGTTACATCTGGCTACCTCAGTTAGAAATTGGGGCCCCTTGTGGGCAACATCCTGTTTCATGTTTGAAAACACAAACGGAACCCTTTTGTCATTGATACATGGAACACAAAGAGTTGCCGAGCAGATAGTGAACTCGACAAAGTTTATGACATCTCTTCAAATCTTGAAGTATGAAGTAGAATTAATGGAACATGTGGCTGATCAAGAAACTCAAGTGCTTGGAGGTGTGTACACAGGTCATATACAGCGGTCACTTCAAGATTCTCTACGCCAGTATTCGGAATCACACAGAAACTTGGTGACACCTACCATCTACATCCGAGCCAAAGTGCCAACTTTGGGAACATTTACCTCACAGCTATACACGCGGGAAAAGGTCAGAAAAAGCTGCGTTATTCGATTTAACAACGAGAACTCCATTAACTATGGCGTAATTCAGCTGTTCGCTGATTATGGTAATAACCATGTTGTAGCTGTGGTAAAAGCTCTTCAAGAGAACAAGAGAATTCCGAAATTTGTGAATCGGGCCACTGGATACAAACTTAAACAATTTGTTACCATACAAGAGATAAATACTGTCATTGTTGTTCATTGTAGTGATATTTTAGGGAAAGTTGTTCATTTTGGTAGTTTTGTTGGCATTCCCCCAAACAAGATAGAAACAAATCTGTGAACTAAAAAAAAATAGAGAATTTTGCTTTTTGAAACAGCCTTAATTGATTTTTAAATTAAATCATTTTTCCAGAATATGATTTGTTTTATCTGAATTTTTCCCAATTTTCCTTTCCGAGATCACTACCTTAAAATGTGGAGCACTTTTTTAAACCTGTAGTCCTTTATGGGGATTTCACTTTTTGTTACTCTTATCATTGTATGTTTTTATCTATCGAATCTTTCTTTCAACTAATCTCAGCTAGGCCTAGAAGACCTTTGAAAACTTTTTTTAATACATTTTGACAATATTTTAATTTTGAACACCATCCCAATGAGTCAAAGTTAGTTAAAAGCAATCCATTTAACTTGAATTATCTAAAGTTGTCAAATTCAAACTTGACAAATATGTTTATCAAGTCTTTGAATCTCTATTTAGTTGAACAATTCAATGTCTATACAATTTGAATACAATATGTATACATGCAATTCACAGAAAATATTTTATACGGTTTGAGTACGGGTTGAATACAATATGTATACAGGCAATTTCACAGAAAATATTTTATACGGTTTGAATACGGGTTGTATACAATTTGTACTACCCGTATATAATTTGAATACAGGTTGTATACAAGATTTTCATGGGGGATGAGTCGTTTGCCCATGGCGGATACACACGCACACGCATCCTGTATCTTCCAATGGCTGGCTTTGCCTTGAGAGATGGCAAAATCTGTAACATACATAGTTTGACTTGAACTGGATTGTACGGTACGGCATTGTTTGAATTATCATGATTACATTACCGATTACTTATCAAATTCGTAGAATATTGTGGGGAAAAATACCATTTGCTTTGGTGCAATTGTAATGAGAAAGTCTGAGTGAGAAAAAGGAGAGCAAACCGCATTATCTAGAATTTGAACAATCGTGCATGAAAACAAGGTTAGAGACACATAAATAAATGGCAAGGTTGTAGTTTTTTTTTAAGACATTGCAATTTACTAGGATTGCTGTTCGATGCAACTTTTGAAAATCAATAAGCAAAAATTCCATTTAAATATTTTCAATGTTTGCATGCTCAAGAAATAATGAACTATGCACTAGGCAGTCAAAACCCTCACAAGCATGTGAAATCGGATCGCCCATCAAGCATCAGCACATAATCTCCGTAGGGCCTAGTGATTACTCGAGTTAAAACTGGAAAGTTGTGGATAGGCCGATACAATCATGTAGAATAAACTTAACACAATAGGCATTATTTGGACCATGAAAGACAGTTTGACAATTACTAAGATTTTGTAACGCATCAATATTTGCAACTTTATTTGCTTGCTACCTAATTTCATGTAAGCAAGATAAATTTTTAAATTACAAGACAGTGCCAAGAGGATAATACATACCAATTATGGTGTTTATTCCAATCTGGTAAAGCGGTTCTCTTGCCTCCTGTGCCCCCTTTCCAAGCTCATTGGCTTTGCGGCCACGTACAGAGCATCTTGCCAACGACTCGGCGGTGTAGACAAGCTCTAAAAGGTTCGTACACAGCATTGTGCACGACGTTGACGTGTTAACGACAGATGAAAAATTAGCACCATTCACAAACACCGACGATTTACCAAGTCGGACAACCTAAACCAAAATTTCAATATAGTATAAATACTTTTGGAAACTATGATCAACGTTAAATAGGGCTTAGAATGTATAGGTCTATGCATTCAGAATTGAAGGCTTATTATAAGACACAATTCATGTTAGCCTATAAAGATTAGGTCAATCAAATTCACAAAGTAGATGTAGTCTACACATATAAAATTAGAATAGGCCAGAGGTCTGACGCGCAGGTCTCGTTTGTCGTTACATAATTATGATGTTAAACATAGGGATCTATTTTATTAAACAGCTTAACTGGCCGTAAGGGGAATTAAACTTACACCAATGTCCGTTTCCTTGTGTCGCAAGTGGGGATGTACATCACATGGCTCTGTAGGCCTCCGCTCTACCGTTTCACATCCGCCAAGCTCTGGCCCAGAGTTACTTGCCGCCGAATTCGTTCTCGTAGATTGAGACGATGAACTCGCACTCGCAGAGCTCGTTGGGCTTGATGCCATGCAGCCGTTTAGCGTATTTCAGTGCTTTTCTCAATTCGACTGCGATTCTCATATTTGTATCGTGTGCGTCTGAAAAGGCAAAATCAATTTTTAGTAAAAATGACCCTTTTTAACATAAATAACAAACTTGAAGCATACATGCAGTGACAGGTCACTACTCTTGTAGGCCTACATACCAATCATGCCATCCCTTTCCAGAGTTACAGCTCTCAATGTGGATTTCAGCTCCACAATTTGTCTTGCTTGATGTTCGTTTTTTCTTTTCAAATCCTCCACGATGTTGTCGGAGTTCTCGCAGACCGTCACGTGCTTCGGAGAAGATGACAGACTTTCATAGGAGCTTAAAATGGCCCGTGCAGCATGCATACTTGCACTTACTTTGTTGGCCTTTTGCAACTTTTTTGCCTTAAAAAATATTATGTTGCATCCACATGAAACATTTCCCATCCTCCTCCCCCTCCCCAAAATTAAACCTCTCTGGTAGTTTGTATAGGCTTTGTTTCTTTGCCTGTACACAGAATAACTGCATTTTACTGAGCGAACATATAACATATCTCTTTCTTTTAACCTGCCCAGAGACTGCTACCTTATCGTGGTGGGCAGGTTTGCGTGCTTTGTTGATCCCGAGAGCTATGCCGGCGGAAGCGTATGCTTCTGGTAGGGCCACCCAAGCCGGACTGGTCGAGGAGGAGAAGTAAGACGAAGTGCAGTGCACACCCCAATCCCCTTTCCCCTTTCCTCACGCGCCCTCCTACTTTCCCCTTTCCTCCAAACAGCCCCCTATTTCATCTTCATATATCACCCACTCATTGTCTCGATTAGCCTCGTTGCAAAAATATGAGACGTTAAGCCCAAATAATCAATCTTTCTTTTAACATTGTAGGCCTACCCAGTTGTAGAACTAGGTCCTACTCCCTCCTGACTCTTGTCACTTATGTTAGACCTACCAGTGCACTTTCAACTAGGGATGCAAACATAAAGCCTAATGTATAGGCTATTCATCGTTTTAAAAAAGCCTACATCTACTATTCATTGGATGTAGGCCTAATTGCTGGTCTGGCGCTAGCTAGGCTTACCCAGAGAGGTTGAACGCCAGAACAAGTTCTGGCAATTTTTACGCTTGAACATAATTGTATAGAGGCATGCTACACTCCCGATAGTGACCTTCATCGGACGATTTTTTAGGGACTTAAGGTCTCCGAGCCCTCGTCGCTGCTACTTGTTCTTATATTTTTAGGTATGCGTCCCCTCTTACTGTTCGATGGGGTGGCCCATTGGCCTGTTTTAATGTAAGTGCCCATGAGGGCCACTAACTCAGGTCGACTCTCTGAAAAATAATAATTAAGGTTAGCCTAGACCTAGCCTAGTAGTAGAGGAGCTGAACCAAACTTAAAATTATACCTCGGCCACGCCTCTGTAGGCCCTAGCCTAGGTCTAGGCCTACTCTAGGCCATCCTCAAAACATTGCAATAGGGCCTAGGCTCGCAAGCGAAAACGAACAAAACAACATAACCTCTAAGCGCACTCCTGCCCATGGACTGCTAACTTATCGTGGTGGGCAGGTTTGCGTGCTTTGTTGATGCCGAGAGCTATGCCGGCGGAAGCGTATGCTTCTGGTAGGGCCACCCAAGCCGGACTGGTCGAGGAGGAGAAGTCAGACGAAGTGCAGTTCACACCCCAGTCCCCTTTCCCCCCCCCCTGGCCCATTGAATATTTGTCCTCCCACTTGGCCCTGCCCTCCCTTGCTGGACTCCTATATGACGACTCACGCGACGTACAATGGATCTGATTTGGATGTGGCTTTATTCTTCATTATCATCTTTCTCATCTTCATTATCACCCGCTCATCGTCTCGATTAGCCATCGTTGCATAAATATGAGACGTTAAGCCCCATTAATCAATCAATCTAAGCGCACTCACCACATGGTCACGTTCAAGTTTGGTCTTTCGCCCAACCAAAAAAAAAGAGTAATAAGGTTGTAAACTTACCAGAATGTGCCAGCACCTTCGCCTGAAAATATTCTGTGCTCTTCCCCGTCGTCCCTTTCGTTTCGCACTTAACCTTAACCGTGCGATTGGTTATTTCACTCATTTCTTCCAGCCCCGGGCAGTTTTTAATAATACTGTTCGGGATAACCGATACCGGTAGGTCCACTCCTTTTTTTTTCTTGGCACAAAAACTCGACCATCACAAAAAACGAAGCATCGTTACTTGGAGACATAGTAAATCACAGGTAAAAATATCTCTCACGTGAACGCGCACGCACGCCCTACGGAAATGTTGTATACAACCTGTATTCAACTTGTATACAAACGTATACAGGATATACAAGTTGTATACAGCCCATAGCCAAACTGTATACAAACCTTAGGCCAATCATAACTGTATACATTTTGTATACATTTGTATACAAAGTGAGTACTGGAACTACAAGTACAGAAATACAAAGTGAGTACTGGAACTACAAGTACAGAAATGGGTATAAACATTTTATTATTTTTCTTTTTTAGCTTCAAGGAAGGACAGTGAATTAAAAAAAATTATAAAATACAATTTTACATGGTAAGTTGGTAGAAACTACCAAAGTCTGACAACTCGGCAGTTAAGTGTACACTATTTGATTTTTTAAAAGTCATAACTGATTTTATATTTGTCATTTTTTATTTTCATGATTTATTTTTTATTAAAAATAGCCGTTATTTCACTTCCGTGATTGTTAGAAATTATTTTAAGTTTTTGCAATTTGTCTTGTGATTTTGTTTTTGCTTCTGAGTCATAAAGTGGTTTTTAGATTTTTATTTTTTACTCTTTGAACTTAAAGGTTTTTTACCATTTTGACACTATCTACATTTTTCCGAAGTGTAACCAACGTCAATCCAAAATTGTAAAATTGTATGTCAAATTGGTCAATTGTTGGCAAATTGTATGTAATTGTATAATGTACTTGATTAAGGAATTACTGATTACATCTCAATTCAGGGAGCATAATATATTAATATATTAATTATTATGTAGGTCTGCAGACAAAGAACAAACGAGACGCCTGCCCAGGGACTGCCACCTTATCGTGGTGGGCAGGTTTGCGTGCTTTGTTGATCCCGAGAGCTATGCCGGCGATTTTCCATCCAAACGTCTCCAACCTGGTTGGAGGTTTCCAGACAGATACATACTCCTTGATCGGCAGACACATGCACTCGTTCATTGTAGAACTTCTGTTCTTCTGCCGTACATTGATCGAGCATCATCCAGTCGGCACTGGAACTCTCGACAATGACCGTGTTTGACGAGATTACAGTATTCGTTACCAATGTGCGTATCTCTTCTTGAGGATTCTCTATTTCTTCTTCCACTACCTGCCCAGGGACTGCCACCTTATCGTGGTGGGCAGGTTTGCGTGCTTTGTTGATCCCGAGAGCTATGCCGGCGGAAGCGTATGCTTCTGGTAGGGCCACCCAAGCCGGACTGGTCGAGGAGAAGTCAGACGAAGTGCAGTCCACACCCCAATCCCCTTTCCCCCCAACTGTCCCATTGAATATTTCTCCTCCCACTTGGCCCTGCCCTCCCTTGCTGGACTCCCGTACGACGACTCACGCGACGTACAATGTATCTGATTCGGATGTGGCTTTATTCTTCATTATCATCTTTCTCATCTTCATTATCACCCGCTCATCGTCTCGATTAGCCATCGTTGCATAAATATGAGACGTTAAGCCCATTAATCAACATCATCATCTTCTTCCACTACTTTTCTGAACTCTGTAAGCTGAACTCTTCGGTTGTCAAGCATTATGGCCATTGAAGAGTCTGGAGAACCTGAAGCAGAAAATGTGAATTGTGATGAAAATGTGAATTGTGATGATGGATGTGAATGCAATTACGTCTCAGAAGTACCTAATTTTTATAACACTATGGCTACAGTAGTCGACTAGCTAAAAAAAATGGAGTTCCATGGTTAGCTTATTTGCATAAATTGAGAATACATCTTATACCTTGCATTGTTTTTTTATATTTGTTATATTTCTTATGTATGCTGGATTTCTTATCTTAATTGAAACAATGTTTTTAATTTATGGCGTGTGCCTTGCAATGTTTTTGCAATTGCACAAATAAACTGAACTGAACTGGTTTTTATTCAAAACCTAGTTCTTTATTAATAACAAACTTACCTTCTAACAATAAACCACGGACTGCATTTTCCAAGGCTGGAGTTCTATCTCTTGGCTTATGTCGCCCGTTGTGCATATTTTCTTTTGGCTGCGTACAACAAAATTGAGACACAGGAACAGCAGAGTACATTGACTTGGTAGTACTTTTTATTTTTCCCCATTGCTGTTGAGTTTCTGTACAACTGAGGTCCTCAAGATCATCAGCAGATTTTCTGGATAAAAAACACAATATTACAATTGGTTCTCAGCTTTTATAAGATTTGCACCACTAATCCAAATCATAATCAAACAACACTAGGTACCCTACTGAGATGTGGGAAATATCATGATGCATTAATAAAATTAAACTACAGTCCAGCCCTGGGCTAGGGGGCTATGAGTTCATTGGTCAATATCAGACAGTACGTGGAGGCCTTCTACTAAACTAGGTCTACTCCAGCTGAGACTTTTCCCACTGACTATTGTTACAACCAAAAAAGTAGCCAAAAGGATGTGTGCCGATTACATCCCAAGTTTAAGTGCAGGCTTCCAGGTTACAGTTCTCGCTAGGCCCTACTCTAGGTTTAGCTGGGACTTGTACCACTGGTTGCAAATCCCAGTTGCTAGGATTTAAACATCCCATGATAATAATAATAATGGCTTTTATTTTTCACTTTTTAAAATTACATTACAAATTATGTGTATTGGCCCCCAAAGAGACATGTGTCTCGCTGGAGGGGGCCTTTAGAATGAGAGTATATACATGACGGATGATATAGAAACATACATAGCCTACTATTTCTAAAGTAATGCAGGACAAACACTAAAACTAAAACTAAACAGAAAACAAACTAAATAGACATCATGAAGAGAAAAAAAAAATACAAAATATGAATGTGTACTGCCTCATTTGGCCCAAGACACAGATTGAAATTTATATGACAAAATGGAAAAGTTGTATGCATATAGTAGTAGTTACAGTAGTAAAGTTATCCCATGCAATAGTTCATAAGCCTAGGCCTAATTACAGGCTTAAAACCAACACATTCTTAACTTAAACTTTATACTTAAGGGCCAATTAAATAGGGCTAGGCCTAGGCCTAGTCTAGGCTAGTATGCAATCACTTATATGCCTAGGTATATTTATAATAGCCTAGGCATATGCCCTACGACTATTTCACACAAGACCCTAGAAATTGTGTTAAGCCTAGCCAAGGTTAGTCTATTTAGAAAGAAATGAGTAGGCCTACCTTACCTGTTTAAAAACAGCATCACTGCAATCACATGCTTACACTTGCCAGACTTAGATTTACACGTACACATCCCTCGTATCTAACGGCCGGTGGGACTTCCTTCCATCCAGATATCAATTTCCACTTGGTGTGGTTTCCCATCCAGGTTCGAAGTTTGAATACACAATGCTAGTACTTTTAAGTAAGTTTCGTCTCGCTTGACAATCCCACACTCCATCAAGTGTTTAGCTTTAATTATAGCCGAACCTTCCACAAATGGTCGCTTACAACGCATGGGGTCTTGCGTGTTGACATTACCCACATAATCCATTATTTCATATATTTCTATGACTGGCTCAAACATCTTGAAAGCTCTATGTAATTAAAACCTGATAGCAAGAAATTCACAACAAAAATAAACCTAATACCATACATAAATCACCGTCAAATCACCAATCACACCGTCAAATACACGCCGATCCCATGCAAGCTCATATTACAATGACATAACTTATCCCGAATAGAGCCGCCATGACAGACGCGACGCTGCTGCTACCTGGTTTACTGCCTCGTTCATCCCCTCGCTCAGCTCACCCCTCTGAGACCGAGCCCTCTTCACCCGGTCACAGCCCATGGCCGTGACACATTACACAATGTTTTGATTAGGGCTGTAGGCCTAGGATTTAAAAATTACATTTGAACAAGAAATATAGTGGCCCCTTTTTTTGTGAAAATAATAAAAGAACAATATAAAACAAGCATATAAGGTTCAAGCACTGTCCCCAGTTTCATCATTAGCATGCTTGTTTTTGCCCTTGGCCCTGTATGGAGCATGGCAGAGCCAATCTTTGACTGCATTTTCCATTGCAAATTCTGTTGAGTTTTTGCCAATCACTCCATTGGTACGCACAGCAGCTGCACAAAGAAATGTATATATTGAAAATTAGACAGGGTCAGTTTTGGAAAAGGTGGAATGATTAATGACAATATAACAAACATTACTCAACCATACACAGGGGCATGTTAAAAATGAATGGCAAGATATGAAAACAGGTAAAAGTAGATTGCATGTCGCAATAATAGTACAACAGTAGTTGAACTCGAATATATCTTGACTTCTGCCTACTTACCAAACAAAATGTCTTTCAGATGCAAAGATGAAAACACTCGTTTTTTTTAGCCGATCCAACTATAATGTGCAGCCACTTTGTCGGTCATCATACGTCTTAATATTCGTTTTGTAGCTTCATTCGTCGTTGACCCTCCAATCTTTGACATGAGCTTTATCTGTAACATTACAATGACATTTTTAATAGTGTAACAGCATGTTTACGTTTTCTCAATGCACTGAACAAAACAAAGAAGATCAATTATTAATTACAGGGCAGACATTATAATGTACTGTATAATATACTGATTTTGTTTATTTAGTCCTGCCCAGGGACTGCCACCTTATCGTGGTGGGCAGGTTTGCGTGCTTTGTTGATCCCAAGAGCTATGCCGGCGGAAGCGTATGCTTCTGGTAGGGCCACCCAAGCCGGACTGGTCGAGGAGGAGAAGTCAGATGAAGTGCAGTCCACACCCCAATCCCCTTTCCCCCCCACTGTCCCATTGAATATTTCTCCTCCCACTTGGCCCTGCCCTCCCTTGCTGGACACCCGTATGACGACTCACGCGACGTACAATGGATCTGATTCGGATGTGGCTTTATTCTTCATTATCATCTTTCTCATCTTCATTATCACCCGCTCATCGTCTCGATTAGCCATCGTTGCATAAATATGAGACGTTAAGCCCCATTAATCAATCAACGATTGCAGTTGTTGCATCTGTATCCCGGAAATCTACAACTGTTCGCAAGATGGTCTGGACGGCCACAACAGTAGGAATGCCATCCCCCAACAACACCTTGCTGGCTTGAACTTGAAGTTGACAGCGCACCAGCTGATTGCTGTACGTACTGCTGTGACGAGTTCTGTGGGCGTGGCCTTCGGTTTCTCGCCCCACCGCCCTCTCCAGATGAACCGCGTTGTTGCTTGATGCGATGGACGTCCATATCCCGGTTGTCTGAACTCGCACTGCCTACCCTGCCTACAGCCGTTATATTAGCTGTAGCGATGTCAGCCGCATTTCCGGCCGCCTGCTCATGAGCCACCGCTATTTTAATGACCTTGTCGAATGACAAATCGTTCAACTCGCGGTAGAGAGCTTGCACAATCTCACTGTTCTTTAGACCCTGGACTCCCCACGCGACGTACAATTGATCTGATTCGGATGTGGCTTCATTCTTCATCATCATCTTGTCATCTTCATTATCATCCGCCCATCGTCTCGATTAGCCATCGTTGCACAAATATGAGACGTTCAGCCCCATAAATCCATCTAGACCCGTGACCAACTGATCTCGCAAGGCACTATCGAGAAAAGTCCCGAACTCGCACGAACGAGTCAACTTGCGTAAACGCACCACAAACCCTTGAACGGGGAAGAATAGGCCCAGAGTGACTCTGCTAGTCGTAAGAGGCGACAAAAGGAGACCCTGTCCCTTCTCCCCCACTGTCCCATTGAATATTTCTCCTCCCACTTGGCCCTGCCCCCCCTTGCTGGACTCCCGTATGACGACTCACGCGACGTACAATGGATCTGATTCGGATGTGGCTTTATTCTTCATTATAATCTTTCTCATCTTCATTATCACCCGCTCATCGTCTCGATTAGCCATCGTTGCATAAATATGAGACGTTAAGCCCCATTAATCAATCAATCAATCCGGTGAAATGACCCACGGCTCCGGCGAGAAATGCTCTTGTAATAAACTTTGTCTCATCCTAGGATGAGACTAGTCAAACCGGTTTTTCCGCTCTCCAGATTTTGTGCAACCCTAATTGTAGCTCGGCGCTCACAGCACATCAGATGAATGGAATGACAGCTTCCCTAATTGATTCACATGATCGCGGTCAAATACCAGAAATAACTACCAGTGCAATATTATCGGCAACTTAATTAGCACTGCTTCAACATATAAAATATCAGTAGGTTTTATTTTCGGTATTTCATGAATGTGAAATTTTGAATGGAAGCTAGCTTCTACATCGAAAACTGGGCAAGTTGTTGAGTTTTTAGTATTGTTTTAAATATTACGGCCATTGGAACAGGTCTTAATTCTAAGAAAATGTTCAATCATCATACTGTATTAGGATTTTCGGTTATGCACGATAAGCCGATAATTGCTTGTCAATTATGTCGAGTGGACGAAGCGCGCGGGTGTTCACAATAAAGGAATCTCAGGGGTCGGTAAAACCCTACTCTTGCAGTGGCATTTGCCATTTCTCGCGGCCTTATCCTGCAGTGAGACAAAGTTTAGACGTACAAGCTCGTCATAAGTGCGGTCCGTCACTTTCACAGGTTCACACAGATTCTTGAGGGTGGCATAGATCGCCTTACCGACCGAAGAAACTAACAATGCTCTCTTCTCCCGCTCCGTGTTTACTTTATTTACAATAAAGTGTTGCTGGAGCCGTTCTTCATAGGACTCCCAATCCTCCTCCTCCGGGACGAAAACCTCCATTTGCTTCGCCATCTCTCGGCGCCACTGTAGAATACTGGGTAAGGATATGGAGTGAGTGGATTTAGATGTAAAACACGGTCGGCCTCGGGCCTAGTACTCTCACCATGGTTTATTTCGCATCCTGTGTAGACGCGGTGGTTGGCGCGCACACACATCCACTGACCAGTGTGTGGCGCTATCTACTAGCACAGTAATACACTACACCTGCTTAAAAACATTCTTCCTACGGTCGAGGCTATAGGCCTAGAACCTAACACCACAGAACTGGATTTCCCTAGCCTAGTTAGTAGGCCTAGTATGTAGGCTAGCGGCTATAATAGGCCTAGGCCTAGGCTACCCATTTTCAAATTAAGTCCAGAACTAAACGATTCACACTTGTACTAAATATTTAGTGCCCAGTGGTAAAAAGCCCACCAGGTCTTAGTTGACAAATACATACATTAATTCAAATTTCTTTTTATTGGGTTCCACTGCAGACTCTCAAGAGGAGAGCAAAGCGTTTACGCCAACGTAACGACGAACTTCAAAGACGGGAGCATAGATTTGAAAATTCATCATCAGACGACAACGAAGGTATGGTACCAGTACTAAAGAAGCGTTTATTCAACTCGTTACACATAAATGTATATACTCGAACATGGACAGTATTGAGATGCTTAGACCCGTCTCGGCCCGGGGTAGAATAGGCCCAGAGTGACTCTGCTAGTCGTAAGAGGCGACAAAAGGAGACCCTGTCGCTTTCCCCCGACTGTACCACTGAATATTTCTCCTCCCACTTGGCCCTGCCCTCCCTTGCTGGACTCCCATATGACGACCCACGCGACGTACAATGGATCTGATTCGGATGTGGCTTTATTCTTCATCATCATCTTTCTCATCTTCAAAATCACCCGCTCATCGTCTCGATTAGCTATAGTTGCATAAATATGAGACGTTAAGCCCCATTTATCAATCAATCATCTTGAGATGCTTAACCACCCTGTTGCTGTGCATCCACTGTCCGTAGACGAGCTCGCCTTTACACAAAATAATAACCGCCTCGGACCTTTGACGTAAAAGTACAAAGTTCAGCGTTGTAACCAATTTATTTACTTGCACCACTATTATTTTAATGCCATTTTTGAGTACTGAAATGTTCCTCTTTAATGCATAAAAAGGCGTACGTGGGCCTATAACTTTTAATTCTGCGTGGTAAAAATATTAAGTAAAGAATGAGAGAGTACATAAATTCCGGCAACCAGCTAAAGAAGGTCAATAGCAGACGAAGAAAACAACATCTACTCGTAGTTGTAAGGTGCCATATTTAAAATCTTCTTAGCTACCTTATCATTAGGCCTAAATATTAGTGATGACATCGGGTACTCGAGTACCCGACTCCTTCCCGGTTCCTCTTGTACCCGACTCCATTTTCTAGGAGTCGACTCCCTGCCCAGGGACTGCTACCTTATCGTGGTGGGCAGGTTTGCGTGCTTTGTTGATCCCGAGAGCTATGCCGGCGGAAGCGTATGCTTCTGGTAGGGCCACCCTAGCCGGACTGGTCGAGGAGGAGAAGTCAGACGAAGTGCAGTCCACACCCCAATCCTCTTTCCTCCCCCTTCCCCTTTCCACCCCGCCCTTCTATTTGCCCCTTTCCTCTAAACAGCCCCCTATTTCATCTTAATATATCACCCACTCATTGTCTCGATTAACCTCGTTGCAAAAATATGAGACGTTAAGCCCAATTATCATCATAGGAGTCGACTCCTTCAAAAGTCGGTTGCTGTGTGTAACTGTATCATGTATTGGCGGTCTGTTTCCCTTTCCCTCCAATATTCGCCGATCGCGCATCACTCGACTAGGCCTAGTGGTGGCCGGCCGGCCGTATTGTATTGGTTAAAATTAATTGCTTTTACTTTATCTTTTTGTCGTTTGAGGAGTCTACTCCTACCCGACTCCTATAAGGCTCAGGAGCCGACTCCAATATATACTACCCGATGTCATCACTACTAAATATGGTATTTTAGTTCTCTGAAATACACCTGAAAATAAAAAAAAATATCTCTGAAAATACGATCACAGTATTGCGTCCGCTCACCTTGCCTGCCGAGGCAGGAATTGCTGTAGACATGCTGCACCCCCCCGCCCCCCCCCCAGTCTTCCACTTACGCCCACGCTAGAAACTAATAATTCAAAAAAAAAAAAAAAAGCATTATAATAAATCAACATTTTGCAAATTTAGTTCAATGATTACATTTCTGTAGCACCACTTAATAATACCATTTAATTTTTTTAACACTGCGACGAATGTGAACAAAGGCCCCGTTTGACTGTAACAAAATTAAAAAATTGGTGTCCTCAATTTAGAACGTGGTGTCTGATAGCGTTAATTTAATATTAATTGTTAATGGTGAACCGCTAACTCACACAGATAAGACGTTGATACCTGGCGTAGAAATTTGATCCTGTTTTCTGAACTGTTGAATTCTGAAGTTATTCGGGGTTGAGGGGGGTCGAGGGTGAAAGTGTTAATCTACAGTAAAAAATGTTGCATACTCGATTTTAATGTTTCAATGAAAATACAATCGTGGTCAGACCAGACTATAAGATATGTTTTCGTTTGTACTTGTTTGTACGTTGTCGCAATCATGGCCGCTGTGACGTCACGTGGGAACTATGAATACTCACTCTCACCTGACTCAACCCTCGCAAGGCACGCCCGCGTACATCCAGTACGTGAAACAAAATGGCACCCCAATGACCAACCAAGCAATTGCATTAGGCCTACCTTGTAATAAAAAGTGCGTGGATTAATAGTCTGTGATTTTATTTATTCGATTTGTTTGTATGAAATAAACAGTGGCAGCTCGATCCCTCTCTCAAGGACGAATTATCATGAGGTCCATTATCTAACATGGCGGCAACAAGGGATACTTTTGGTCGTCTTTGTTAAAGACTGGTCCACACAGATTATTAAGACAGTATGCATAAGATTTTAAAACGTTGTTTTTTGGGCTCTGTTTCACATAGTTTCGTTTTGTTTCGTTCAAGATAAGCCTAGTAAAGTGAAGTACTTTGTAACGTTTTATCCTTAGTTAAAACATCATTGTGATACAATACAAATTAACTGAAATTAATTCGTAATACAAATACAAATATAAGTATTATTAAAGTAGATGGTCCATTGACTTGAGATTATAGTAACGTTTTTTAAGATTTTTTAAAGATTTAATATTTAGATTTTTTAAATTTTTTTAAATTTTTTTTTAAATTTTTTAATTTTAAGATTTTAAGATTTTTTAAGATTTAACGTTTTTTAAGATTTAAGCGTAAAGCTGGACATCACACACATGTAGAGGTGTTTGTTTCTCGCGGACCGCGAAATCGCGAAAAGTGTTGATAAAGAAGGGGGAGATAAACAAAGTGTATATCTTTTGATAGGCACCTAAAAAACATCAAAATTTTACCGCGAAAATTCGCGAAATCCGTCAATTTCCAGTCATAACATCGAAATTTGTATTAAATAGCGAAATAACACGAAATCTCGATTGTTTTTAATTTATTATACATTTTTTTACAAAATTTAAATTTATTATTACAGTCAAACGTCATTACAACACAATCGTGGGGACCTAATATTTTTTCATTATAATGATGATTTTGTTATGAAGATCAACGATTCATTTTTGCTGAAATTCGGCGTCAAGCAGAGCAAACGAGTACAAATCTGAGGGATTTTACGTGACGGACAAGAAGATTCTTATGTGTTGTGACTGCCGCCTTTAATTCGACCGTAAAGACACACTAGACAAACACAGGTAATGGTAATGTTAATACACTTCGTATTAACTAGTACAAGTTTGTACATACAATTCAAATAAATCAAATTACATTAAAATTCCTTTTTAATTTAAACATGTTTCTGGTGAAATTTACCGTAGAAAATCTCCCAAAAAGCATAACACCGCCATAACATCGAAATTATTAAATCTATAAACGAAATTTAAGAAAACATAACACCATTTACAAACACCTCTAGCGGAATAACTCATAAAAACAACTTTGTGTGAACGCCAGTACGTGTTTCCTATGATCCAACTTTACACCTACGCGTTAAGCCTGAAATCTTAGGTCTTCAAAATCTGTGTGGACCAGCCTTAACAAACAATTGCAATATCCCTGCCCAGGGACTGCCACCTTATCGTGGTGGGCAGGTTTGCGTGCTTTGTTGATCCCGAGAGCTATGCCGGCGGAAGCGTATGCTTCTGGTAGGGCCACCCAAGCCGGACTGGTCGAGGAGGAGAAGTCAGACGAAGTGCAGTCCACACCCCAATCCCCTTTCCCCCCACTGTCCCATTGAATATTTCTCCTCCCACTTGGCCCTGCCCTCCCTTGCTGGACACCCGTATGACGACTCACGCGACGTACAATGGATCTGATTCGGATGTGGCTTTATTCTTCATTATCATCTTTCTCATCTTCATTATCACCCGCTCATCGTCTTGATTAGCCATCGTTGCATAAATATGAAACGTTAAGCCCCATTAATCAATCAATTGCAATATCGGCCAATCCGCACAAAGCTTGACGATGCGCGCGCAACGTTAAAACCCCTTGGCTCTAGGGACAAGTTTTCCCGCTACGAAGCGTATCTCAGCTTTGCGATGGAAAACAACTCGTGGACTACAGCCCTCGTGGACTACGGCCCTCGTGAAAACAGCCCTCGTGGACTACTACAGCCCTCGTGGACTACAGCCCTCGTGGACTATAGCCCTCGTAGACAATAGCCCTAGTGGACTACAACCCTCGTGGACTACAGCCCTCGTGGATTACAGCCCTCGTGGACTACAGTCCTCGTGGACTACAGTTCTAGTGAACTACAGCCCTCGTGGACTACAGCCCTCGTAGACTACAGTCCTAGTGGACTACAGCCCTCGTGGATTACAGTCCTCTTGGACTACAGCCCTCGTGGATTACAGTCCTCTTGGACTACAGCCCTCGTGGACTATAGCCCTCGTTAACAATAGCCCTCGTGGACTTGTTACGCACCTGATTTCGCGACTCACTTTTGTACCCACCCGGTACTGGAATAACAAGGGCGGACATAAATCGCGGTGTGATGCATTGACAAGGAGTCAGTCTGGTCGGGTCTCTCAGCGAGGAATCATCGTGTATGGAGCAGCTTATCACTGAGTAGGGGTCGACAACAGAGTGTACGTCGCCCTCACTACTTAATTGATCGGAACGTTCCGGAACTTTAGCCGTTTCCATTTCCCACACCACGTGACCATTTGCCGTGATTTTTGGAAACCCGGGGTGAGTCTAAAAAACATTATTTATATATTCCTAATTACTGTTGCCACTTTTCATAAGAAATCATAGCATTTGTGCCACCACTAACTCAGGGCTTCTTTGGGCAGGTGTCGTGTTGACCGGGTTTTTCGGTTTTTGGTTTTCCCCCTATTTTACCCTTCGGCTCTTCAAGTATTTCTCACCGACCTCATCTCTTCGTCTTCTCGAGCTGTCACCCACCTCCGTGTGAAGCCGCGGAAGCATACGAAGATAGCAGAGAATACTATTTCCATGTTATCAATATTATTTTGTATAGATAAATCTAATTTATAATTTAGCACTAAGAAATTAATTATATTCATTTAAACTTTGAGTAATTATTTGTATATTGTTAAATGATAATTAATTAGTGTAATTGTAGTACCAAGATCGATCTTGCGCAAGGGCCAACCATAACACCATATTTTGTGTACCAGGTTTTCTTAGTTTTTCCTGTGAAATTATTATTAAAACTAAGTGGCGCCCATAACAGGTTGTTCTGGTTCAATCATTTGTATGCCTGTCCTCCCCTCCATCTATGAACCACTCCCACGCCGATTGCAAGCTAGCCGCGTGCACCACGGGCGTAGTAGCCCGTATTTTATTCTACAGAAAAAAGTACGTAGCAGACTACAGTCCTAGTGGACTACAGCCCTCGTGGATTACAGCCCTCGTGGACTACAGTCCTAGTGAAGTACAGGCCTCGTGGACTATAGCCCTCGTGGACTACAGTTCTAGTGGACTACAGCCCTCGTGGACTAAAGCCGTCGTGGACTACTACAGCCCTCGTAGACAATAGCCCTAGTGGACTACAGCCCTCGTGGACTACAACCCTCGTAGACTACAGTCCTCGTGGACTACAGTTCTAGTGAACTACAGCCCTCGTGGACTCCAGTCTTAGTGGACTACAGCCCTCGTGGATTTCAGCCCTCGTGGACTACAACCCTCGTAAACAATAGCCCTCGTGGACTACAGTCCTAGTGGACTACAGCCCTCGTGAATACAGCCCTCGTGAATACAGCCCTCGTGGACTAAAACCCTCGTGGACTACAGCCCTCGTGGACTAAAGCCCTCGTGGACTACTACAGCCCTCGTAGACTACAGCCCTCGTGGACTACATTCCTAGTGAACTACTACAGCCCTTTATGTAGTTAGTGATTCATTTAATAGATTACATAATGTAATGGAAACATGCAAAAACTATTCATGTATTAAGAAGGCAATGTATATTTGTTCTACGTGTCGGGTGACCTTGAAGCTCATACCGGTGCTCCGGTGTACTTGAACGTATTTGCATATAGACTATCCTAGAACACGGCCGGACAATAGGGAGTTTCCCACTCGGTGCATTGTTAGCAAGTGCAGGCGCAATAGGGAACTCTCATGTATTTTTTGTAATTATTATTCTATATACGGTACGCACAACTGACGTAACAGCCGAACTACAACAATGGAATAAATGAATCGAACTGGTGGACTAACAACAAGCTGTCAAAGTAATATCTTTGCAGATAATGAGGAGAAACAATTAGTTGTAACTATAGTAACTGCTCGCTAGTTAAAATTTATGTTCAGTAATGGACAGCAACTATCTGAAAGTGTGTAAACGTTATGAACGTTTGTTTTTTCCAACTTCAGAACTTCATATTTTTTTTGACAACTTGTTTGTCCATCGGTTTAATTCATTTGTTTTATTGTTGTGTTTTGAACATATTATTTCATTTGTGTGTGTATAACTAAGAAAATGGATTTTCATTGATAAAAACGTGGTTATTAAGTTATCCAGATAATTTTGAGCGGGAAAAACGGGCCATGGCGTCACTACTTGTATGATGCAACAGCCAATCATAAACACTGTAATAGGGAAGTCTCATCAAAAATGAATATTCCTCAAAGCACCTAAAAATGGAAGATCATTATCTAAAAATACGGGCGGTGTAATTTTTATATCTGAGATGCGTATATTTCCAATTCTATTAGCATTTTAAGTTTGAAATTTGGAACTTCTTGTTCCGTAATTGAAAAACGGCTCTTGACGTCATATGTCATGTAAACAACTGCCTCCTTGAAGTATTCTTAATAATATCAACGATATTAAGTTGGACATTTTACAATATCTAGGATGCAGTGACTTTACAACAATGTCTTTTATACCACTGTTTTCTTCAGAAAATACATTTTGATACAGTATTTACCAAAACGTGTTTAAAATAATGCAATAATATAACATATTGTTGTTAATTAATGTTGAGCAGTGTTCAATTACTAACTAAAAATAAACGTTGGTTCAGTTGGAGTCTTATGAGAGCAATAATCTACTAAAGAGTGGGATTTCAGTACTGTTTGTATGATATAAAATTATTGTTTACTGACATATGACGTCAGAACCTTTTAATCACGAGCAAGATGGCGCAGGTCCGTTTCTGAGCGTGTTTTGACAGCAACATCTTTGACTTGCTGTTAAAGCGATGTTAATGCACCTTTCGAGCCGAAACCAATTAGTTCCCGTTTATTTTAACTTGAGGTAACCAGTAAGCAAATAAAAAAAATGTGTGAGCCTTCCCTATTCCTCTTTGCAAATCTTATTCATGAGAAGCATACGTGAAATCGTGACTTGAAAGAATAAATAATAATAATAATAATAATAATAATAATAATAATAATAATAATAATAATAATAATAATAATAATAATAATAATAATGATAATAATAATAATAATTATAATAATAATAATAAGAATAATAATAATAATAATAATAATAATAATAATAATAATAATAATAATAATAATAATAATAATAATAATAATAATTATAATAATAATAATTATAATAATAATAATAATAATAATATTAATAATAATAATTATAATAATAATATTAATAATAATAATAATAATAATAATAATAATAATAATAATAACAATAATAATAATATTAAAATATCAGACCATGGAGTTGTATCTTCAGACGGCCTTTTGTTTAGTTATTCATTTTCTGAGGATTTGACAAACGCTTGCCAGTTTTGACAACGGCTCGAGTAATAAGTTTCATTGTTTCATCTAGGAGGCAGTGGCGAATTTATTCATAAACAGTGACTTGATACAAGCAATAAGGTCACAGGCCGTTTTAAAAAAAAGTGCGGGAAACAGGAAATCGAAAACTTTGAACCCCTTGTAGAAATTGAATTAATTACTTTAAATACTGTTTACGTGTTTTGTGTTTTCACATAAAAATCTACTTATTTAATATTCTTCCACACATATCGGAGTCTCATGAATTATGGGTTTCACGGCGACTGCGAGAGCGAGAAATGGCTCGGTTTCCAGTCTGCCGACTGTTAGTGTACTCCTTAAAGCCTTCTGTATGTACTCCTTAGAGCCTTCTGTATGTACTCCCTAAAGTCTTCTTTATGTACTCCAAAAGTCTTCTTTATGTACTCCCTAAAGTCTTCTTTATGTACTCCCTAAAGTCTTCTTTATGTACTCCCTAAAGTCTTCTGTATGTACTCCTTATAGCCTTCTGTATGCACTCCCTTAAGTCTTCTTTATGTACTCCCTTAAGCCTTCTTTATGTACTCCCTAAAGTCTTCTTTATGTACTCCCTAAAGTCTTCTTTATGTACTCTCTAAAGTCTACTTTATGTACTCTTAAGTCTTCTTTATGTACTCCCTAAAGTCTTCTTTATGTACTCTCTAAAGTCTACTTTATGTACTCCCTAAAGTCTTCTTTCTGTACTCCTTTAAGTCTTCTTTATGTACTCCCTAAAGTCTTCTTTATGTACTCCCTAAAGTCTTCTTTATGTACTCCCTAAAGTCTTCTTTATGTACTTCCTAAAGTCTTCTTAATGTACTCCCTAAAGCCTTCTGTATGTACTCCTTAGAGCCTTCTGTATGTACTCCCTTAAGTCTTCTTTATGTACTCCCTGAAGTCTTCTTTATGTACTCCCTAAAGTCTTATTTATGTACTCCCTAAAGTCTTCTTTATGTACTCATTAAAGTCTTCTTTCAGTACTAATTAAAGTCTTCTTTATGTACTCCCTAAAGTCGTCTTTATGTTCTCTCTAAAGTTTTCTTTATGTACTCCCTAAAGTCTTCTTTTCCAACGCACATTGCACGACATTCAACAATTCCGGTAAGTGTACCAGGAATGGAAATTAGAAAAATTGTTGTAATGTGCATTTTTTATTGTTGTTAATTTTTGTTTTCACACTTTTATCTTTATCTCTCACATTGAACAATGATTATAGCTTCGAGAACTTTTCGCCAGAAACTTTGTAGACATGGACGCGCTCGCTTATCAACGCGTCACACAGAGCGTTTTCCTGTTATTATTATTATTTTTATTGTTATAATTATTGTTATTATTATTATTATTATTATTTTTATTATTATTATTATTATTATTATTACTATTATTATTATTATTATTATTATTATTATTATTATTATTATTATTATTATTATTATTATTATTATTATTATTATTATTATTATTATTATTATTATTATTATTATTATTATTATTATTATTCCTGCCCAGGGACTGCCACCTTATCGTGGTGTGCAGGTTTTCGTGCTTTGTTGATCCCGAGAGCTATGCCGGCGGAAGCGTATGCTTCTGGTAGGGCCACCCAAGCCGGACTGGTCGAGGAGAAGTCAGACGAAGTGCAGTCCACACCCCAATCCCCTTTCCCCCCCTTTGTCCCATTGAATATTTCTCCTCCCACTTGGCCCTGCCCTCCCTTGCTGGACTCCCGTATGACAACTCACGCGACGTACAATGGATCTGATTCGGATGTGGCTTTATTCTTCATTATCATCTTTCTCATCTTTATTATCACCCGCTCATCGTCTCGATTAGCCATCGTTGCATAAATATGAGACGTTAAGCCCCATTAATCAATCATTATTATTATTATTATTATTATTATTATTATTATTATTATTATTATTATTATTATTATTATTATTATTAGTATTATTATTATTATTATTATTATTATTATTATTATTATTATTATTATTATTATTATTATTATTATTATCATTATTATCATTATTATTATGCCTTTATATGCAACAGAATACAAATTCCACTAGTGCAAATTCAATATAGACATACACAAACATAAAGAAACATACAATTAAGTGAACATACTAATATTATAATATACGAACTAAGCAGCAGTGAAAATGATTTAAAGTGAGTACAGTATTGTTAAAAGGCCTAAAAAGATATGGTGTATAAAGTAGAAGATAGAATAAATATAGATCTGTGAACATGTGAACATAGTTACTAACAAATAACGCTACACAGAATTTACTAAAAGTTAATAGTTACTGAAGTATTACATTGAAACGTGTTTACAGAAGGTTAAGACGTCATATAAGTTATGAAGAATAAAAAATCTTCTTTAAAGAAATGTCTTCCGGCGGCTGGGGCTTTTTTTTTTTTTTTCTGCCCGCGAACGCAAGAGCGTATCGCATACATTAGGTCAGGCGGCCGGCAGCCAATGGGGAGCCAGCTGCAAGGTCAGTAGAGCGCATACATTAGGTCGGGAGCCAATGGGGAGCCAGCTGCAAGGTCAGTGTGTAACTAGTGTACACACGGACAACCGGGTGTTTAGTTAGTGCGTGCAGACAATACAGTGAAGGTTAGAGCAGTGTTGTGTCTGATAAGAGGGTAACTTAGGCACGGGGAACAATAAGTAAAAAGATACATTTTCCCTTCGGGAGTTTCTTTTTTTGTGTAAATTTCTGGTTAATTGCCATTTTCGGAATTGTTCTAGAACCCTTAGCGCTAATTACCAATAAAAATCAGTAACAGTAACAGTAACAATAACAAAAACAGTAACAGTAACAGTGACAGGAACAGTAACAGTATAACAGTAACAGTTACAGTAACAGTATAACAGTAACAGTGACAGTAACAGGAACAGTAACAGTATACCAGTAACAGTTACAGTAACAGGAAACCAGTAACAGTTACAGTAGCAGGAACAGTATACCAGTAACAGTTACAGGAACAGGAACAGTTACAGTAACAGTATAACAGTAAGAGTTACAGTAACATGCAGTAACAGTAACAGTATGACAATAAGTGTTACAGTAACAGTAAAGTAACGGAAAATGTATTTGTACCGGCGAGCAAAATAAATCGTAGTAAACCAAATATTGAAAACACTTATTTCAAAACACTGAATCCACATAGCCAATAGTGAGGGTAAGGTGTAAACAAAAAATCGCATACCAAACGCGTATGTGGTTTAAACGTAGTTGTAAGCCGTATACGTCATATAACCCGTTGTAAATACCATACGGCTCCTCCAAAATGGGCTTGAAAATTAGTTTTGATCTTCTCAAATGAGCGTATTTAATATACTAACTCCATATTGTGTTCTTTATGCATATTAAAAAAAAAATAATATGGGGGTAGATTCACCTTAAGGTGGAAACTAATTGTGGGCGGTCCTGACACTATCTCGCTTCTTGGTGGTGTAACACAACTTTACCTGGCATTTTTCTTCAGTTCCAAAGGACTCTACTTGACCTGTATGATGACGAGTCTTGCTTGCGGGGAGGAAGACGGACTTCGCGAGAAGCGGCAGGATAACAACAGACTACTACTCGATCGACAGGACACGGTCATTCAAAGGTCAGAGGTTAAACACTCGTTACACAGTCAAGTTCTTGACCCAACTACTTTTTTCCTGTGTTATCATCAGTCTTGGGGAAGTTCCCCCAAAAATGGGAACTTTGAAAAGTTAAAGGAATAGTCAGGTGAAAAACTAAAAAATCACCAATGTTGGCAATGATTCATACACGTGCATGAAATTCAGTTATGTGTAAAATAAAATTGATACAGGTTGCTTCAATGCAAGAAAAAAAATAGTGAACATTTAGCTATTCTATTCTATTCCCTTCGCCAGCTCTGCTGCATTTTTTCTTCTAAAGCGTAATATAGCTGGATCGGTTCTGAGCTCGCTAGCGCCTTCCCGATGGATAGAGCACTCATTGTGTAATACGAGACCAGCCCGCGCTCCGCGAAACACTCGGCGACTGCGGACAGTACCGCTCAAAACAAATTGCAACTTTTCTACACATCAAGTCACAAAAAAAATAATTGCATGGAATTTTGTTAGAAGTACACGTTCGTACTAAGAAGCATGTTATCGGTAGAGAAACGATGCACATTAAACCTCTTGATCGATTTTTAATAAGTGCCCCATTTTAGCGGTGGTTTTACTATTGAGGTAACATTTTTTTTTATATGAATTACCATGAGAAGAGTTGCTCGGTGCTACTTGGTAGCAACAAGCCAAAAAATCGCGTTTTCTTTCATTTTTTAACCGCCTGCTTTTAAAGTATGGTATCTTTCAGTTATGTTTTCCATATTTGAGGGTGGACATATACAAATGGTTGTTTTTTAGTTTTTCACCTGACTATTCCTTTAAGTTACTTTTGCTTGAAAAGGAACTGATCCGAGTAACAGTTACTTTTTGAAAAAAAAGAAAAAGGAACTGAGACGTTGAGACTTATAATATATGCGACGGTTTTAGGATGATAGAAACAAAACCTTGAAATTCAACACCTTCTCGCTACGTTTGGCTCGTTGCGACAACACGGTTTCAAATAACACGTCTTAAGTAATTTGTGTTTGCTGCAGCTACAGTCTGTTACCATGATTCAGGGGCGCCAGGTTTTCCAAATTCCGAGGGGTATTCAACTTTGTGGAAAAGGGACAAAGATAGGGGAGATTTGGGGGGCCTAGGACCCCAATAATAGCGTCGCAAGCGAACAATGTTTAAACCCCGTTTTAAGAGTTTGTTTGGTGTGTTTTAGAAAAAAAGTGGCGTGAATGCAATGCCAAAATAATGCATTTAACACACATATATAAATGATATTGTAATAATATACATATAATGATGCCAAAAAAAGATTATTTCAATCTCTTTGCATGTATCCAAGATGAAAATAGAAACATAATCGTAAAAAAATTGAAACACTTTTTTGAAAATTGAGACCTCAAAGCTCTAAAATATATAGGTCTAATTTTTCTTTTAGTCAGAATATTTGGAGGGGTGCTGCGCTGCTCACCCCCCCAAACAATTCAATGGGTGCTTTAACCCCTGAGCTCCCACATAGTCGGCGCCCCTGCATGATATGATAGGTGACAGTTTGATACAGAATGTGTTACTAAATTCAATCGTCGTATGACAAACAAGGTTTTATATCCATCATCATAAATATCTCGCATTTATCTGAATCGACAAGAACAACCACTCAAATCAATCACAATGATTTACAGATTACGTCGATGTCACCCATTTGGCAATCGGGCTACAAGTGAGTTACGAGACGTGGAAGTGAGACGTTGTTTCTCGCATTTAATTCTAATGGGGATTTCGGCCACACGATCGAACTTGTATCGGTCATTGGGTTTGAAATATATATTTACTATAATTAACTATAAAATAAACTATATTTCAAACCCAATGTATCGGTCAACGTCACAGACGAAACGAAACCTGCGCTGTGGGCCGAACCTATGGGTGCTTTTAGTCCACGGGCTTCATGGGGAAGGTACTGATAGAGAAGCTGCTAAGGTGCCGCCCAGACATCCACACTGTCTACATGATGGCGATGTATAACTTGTTATGTTGGGGTCCAGGTTCTACGCCGGGTCGAGCGTGCTAGTGACCGGGGCCACGGGCTTCATGGGGAAGGTGCTGATAGAGAAGCTGCTAAGGTGCCGCCCAGACATCCACACTGTCTACATGATGGCGATGTATAACTTGTTATGTTGGGGTCCAGGTTCTACGCCGGGTCGAGCGTGCTAGTGACCGGGGCCACGGGCTTCATGGGGAAGGTGCTGATAGAGAAGCTGCTACGGTGCTGCCCAGACATCCACACTGTCTACATGATGGCGATGTATAACTTGTTATGTTGGGGTCCAGGTTCTACGCCGGGTCGAGCGTGCTAGTGACCGGAGCCACGGGCTTAATGGGGAAGGTGCTGATAGAGAAGCTGCTACGGTGCTGCCCAGACATCCACACTGTCTACATGATGGCGATGTATAACTTGTTATGTTGGGGTCCAGGTTCTACGCCGGGTCGAGCGTGCTAGTGACCGGGGCCACGGGCTTCATGGGGAAGGTGCTGATAGAGAAGCTGCTACGGTGCTGCCCAGACATCCACACTGTCTACATGATGGCGATGTATAACGAGTTATGTTGGGGTCCAGGTTCTACGCCGGGTCGAGCGTGCTAGTGACCGGGGCCACGGGCTTCATGGGGAAGGTGCTGATAGAGAAGCTGCTAAGGTCCTGCCCAGACATCCACACTGTCTACATGATGGCGATGTATAACTTGTTATGTTGGGGTCCAGGTTCTACGCCGGGTCGAGCGTGCTAGTGACCGGGGCCACGGGCTTCATGGGGAAGGTGCTGATAGAGAAGCTGCTACGGTGCCGCCCAGACATCCACACTGTCTACATGATGGCGATGTATAACTTGTTATGTTGGGGTCCAGGTTCTACGCCGGGTCGAGCGTGCTAGTGACCGGGGCCACGGGCTTCATGGGGAAGGTGCTGATAGAGAAGCTGCTACGGTCCTGCCCAGACATCCACACTGTCTACATGATGGCGATGTATAACGAGTTATGTTGGGGTCCAGGTTCTACGCCGGGTCGAGCGTGCTAGTGACCGGGGCCACGGGCTTCATGGGGAAGGTGCTGATAGAGAAGCTGCTAAGGTCCTGCCCAGACATCCACACTGTCTACATGATGGCGATGTATAACTTGTTATGTTGGGGTCCAGGTTCTACGCCGGGTCGAGCGTGCTAGTGACCGGGGCCACGGGCTTCATGGGGAAGGTGCTGATAGAGAAGCTGCTACGGTGCCGCCCAGACATCCACACTGTCTACATGATGGCGATGTATAACTTGTTATGTTGGGGTCCAGGTTCTACGCCGGGTCGAGCGTGCTAGTGACCGGGGCCACGGGCTTCATGGGGAAGGTGCTGATAGAGAAGCTGCTACGGTCCTGCCCAGACATCCACACTGTCTACATGATGGCGATGTATAACTTGTTATGTTGGGGTCCAGGTTCTACGCCGGGTCGAGCGTGCTAGTGACCGGGGCCACGGGCTTCATGGGGAAGGTGCTGATAGAGAAGCTGCTACGGTGCTGCCCAGACATCCACACTGTCTACATGATGGCGATGTATAACTTGTTATGTTGGGGTCCAGGTTCTACGCCGGGTCGAGCGTGCTAGTGACCGGGGCCACGGGCTTCATGGGGAAGGTGCTGATAGAGAAGCTGCTACGGTCCTGCCCAGACATCCACACTGTCTACATGATGGCGATGTATAACTTGTTATGTTGGGGTCCAGGTTCTACGCCGGGTCGAGCGTGCTAGTGACCGGGGCCACGGGCTTCATGGGGAAGGTGCTGATAGAGAAGCTGCTACGGTCCTGCCCAGACATCCACACTGTCTACATGATGGCGATGTATAACTTGTTATGTTGGGGTCCAGGTTCTACGCCGGGTCGAGCGTGCTAGTGACCGGGGCCACGGGCTTCATGGGGAAGGTGCTGATAGAGAAGCTGCTACGGTCCTGCCCAGACATCCACACTGTCTACATGATGGCGATGTATAACTTGTTATGTTGGGGTCCAGGTTCTACGCCGGGTCGAGCGTGCTAGTGACCGGGGCCACGGGCTTCATGGGGAAGGTGCTGATAGAGAAGCTGCTACGGTGCTGCCCAGACATCCACACTGTCTACATGATGGCGATGTATAACTTGTTATGTTGGGGTCCAGGTTCTACGCCGGGTCGAGCGTGCTAGTGACCGGGGCCACGGGCTTCATGGGGAAGGTGCAGATAGAGAAGCTGCTACGGTCCTGCCTAGACATCCACACTGTCTACATGATGGCGATGTATAACTTGTTATGTTGGGGTCCAGGTTCTACGCCGGGCTCGAGCGTGCTAGTGACCGGGGCCACGGGCTTCATGGGGAGGGTGCTGATAGAGAAGCTGCTACGGTCCTGCCTAGACATCCACACTGTCTACATGATGGCGATGTATAACTTGTTATGTTGGGGTCCAGGTTCTACGCCGGGTCGAGCGTGCTAGTGACCGGGGCCACGGGCTTCATGGGGAAGGTGCTGATAGAGAAGCTGCTACGGTCCTGCCTAGACATCCACACTGTCTACATGATGGCGATGTATAACTTGTTATGTTGGGGTCCAGGTTCTACGCCGGGTCGAGCGTGCTAGTGACCGGGGCCACGGGCTTCATGGGGAAGGTGCTGATAGAGAAGCTGCTACGGTCCTGCCCAGACATCCACACTGTCTACATGATGGCGATGTATAACTTGTTATGTTGGGGTCCAGGTTCTACGCCGGGTCGAGCGTGCTAGTGACCGGGGCCACGGGCTTCATGGGGAAGGTGCTGATAGAGAAGCTGCTACGGTCCTGCCCAGACATCCACACTGTCTACATGATGGCGATGTATAACTTGTTATGTTGGGGTCCAGGTTCTACGCCGGGTCGAGCGTGCTCGTGACCGGGGCCACGGGCTTCATGGGGAAGGTGCTGATAGAGAAGCTGCTACGGTCCTGCCCAGACATCCACACTGTCTACATGATGGCGATGTATAACTTGTTATGTTGGGGTCCAGGTTCTACGCCGGGTCGAGCGTGCTAGTGACCGGGGCCACGGGCTTCATGGGGAAGGTGCTGATAGAGAAGCTGCTACGGTGCTGCCCAGACATCCACACTGTCTACATGATGGCGATATATAACTTGTTATGTTGGGGTCCAGGTTCTACGCCGGGTCGAGCGTGCTAGTGACCGGGGCCACGGGCTTCATGGGAAAGGTGCTGATAGAGAAGCTGCTACGGTCCTGCCCAGACATCCACACTGTCTACATGATGACGATGTATAACTTGTTATGTTGGGGTCCAGGTTCTACGCCGGGTCGAGCGTGCTAGTGACAGGGGCCACGGGCTTCATGGGGAAGGTGCTGATAGAGAAGCTGCTACGGTCCTGCCCAGACATCCACACTGTCTACATGATGGCGATGTATAACTTGTTATGTTGGGGTCCAGGTTCTACGCCGGGTCGAGCGTGCTAGTGACAGGGGCCACGGGCTTCATGGGGAAGGTGCTGATAGAGAAGCTGCTACGGTCCTGCACAGACATCCACACTGTCTACATGATGGCGATGTATAACTTGTTATGTTGGGGTCCAGGTTCTACGCCGGGTCGAGCGTGCTAGTGACCGGAGCCACGGGCTTAATGGGGAAGGTGCTGATAGAGAAGCTGCTACGGTCCTGCACAGACATCCACACTGTCTACATGATGGCGATGTATAACTTGTTATGTTGGGGTCCAGGTTCTACGCCGGGTCGAGCGTGCTAGTGACCGGGGCCACGGGCTTCATGGGGAAGGTGCTGACAGAGAAGCTGCTACGGTCCTGCCCAGACATCCACACTGTCTACATGATGGCGATGTATAACTTGTTATGTTGGGGTCCAGGTTCTACGCCGGGTCGAGCGTGCTAGTGACCGGGGCCACAGGCTTCATGGGGAAGGTGCTGATAGAGAAGCTGCTACGGTCCTGCACAGACATCCACACTGTCTACATGATGGCGATGTATAACTTGTTATGTTGGGGTCCAGGTTCTACGCCGGGTCGAGCGTTCTAGTGACCGGGGCCACGGGCTTCATGGGGAAGGTGCTGATAGAGAAGCTGCTACGATCCTGCCCAGACATCCACACTGTCTACATGATGGCGATGTATAACTTGTTATGTTGGGGTCCAGGTTCTACGCCGGGTCGAGCGTGCTAGTGACCGGGGCCACGGGCTTCATGGAGAAGGTGCTGATAGAGAAGCTGCTACGGTCCCGCCCAGACATCCACACTGTCTACATGATGGCGATGTATAACTTGTTATGTTGGGGTCCAGGTTCTACGCCGGGTCGAGCGTGCTAGTGACCGGGGCCACGGGCTTCATGGGGAAGGTGCTGAGAGAGAAGCTGCTACGGTCCTGCCCAGACATCCACACTGTCTACATGATGGCGATGTATAACTTGTTATGTTGGGGTCCAGGTTCTACGCCGGGTCGAGCGTGCTAGTGACCGGGGCCACGGGCTTCATGGGGAAGGTGCTGATAGAGGAGCTGCTACGGTCCTGCCCAGACATCCACACTGTCTACATGATGGCGATGTATAACTTGTTATGTTGGGGTCCAGGTTCTACGCCGGGTCGAGCGTGCTAGTGACCGGGGCCACAGGCTTCATGGGGAAGGTGCTGATAGAGAAGCTGCTACGGTGCTGCCCAGACATCCACACTGTCTACATGATGGCGATGTATAACTTGTTATGTTGGGGTCCAGGTTCTACGCCGGGTCGAGCGTGCTAGTGACCGGGGCCACGGGCTTCATGGGGAAGGTGCTGAGAGAGAAGCTGCTACGGTGCTGCCCAGACATCCACACTGTCTACATGATGGCGATGTATAACTTGTTATGTTGGGGTCCAGGTTCTACGCCGGGTCGAGCGTGCTAGTGACCGGGGCCACGGGCTTCATGGGGAAGGTGCTGATAGAGAAGCTGCTACGGTGCTGCCCAGACATCCACACTGTCTACATGATGGCGATGTATAACTTGTTATGTTGGGGTCCAGGTTCTACGCCGGGTCGAGCGTGCTAGTGACCGGGGCCACGGGCTTCATGGGGAAGGTGCTGATAGAGAAGCTGCTACGGTGCTGCCCAGACATCCACACTGTCTACATGATGGCGATGTATAACTTGTTATGTTGGGGTCCAGGTTCTACGCCGGGTCGAGCGTGCTAGTGACCGGGGCCACGGGCTTCATGGGGAAGGTGCTGATAGAGAAGCTGCTACGGTCCTGCCCAGACATCCACACTGTCTACATGATGGCGATGTATGACTTGTTATGTTGGGGTCCAGGTTCTACGCCGGGTCAAGCGTGCTAGTGACCGGGGCCACGGGCTTCATGGGGAAGGTGCTGATAGAGAAGCTGCTACGGTCCTGCCCAGACATCCACACTGTCTACATGATGGCGATGTATAACTTGTTATGTTGGGGTCCAGGTTCTACGCCGGGTCGAGCGTGCTAGTGACCGGGGCCACGGGCTTCATGGGGAAGGTGCTGACAGAGAAGCTGCTACGGTGCTGCCCAGACATCCACACTGTCTACATGATGGCGATGTATAACTTGTTATGTTGGGGTCCAGGTTCTACGCCGGGTCGAGCGTGCTAGTGACCGGGGCCACGGGCTTCATGGGGAAGGTGCTGATAGAGAAGCTGCTACGGTCCTGCCCAGACATCCACACTGTCTACATGATGGCGATGTATAACGAGTTATGTTGGGGTCCAGGTTCTACGCCGGGTCGAACGTGCTAGTGACCGGGGCCACGGGCTTCATGGGGAAGGTGCTGACAGAGAAGCTGCTACGGTGCTGCCCAGACATCCACACTGTCTACATGATGGCGATGTATAACTTGTTATGTTGGGGTCCAGGTTCTACGCCGGGTCGAGCGTGCTAGTGACCGGGGCCACGGGCTTCATGGGGAAGGTGCTGATAGAGAAGCTGCTACGGTCCTGCCCAGACATCCACACTGTCTACATGATGGCGATGTATAACTTGTTATGTTGGGGTCCAGGTTCTACGCCGGGTCGAGCGTGCTAGTGACCGGGGCCACGGGCTTCATGGGGAAGGTGCTGATAGAGAAGCTGCTACGGTCCTGCCCAGACATCCACACTGTCTACATGATGGCGATGTATAACTTGTTATGTTGGGGTCCAGGTTCTACGCCGGGTCGAGCGTGCTAGTGACCGGGGCCACGGGCTTCATGGGGAAGGTGCTGATAGAGAAGCTGCTACGGTCCTGCCTAGACATCCACACTGTCTACATGATGGCGATGTATAACTTGTTATGTTGGGGTCCAGGTTCTACGCCGGGTCGAGCGTGCTAGTGACCGGGGCCACGGGCTTCATGGGGAAGGTGCTGACAGAGAAGCTGCTACGGTGCTGCCCAGACATCTACACTGTCTACATGATGGCGATGTATAACTTGTTATGTTGGGGTCCAGGTTCTACGCCGGGTCGAGCGTGCTAGTGACCGGGGCCACGGGCTTCATGGAGAAGGTGCTGAGAGAGAAGCTGCTACGGTGCTGCCCAGACATCCACACTGTCTACATGATGGCGATGTATAACTTGTTATGTTGGGGTCCAGGTTCTACGCCGGGTCGAGCGTGCTAGTGACCGGGGCCACGGGCTTCATGGGGAAGGTGCTGATAGAGAAGCTGCTACGGTCTTGCCCAGACATCCACACTGTCTACATGATGGCGATGTATAACTTGTTATGTTGGGGTCCAGGTTCTACGCCGGGTCGAGCGTGCTAGTGACCGGGGCCACGGGCTTCATGGGGAAGGTGCTGATAGAGAAGCTGCTACGGTCCTGCCCAGACATCCACACTGTCTACATGATGGCGATGTATAACTTGTTATGTTGGGGTCCAGGTTCTACGCCGGGTCGAGCGTGCTAGTGACCGGGGCCACGGGCTTCATGGGGAAGGTGCTGATAGAGAAGCTGCTACGGTCCTGCCCAGACATCCACACTGTCTACATGATGGCGATGTATAACTTGTTATGTTGGGGTCCAGGTTCTACGCCGGGTCGAGCGTGCTAGTGACCGGAGCCACGGGCTTCATGGGGAAGGTGCTGATAGAGAAGCTGCTACGGTCCTGCCCAGACATCCACACTGTCTACATGATGGCGATGTATAACTTGTAATGTTGGGGTCCAGGTTCTATGCCGGGTCGAGCGTGCTAGTGACCGGAGCCACGGGCTTCATGGGGAAGGTGCAGATAGAGAAGCTGCTACGGTCCTGCCCAGACATCCACACTGTTTACATGATGGCGATGTATAACTTGTTATGTTGGGGTCCAGGTTCTACGCCGGGTCGAGCGTGCTAGTGACCGGAGCCACGGGCTTCATGGGGAAGGTGCTGATAGAGAAGCTGCTACGGTGCTGCCCAGACATTCACACTGTCTACATGATGGCGATGTATAACTTGTTATGTTGGGGTCCAGGTTCTACGCCGGGTCGAGCGTGCTAGTGACCGGGGCCACGGGCTTCATGGGGAAGGTGCTGATAGAGAAGCTGCTACGGTCCCGCCCAGACATCCACACTGTCTACATGATGGCGATGTATAACTTGTTATGTTGGGGTCCAGGTTCTACGCCGGGTCGAGCGTGCTAGTGACCGGGGCCACGGGCTTCATGGGGAAGGTGCTGATAGAGAAGCTGCTACGGTCCCGCCCAGACATCCACACTGTCTACATGATGGCGATGTATAACTTGTTATGTTGGGGTCCAGGTTCTACGCCGGGTCGAGCGTGCTAGTGACCGGGGCCACGGGCTTCATGGGGAAGGTGCTGATAGAGAAGCTGCTACGGTCCTGCCCAGACATCCACACTGTCTACATGATGGCGTTGTATAACTTGTTATGTTGGGGTCCAGGTTCTACGCCGGGTCGAGCGTGCTAGTGACCGGGGCCACGGGCTTCATGGGGAAGGTGCTGATAGAGAAGCTGCTACGGTCCTGCATAGACATCCACACTGTCTACATGATGGCGATGTATAACTTGTTATGTTGGGGTCCAGGTTCTACGCCGGGTCGAGCGTGCTAGTGCCCAAGCCCACGGGCTTCATGGGGAAGGTGCTGATAGAGAAGCTGCTACGGTCCTGCCCAGACATCCACACTGTCTACATGATGGCGATGTATAACTTGTTATGTTGGGGTCCAGGTTCTACGCCGGGTCGAGCGTGCTAGTGACCGGGGCCACGGGCTTCATGGGGAAGGTGCTGATAGAGAAGCCGCTACGGTCCTGCCCAGACATCCACACTGTCTACATGATGGCGATGTATAACTTGTTATGTTGGGGTCCAGGTTCTACGCCGGGTCGAGCGTGCTAGTGACCGGGGCCACGGGCTTCATGGGGAAGGTGCTGATAGAGAAGCTGCTACGGTCCTGCCCAGACATCCACACTGTCTACATGATGGCGATGTATAACTTGTTATGTTGGGGTCCAGGTTCTACGCCGGGTCGAGCGTGCTAGTGACCGGGGCCACGGGCTTCATGGGGAAGGTGCTGATAGAGAAGCTGCTACGGTGCTGCCCAGACATCCACACTGTCTACATGATGGCGAGGGAGAAAAAGGGGCGGAGCCTGGATGAGAGGATTGACGATCTCGTCGGATCACCGGTGAGAATTCAAGGTTACGAGAATGACCTTCGTAACAAGTACTTGTTGACATTGGCTACTACAAACCTTGCCTACCTTTCCCAGTAAAGTAATGAGCTCCAGTTATCTCAAGGGCAGCGGAAAAGCTTCCTAACTGGGCTACATCCACAATGCCAACTGTTTAGCCGCGGTCGCTTAGCCGGTTCCCATACCAACACCGAAGTTAAGAGCGTTCGGAAGTAGTTTTGACGTTTTTAGTCAACTAATTTATCTTAAACAAATAATAGGATTATTATGAATATTTACCCACTTGCAGAGAGATGTCATATCTACGCATGGTATTAAGTACATTTGTGACAAGCCTGCTCAAAACTAATATACTCACGTTTGAATTATGCAAATAAATTACTTTCATCGGAAATGTTCGGCGAAATAATACAGAGAATCCGTTTCAAATTGGGTACATTGTTTTTGAATAGGTTGGTGACAAATGTACTTAATACCATGCATAGATATGACATCCCTCTACAAGTAGGTAAATATTTATAATAATCCTACTATTAGTTCAAGAGTAGTTAGTTGACGGCCTATACATCTGTAAAACTCCTACTGCCGAACGCTCTTAAGCAACCTCCGATAGTCTGAGTTGGTCTTATCTTTGTTCAAAGATGGTGGCAATGCGTCTGTGACTTCGAGGTGTGAACATCAATAGATATCGTTTACTTACCTTGACATGCATGTATTTTGTATGTTCTAAGATCGTTGAGGTATCAAGGCCTGACTTCAGACCACCAAGATAATATTGTTGAGTGAGTAATATAGGGTAGAGCCGCAACGCAATCGCCAGTTTGTCAACCGCCTTTTACTGCCCAACATACTTTAGTCGGCTAGTAGAAGTTCGCCAAGCGACGCGATGACGGAGTTTTCGGCAGTCTTCGTATATCTTCGGTGAAGTAGCCGACCAATCGGGCTCCGTCATCGCGTCGCTTGGCGAAATTCTACTACCCGACTAAAGTATTTTGGGCAGTAAAAGTCGGTAGACAAACTGCCGACGGCGTGGGGCCTCTACCAGTGTTGTGAAGTAGCTAAGTAAAAGTAATTGAGTAAGAGTAATTAGTTATTTTTTGAGTAACTAACACTACTAAAACTAAATTACTTTTATAAGTAATTGTACTTAGTTTCCAGTTACTTTTTACAGTTACTTTCCTTTCAAAGTTTAATTTATAAAACGTAAGGCCTGGCCCCTAAGTACCCTAAATTCGTATTTATGTTTTAGGACATATTAATTTCATAATAAATTACTTAATAAGATAAAGTAGTCAGCATACTAATACAATATTATGTAAGTTGCAGCAAAATATACACATTGTCCTTAATTTTGTGTTAGTTTTGCTGACTCAAGTAAAACTTTTAAGAAATTGTACAAAGTAACTAACGAGAAGTAATTCAATTACTTCATAAAGTAATTGTAAATGTAACTCAAGTACTTTGGTAAGAAAGTAACTATATTTGTAGGACTAACTGAATTACTTTCAGTGGCAAACAACTGTAACAGCAACTGAAGTACTTAACAAAAGTAACTTTTCCCTTTTGCCCCTACCCTATGTTACTCACTCAACGATAATATATCTTGTGAATACGGCCACTGTGCACCGGAAGTACAACTTATTGTTGGTCGGTTTGTTTCCAGTGTTTCGACCGGATAAAGAAGGAACGTCCGGAATTCCGGTCAAAGCTCCGCGTGGTGGCCGGAGACATTTCGTTGGAGGCTCTGGGTATCAGCCAGGAGAACAGACACATGCTCGAGCTACAGGTGGGTTCCACAAAA